>JAMPIV010009759.1:0-243598 GCA_024509875.1 Oreohelix idahoensis
GTCCAAAATGTGAGTACAGAAACCTGAAATAATTAATTATCTTATTTCAATGTTAAATAGCAACAAGACTTAATAAAGTGCTTGTATAATCTCTATGTTGAACCCAATCTCTGTGGGAAACAGGAGTTGACACCAACTTGTATTATCAAATGTATAATAATATCACAAGTCACCTCTTAATTAACAGTGCACTACCCAAATCAGTGCATAATCATCAGTTATTTATCATAACTGCACTACAATAGTGCATAAGCAAAAAACACCAGTTTGTTATGATAAGTGCACTATAGACCAATAGTGCATGAGCATATATCAACAATAGTGAAAGCTAACTATGCAAGAACTATGTAAACAATAACAAGACAATGTAAACAATAACAAAGGTCATCAACAATGTAAACAATAACAAAGATCAAAGTCAATGTAAACAACAACAAAGATCAGAGTCAATGTAAACAATAACAAAGATCAGAGTCAATGTAAACAATAACAAAGATCAGAGTCAATGTAAACAATCAACAAAGATCAAACAATACGAAAACATTCGCATAAGTCAAATACACAAACAGCAAAACTAAAAAGAAATATGCGAAGATATGACTAACAAATGACGCTACAGTGTATACACAAAAATATACGTAAAGAACTGAATAATAGCAAAGGGGAGACCTACAAATACAAACAATCGAAATCGAAACTAAAAACACAAAGAAAGAGAGAGAAGAAAAAAGAAAAAAAATATATATATACAAGAAACAAAAATAAAGCACAACTCGTCACAACTAAACAGATATAGCAACGATTGTCGCTAGCAAATTTCACTGTAGGAAATTCGCACAGTCCCTAACGAAAACGCTAACAGTAGAACCTCTGTGACGTGGTATCTTCTACTGTAAGACTCCGCCCAACCGAGAAAACCCGCTGAAATATAAACATATAAATATACAAATAACAAATAACATATAACATATAAACATGTATCATGAAAACAATAGAGAAAGTGTGAAAGTACAGAAGGCTCAGTTAGAACATAAGGGCACAGTTCACAAACAAAACAGGCCACTTAACTTCTATAAATCCAGCGTCAGCACGGTGCAGAACAGGATGTAATCAGCATTCTGAGGATAATGATCCAACGTTGATTAACTTCTGCTCCCATAAACAGCCATGACGAAGGAAATGAGCTTCTAATACTGCAACAGTTGTTACGGCACTTGACCTTCTGAATCTTCTAAATTGATTTAACCGGCACTTGACCTTCTGAACCCGCAACAGTACCCCTGAGACCGGAACAGTTGTTACGGCACTTGTCCTTCTTTTCACCAGATCAGGAAATCCATTCGCTCGGTACTTGTCCTTCTAATTTTACATAAACTTCAATATTGCCGAGCAGCGCCGGGTAGTTTCAAAATCAGCAACTGTCAGAAAATCCGGATACTTTCAATAAAATTTCTTGTAAGGTGGTAGTTGATGCTGTAGTTGTATCTAGTATGATGATGATGTCTGGGTTTGCTGACCCCCTTGATAGCTGGAATCAGAGTGAACCAACCTATGGCCACCAAAAATGATATGGTGCGCCAAAATATCAGATGATAGAACCAGCTCTGGCCACCAAAAAAATGATAAGGGTGGATTTGTGCTGAAGTGGTAACTTGCCACCCTTATCGACACCTGGTGTTAAAGTGTAAGATGTAGGTGTCTTCTCTGATTTAGGATGTTGCTGTGTATGTGGTAGTGGAACAGTTCACAGGGTTATCACACAGGCAACATGACGTGTAGAGTCATAGAAAGGGTAACTTCGTTGTATAAGTTTCTTTCATTTATTGCACGCCACAAAACAGTCATGATACTTATGACATCAACATGGTTAACGAGTTCAGCAAGATGATATGGCACATTGAAAACAATTTCTGTAGTCAGCAATGATAGCTGTTGTATATATGCGTCATAAGACATCACAGTTCAATAGATTCAGAAATTCATCAATCATCGAGTGCTAGTTCGTGAAGCTGTATAAATAATAATAATTTCTATAACTTCTGCAACAGTGTCAGCTACAGATCTTCAATGTTCATAAACAATAATAAATGCTCCCATTCTGATGCTAGCAGATCAGTTGTATACAATAAGTCCGTTCACTGTCTGCACGTGAATAGCATACATGGGCTACAGGTCAGCTCGACCTTTATAATGTTCCTAAGTCTAACCATCTGACTTGGACGTGATCTCTGATATAACGAATCCTGGAACACAGACAACAGTCTTGTTGGTCTAGAGCGACCCATATATATTTAACTAGTTCAGGTATACAGATACCGGTGACTTAATCCTAGTCAAAGTACCTCTCCATTTTGCATCACACAGGCGAGCAAATAGGCGACAAAATGACGAACCTCTAGACGATAGCATAAAGTTCGATACAAGAGGAATTACCTTATTTCGGAAAATCAACCATGAACATATGCCTCCAGGCAGGCTGCATAATACTGGGAAATAGTCTAGTTAGCTAACTAACTCACTAAGACACTGTATTTCCCTCAGAGAATCACAAGACGCAGTTGCGTCTGCTCGCTTCTTAAACCATTTCTAAACTGCCCCAACTGGGCGGAACACACAGAACGAACTCCCGGTTTGACATGCGCAGAACGACAATCTCTGAGTTGCCGTTCACAATAAGACGATTCGAAGAACATTCGAGATAAAAGTCTTACACAGTCGCGCCTTTTATGGTCATGAAAAGAAGCGTTAAGAAAGGTTTCAGACATCTACCATAGTTGACTGATACTACCAAATAAGGAGATGTGGTCACGCTTCGTTCAAGAAATTATAGACCGAACGTGTCTCTATACAAGAGAAGGCAACTCCTAACAAATTGTAGTCTCGATAACTCGGATTATGTCCCTTTGACCATAGAAAACATAATACACACTTCAGTCAAAAAAATGATCATACATATGAAAAAATGTTTATACAAACGAAAAATAATAATGATCCGTGCGTAACAATGCCGTCCTGGGGTTTTTCATCCTGAACGTAGGTAACTCGTAGAACGGGCGAGTGTGCTAACATGACGTCACTTTCCTTCCGTCTTGAGGTTAGGAAGCGGAATGAAGGGAGAAATAAGGTAGGTGTATGGTGATGAAGTAGAAAGATGTAAATTGTTGGTAAACATTAAGAGATTTTTTGACATATGTTTTTCAGAGTCTGGCCCTGTGCTTGGTGCCCCCATAGGGAGCACCTTGTATTGGCAAAATATCTACTGCTTAATTGTAAGTATCACCACATTTTGGTTTATCTACATCGTCTGTGTAAACGGGTAGTTGCCTTTGCCCTCCAACTTCGGGCAATATCATCAGACCCATTGAGGTACCATCACCTTGGTATATATACACTCAGCCTTAGCAGGATATAAACCTCCAGCTAGACAGGCTGCTACCCTTGCCATCCACGTGTGTCGGCAACACTATCTGACCCATTGACAACCCGCAAACCAGGAGTAGATTGGAGTAGTTTGTCGATTATCTACACATTGCCAGCCATAGCCACCTACCTGACGCCAAAGTCAATGGTAAACAACATATAAAAGTGCCTCCCTCGGAGCCCTTATTTATATTCGTTTTGCACCAGCAGTGATCATTATTGTTCTGATCATTTGGATGTAGCAGTGGGCGCAGCTAACTGCACTAGTGTAGTCTCTTTTCACACGCGCTCTGGAAAGTGGGCGTGCGCTTGGATTTATTTATTCGCATTTTGTTCCACGGAAGCTTACTACACGTCAATTGGATACCATAATTCATAGGAACAGAGTTGATTTCCGTAGCAATAAAGAGTACTATTAGCATGATACCAAGACACAGAGGAACTTTTTATAGGCAGTAGGACGTCTCTCTACTACAAGGGACTGGGGGACATTTACTTTTTAACTTAGTAGTGACTAAAGTTTCTGATATTGGTGTTAGACGGAGACTTATTTGCTGCTGTGTTTGAGCGAAGTGAGGTGTGAGGGTTGTTCTATGGTTGTGATATTTTTAGCCTTCAGTGATTTTGAAGGCATTACGTATTTTCTTGATGGTGTTCTATTTGTTCTTTAAATAAACATAATATTTATGATCCGTGGTCACAGGTTGTCTCTTCTCTCATAAGTGTCACTTTGATGTCGTGCTGTATGTTCTTACTGCTTAGAATTATCTAAAAAGTTCAGAGACAACTAGTGAGAGATTGACTTAATAAACGTCAGTCGCATTAGGCTGGAGATGTAACCTCATTACTCTCCAGAAGTCAAATCTCTCCCGATAATTTCATTAGTGACTTTATTTCCTCTATAATTTTCACATTACACATTCATATTCTGCATAACTCAGTACACATTCTCTATTATCCCTACTTGACACTTCCCAAACATAAACAAGCCATAAGACTGGACGTGAATTCTAAGATTAGGAGAGAGTAACCCCAGATACACCACATTGCGCCGTAAGTTCTAGGATCCAACTCCAAGTGCACTCAGTTAGACATTTAACTCACCTGACAGGTGCGGAATCTTAAACAGTTGCCCGACAATATTCGGGCGTTTCCTTCGCAAAAAGTCTGTGCTCTCTCTAGAAGAAAAAAACTCGGGGTAAATTGTAATATGCACATTTATATTTGCATTTTGACATGCTTAATTTGCTTGTTTAAGTAGTGGCGTATGAGATGGATACCACATCACTGCAAGTGATTTAACACATACCCACTACTAGAAGAGCTGATAAACTGCTTCGTGCGGGTTTCCTCACAAGGAACAAGCGGCAGAGGTGGCTAAACCCTAGGCTCCACAGAGATAACGGATTTGGATGATGCCACCATCATAGTGTAAATTTTATTATACCCAAGCGCTTTAGTAAAAGAGTATGTGACGGTGCGAAGACGTTAGACGTGAACAAGAGATAAGGATTTGAAGACACTTGTCATCACTTTCGTAATGGCCTAACCCTGCGACTTTCAATGGGCCTTTGAACTTGCTTGGATTCTTCAAGCAGTGGTAACCCCAGACTTCACTGGGGAGATGTACTGGGTAGATGTGTCTGTGCTGGGTGTTGTAATACTCTTGCAAGGTTTAACTCAGGTATCCTTGGTGCTCACTGGTTGTAGTGCTCTCTTGCAGCATTGAACATTCCGCATATGACTCTATACTACACTGTCTGTCAGTATCCTGCCGACGACGCCATGTGTGACGGTGCGAAGACGATGTGTGAAGGAGAATAAGGATTTGCGTGTGATGTTGTCGTCACTCTCTCTGGCCTACTTTCACACACGTTCCGCAGTCACAGAAAAACTCTTGATGACAGGGGTCCCACTTTTATTAATGAAACCCTATCAGGTAGCACAAGAATCATACAGAAACAATGTTGTCCGCAAGTTTACTTTGAAGACAATTCCTAAGCAACACCGTATAACCAAGCTATTTAGGTAACACCATCTAATAACCCAGCACAGACTGCTGGACTCTCTGAAATAAAATGAAACAAAATAAACTAGCATCGTACTAATGGACAAACATCATCTACTTAATAATACATACATATGTGTGAAATTATGCAAGTACATGCACTTAAATGACCATGTGTGTGTGTGTGTATGTGTTCATGCAAGGTCTGCTGTATGTATGTGTAATCAACAATACACATATCTCAATCAACAACAATGCCTTCATACGCATATTAGATACTAACTCCATCATCACGCGAGATAAAACTTAAATGAAGCACTTCTATATATGATAAAATATTACACAAGCACACTCGTCTAAATGACATCAATTTATCAGTATCTTAGAGGTCTAGCTGCTCTAAAGAAAAAGGAGATATATACTCTATTCTTACAGCTCTGTACTAAATGTAATAGGCATAGGCTACTCACGGAGCTAGAGGGTACGCTAATCTTTCTCTCACAATAATCACTGATGTAACATTAACCACACTTACGGCTCACAAGAATGCAATATAACATTATTTAACACTACACAAAATAATAATAATGGTAATAAAGTACACACTTGTATACAGCGCAGTGCGACACTAGAATTCCTCTTAAAAATGCACTTAATACTTTACACATTTAACGGTTTAAAATAGCGATGCGATGTACGTGAAATTACACTAGACAACACATACATCTGTCGTAATTTTTCTCTGAGAGAGTTCTGATGGATATTGGTCCCTTTAGAGTGTAGAATGATAGTGAAGGTTCTGTGGGAATAAGGATTTAGGAAAGTCAGGTAGTAGATTCACAAGTGCTGGGAAGAGTAAGGACAGTCTCTTATTACGACAATATTTGTCTCTCAAAAAACTATTCCTACCACTCTTCTGAACAAACAATTGTTTGTCAGTTTCAATCGCTCAGGCGCACACGCCGATTTGGTGATTCTGACGCACAACGTACATGAATACAGACTACGATAACAAATATGGGGAATGTTTGATGTGGGCCAGCCAACACCAATGCTAATAAAGTTTTAATACTTTTATTATCATAAAAATCAAGTCACAAATAATTATCAATTTACAGTCAGAAATCAAAGGTTACAGAATACAAATATGACAAGGGGGAGGGGGTTTTGAGGAGAAGTACCCCGTACACATTTTCCCGCTTGTATTTACTATCAGAAAAGACCCAGACCCAAAGACAAGGAAGGGGGGGGGGTGATGATGATGATCAGAGATAGGCAATTTAGCCCAATGGTAAATTTATTACTCTGAGGCAAAGGGTTACAGTGATAAGGGGATAGAGGAAAAGCTAGGGTTCTCAAATGTTTTCCTTTATCCAACAAATTTTACGGGAGGGGGAAATGAACACAGTTAAACAATCCCGCTAGGAGAAATCCCGTACAATAAATACAGTACACCTTAATGCTAGGTCGAACTAATTATAAGGGTAAAAAAAGATTAAATCTCCTTTCATTAAAAAAAACACGCTTGGGCTGGCCAGGACACAGGCACACACACAGACTTACCAAATGGGTGAATTCTGGCACTTCTAGGAATTTTACAAAAACAGCAGATAATACCGTGGCTTACAATGGAAATTGTCTTTAATTCTTCTGTGTACAGGCCCCAGATTTAGCGAGGTGGGCTGAAGTTAAAAAGTGTCAAAAAATCGCGAGACGGTGAAGTTAAACGGCTACTGTTTTTTTTTTAGATAAAGTTCCTAAAGAATGGCACAGGCACTTGGCTAGGTGTGAGGTATGGTGTGGTTTCTAAGATTGGCACAGCTGGTGGAGATAACTTTCTTTTGCCGTAATGTCACAAACTACAAAACACTGAGGTAAGTTCTTCTTCGGGGGGGGGGGGGGGGGAGGGAGGGGGTGGGGGGGGGGGAGTAAAATCCAATGAATATACTTCACAGACAGTGTTCAGGTAAATCTATGTTCTTCTTCACAAATAGAGCAGTGAGTAAAATATTACTACTGGCAACTGTTCTTCTTCCAGTTTGTTAACTTTAAAACGACTTTATGAATTGGGATCTTAAAACAGTCTTTGGGTTTGCTTTGTTTCTGTAAACTTCAGATAGCTGAATCCCAACAGGATCGCCACAAAGATTAAATTTTAAATATGTTCATAAGTCACTGGGGTAATCGAACTGAGTCGGCAGGACTCTGTATATATTTTATTGCTGCGTAATGGCTGCTTAATTGCTGCTTAATTGCTGCTTAATTGCTGTTTAATTGCTGCTTAATTGCTGCTTAATTGCTGGGATGCTAGGTTCGAAAGATCATTCTGGATGCAAATAGAAAAACATGAAATGCAATGAAATCATATTAAAATCTACCGCGCGATACATTTACAGTTAGACTATTTTCTTCACTCGCGTCTTCAATTAATAAAATTCAAGAAAAGCTCCCCGTGAAGTTAATAGTTAAAAGCACATCTATCTATACAGAACTAAACTGTATTAAAGTTATAATTCCCTTTACGACTGCAAAATTAATTTACGCGGCTTTTGTATTAGGAAATTAACTTATAGATGTAACATTTAGTTTGCAATAGAACTTTGAAAATGGGTTTATTTAATAAGGTTAAATTTACACCACAATCCAGTGAAATAAAAATGAAATAACTAGACCACTGATCACTCGAAGCTAATGTATAAATTACCGTCTGCACAGAAAATAATTCACTCCAATAGCCAACAATTTAGATGAAATCTAGCAGGAATCCAACTATATGCTAGTGAATCTTAGAATTCTGTCAGAACGAATGATAAAATGCAGTTTCTCAGGTTCTCTATATATTTAATTGGAATGCAAGATGAGTGGGACATGTTAGATTCTAAAACCTTCTTCATCTTGAGAAACATCGAGGTTCTACGCCGTTGTGTTAACCGCGATGCCCCCCTGGCTTCCGATTTCCGTTCGTCTCAGGCTGCTCGCATGAGGGTGCGAAATCTCTGCGAGAAACTAACTTTGTTAGCTGGGAGTTCCCTGATTCCTCAGATCGTATACCGCTTCTACGTTGATTCTGAAGACCAGCCTCGCTTTGATGGGACCGCTTTCCCCGAGAAGCTTTGGCCATTCCCACTAGGCGGGGTGACAGCAAGGTAAGGAAAATGAACTGCTGTTAATTGCTCTAGAAACCGGGGTGAGTCTCTGGCCACGTCCACTTTGGGCCGGCGGTTAAGGAAAAGATTGCTATAAATCGTTCTCAGAGATGGTCGTGGCCCATGCGATCTCAAAATGCACAGAAGGTAGCAGTTCACATATTAATGATCCAACGTGTAGAATCCTCGTGGAAATGCGGCATGCTTAATGAGCCCAGGTGCAACGTTCCAGGCTGATGAAAAGTTACAACAAATGTTCAGGGGTTCTAATGTTATAGAGAGGGAAATACCCTGTCATCTTAATAATTCAGGTCAGCTACAGCCGTCCGTCACAATCATGACAGATACAATGGAAGTTCTGCCTTGCCAAATAGGGCTCTGTGTCTTTGAGGTAAGAGACCTTGAAACGTGCCGTTAACTGGCAATAATTATGAATGTTGACGAATTCCTGGGGCAACCCTCTCAGGAATTAAACTTCATTGTTCTGTAGTACTTCATTATTAATAAATATGGGTGTTCTCTTTACATTAGAGAAAAGAACACCAAAATATGCGTCTGTCAGCGACCATAAATATAATACAATGCCTCAAGGGTATGATTTGTATAGCAACAAATCGACGCAACAAGAGTGCGTAATCTGCATTCAATGGTGATGCAGAAAAGTACGCATAACTATTTAAACAATGTACATCTATATCAGATGCGCTCACATGTGCGTCTATCAAAACTAGACTGGCATGTGAAAGTCTTACACACTTAACTCCCACGCGCAAAAAGGACTTAACAATCTTCTACTGCACAAAAAACCCCTTACCATTTTTCTCCCTCACACATAGATTCATGCACACATATACAAGAGGTTAAATCTAGCAAAATCCAGATTTAATTGCTCATTAGCTCCCGGGTTCTCACCCATGACCCACACAGAAACCGGAAGGTTGACACCTGTGGGCGGGGATGATCTACGAAGATAAATAATCTTGTTGACGTGTGAAAGCGGACTTTTGATAACTGGTTTTGAAATAAAAAGCAAAGGGGGCGGTGAGTCGGGAAAGGGGACCTTATTAAAAGCTTTAACGTGTAACCTCGATCTTAATATTTAGAGAAATGCATACCTGAGAGGGGTAGGGCAGAGGTATCCCTAAAGAATTAACAACCGGGTCGGATTCTATATTTGACACACCCACCCCCTCCCGCCCAATAAAGAAACACACTTGCAAATATATTTTTAACAGTAACTACTATCATAATAGTGTCCGATGGCACCCCCCTCCCTTCCTGAATATCACCGGTGCGGACCGCCCCCTCATACTCGCCTTTGTACGCCACTGACTTGGGGAATGAGTGGAACATACGAGCTCAGAGAACCTGAATGAACCCTTAGCTCTCAAAGCTGTTCCCTGTGTAGTTCCCGGGGTCTCTGATGAGACAAAGAAAGAATCTGCCTACTGCTCCATCAGGAACTTATTTATGAAGCGCCTCGCAAGTTCACGCTTGCTTAAGGCCTCCCACACGCTTGCTTAAGGCCTCCCACATGCTTGCTTAAGGCCCCCCACACGCTTGCTTAAGGCCTCCCACACGCCTGCTTAAGGCCACCCACACGCTTGCTTAAGGCCTCCCACAACTTACAACCGCCACTTTGTCAATGTTATTTGTTGTTAGGAAAGGTAAAATTAAAGGATTCCGTTACACGCCCTCTGAGGGACATAGGAAATATGGTGTTTGGCTTATATTTTCTTGACCATCGGCGTTATTTGTTGTTACAATCTTAAAATCCTGGCTTATTACTGACTTTGTTTTAAATCGCCTGTCTTCTCTAACTCAAGAGCAGCGTGTGGTACCCATTTACAGCTGGGAAGACTCAAGGGACGCTACCAGGTTTCGCTCCCTGAATCCGGTAAATTTTTCTCTAGAGCAAGCACTCTAACCGCCTTAGGAAACGCAAAAGCATCGAGGAAGGAATCGGTCACCCCACCTCATAAAGCTGAGACCTATTGTCGTGAAATCTCAAACGCTTCACTCCTCTATGGCAGTATATGCAATGAACTTACCTTTACCGTTTTTTTAAAACCTCTTCTCCCAATAAGTTATTGGGAGTACATCAAGAGACAAGGAAAGAACAAATACGGCTCCTTAGTCAAGCGTGTTCTTAGAGGCGACTAGCGCAGAGATTGAGCTATTCGCTGGCAACCTCATGATGGAAAACAAACTGCTACATAATCCACCACGGCAAGATCACGTGACATGCTTTGGCACAGATTTTTTACCTAACGACCATCATGATGGTCTAAGAAGCGAGAAAGAACAAAAAGTGAGGACGTCAAATAGATGAGGAAGCTCCAAGATTTTTTTAGTGCCCTTATTTTGTGATCTTTTTATTTTTCTTAGGAAGCTGCAAGTCTGGAAAGAAGAGAGGGATGGTCATAAGCAGCTCTAAAACAAAATCTATAGTGATATCACGAGAAAAAAGAATACATCCGATTAGGCTGGGAGAACAGGTCCTGTAGCAGGTCGACCACTTTAAAAATCACACATTCTATAAATATTTTTGTGGTGGGTAGGTTTATAATTTTTTTTTAAATTTTGCCAGGGCATCGATTTTAGGGCCTACTCTTTCCGACGTCCAACTGCCCTGGGATTTTCAACGTGTGCAACTTGCCCACGGGACCTCCTTTTTTTCACCCATATCCGAGAAAGCTATGCATCCAGTCTCACTACCCATGAGACAGGGTGGGTATGACATTATTAGGACCACTGGTTCTGAAAACACCATTTCCATAGATTATATTTCGTCTACTGAGAATCGAATCCGGTAACTTTAGATTTCGCGATACCTCTTAGCAACTCCGACTCCTAACAATGTTTGAAATGTTCTGCTTAATTTGCCACAGCTGGAGAACCACTGACAAAATAGATGCCACATTTTCCGACCTCATTTCCCAGACAGGTAAGGGCATTATGACCAGGGCTTTGAGTCACAAATTTGATTGATCTAAACTCCTTGGTTATAACTTTTAAAAATAACGACATGCTTATGCCATCGTTTCGTTAAAAGTGGCAAAGACGCAATGGAAAAAAACTAAATTTCTTTTTCTTTATGCGTAACAAATAATTTGTCATCAACTTTTTTTAAACAAAGTTTATAATCAATCATCAATAAAAGAATATTAGCAATACTTACATTCTCACCGGATTTTTTTAAAAATTTGGATTAACATGTCTTGAGTTAGAGGCGTCATCATGAGTCATTTTCCCCAGGTGACAAATAATTTCGTGAGGCCACTGCTGGAGGCGTAGATCTGCACTTTCTCGCCTGGTATTTACATGTTTAAAAGGGGGTGGGGGGGGGGTGGGAAGAGAAGAGACACAGAGAGAGCAGTGTCAAATATGCGACAACAACAAAAAAAGCTAGACAACTTTACAATCCCGTAACTGTTTTGATGAACTCCTGAGACAACGTCACCTCTGTATTTCCCGGGGGTAGTTCACGTGTACTTGGAGCTGTCGGAATGCGCTATTGCAGGAAGTAATTTTATTTATTACTTAATATTTCGCTTAAGAAAGTCTTTTTTATTTGGACATGTGCCCTAATATAACCGACAGCCTTTGTGTCCAGGTTAAATAGTGCGCGCCTCGCCAAAACTGCTATTTAACAAAAACAAAACAAACAAATGACTGTTTTAATAGAAGTTGTAAAAGTTATTACGCGTAAAATTAATTTCAAAATCGGGTTTTCTTAAGTAACTAAAATATATAATTTTGAAGTATGTCTGTCTAAACACATGAAAGTGCTGATTAGTGTCAAGAAAGAACATTTTGTAAGTGACTATCAAATGTCACAAAGTGTTCGAAAATTAATTTGTGATATGCTTGCTAGTAGAGATTTCTGTCCGTGACGTGGTGTTAAAATCTGCCTTAATGTTTATACCTCCCGTACTTCCAGAAATTAATCAAGGAACCAATTAAGAAATAAGTAAGTTATGACTACTGGGATTTTATTTCTAACCAGCTCCTCGTATACGAGAAAGAAAAGTATTAAAATAAATATATTACTTTAATGAGATGTCTGTTGCTGTTTTGGGTCAGTATGGACAGAAAATCGAGGGACAGCCCTGGACCGTGCTAGATCCATGTCACATTAGGCATTCAACCGATGTATAAGTTTCAGTGTTCCACTCTGAATTTTGAAAAACCCAAGATGATACTTCGTACATTACAAAAGACAAAAAAACTAGGAAAAAAACATAGATGGTGATTTTGTATTGATTTACGGGTGTGTAATATGGTATTTCTTTTTTAAAGTAGGCAATAGAACGAAGAGTATTCTTACGTATTAAAGAAAATATTACTTAAAACAGCTAGCTGTTCTCGATAACTAAAACAGTTCATGCTATTTGCTAGTTCCAAGAAAGTCAGTATTAATTCCAACATAAAATATGCACAATAAAAGAAAGGAAACGAGACAAACGCTTAGTATCAAAAACACAGAATAAGGCACAAAATAAAAAGTACATTTCAATGACAATTTTGGTTTGGTTTGATTTTAAGGACTATCTTCATTGCACACGGTTAACCCCATCAGTGCTCCGATCTCCTCCCTTAGATCACACAAGGAGGATCTCAGCGAACTCCGTAGCACCGGCGAGAATCCCAATGTGTGTATATGGAAATCACACATTCTATAAATAGATTTGGTGGGTAGGTTTCTAATGTTTTTAATGCAGCAGCCGTATGGCCTACTCTTTACGACTTCCAACTGCCGTGGGATTTTTAACGTGCGCAACTTGCACACGGGACCTCCTATTTTTTCGCCCTTATCCAAGGAGGCTAGGCATTCGATAATCATTAGGACCACTGGTCTGAAAAAAAAATTCCACAAATTATATTCCCTCTGGGACTAACTGAAGACGCAGCAACAGTGATGAATGCAGTCAGCGACCAATAGCTTGACTGCTTGCGTCAAGGTCAGCGAACCAGTGCTGACCAAGACCCTACTCCAACTCCAAGTGGTGGTCCTGGAAACAGGCTGCATCACTGCAGTCTGGCTGAGAGAGTAGGGATCGAAGAGGGAAGGCAAACCCGGTCCCAAAAATGCCGTGCTGACGTCGGATGTGTCGGCCGAAAGGCGCAAATATCGCAGTCCTTTTCAGGACGAACGGAGAAGAAGATATTCCCTCTACTGGGAATCGAACCCGGTACCTCTTGGATTCGAGGTGGACTCCATACCTCTTAGCCACTCCGACCCCAATGATAAATTATCAGTCCTTATCACTAAGCTGATGAAACATTGTTTCAATATATACATGTGACAACGTCTTTCTTTAACATTATAATAATAATAATAGCCCCTTCAGTCATAACTGACTATGGGAATGCGCCCCTGAGGTGACTGCCCTCAGCTGCTTATTTTCCTGGTGCTCCTTTCGACGTTTTCTCCTCACCTCTGCTTCTTGTGTGAGCCTCTCTTCGCCCAATCTGAGGTGGCGCCGTAAATAGCATCGCCACTTAGTGCGATCGGCAGCTTCATCCTCCCATGTTGCTGGATCCATGTCCAGTGCCCTCATATCTCTCTTGCACACATCTTTGAACCTCAGCTGTGGTCGCCCAACTGTTCTCTTGCCATCTGCTAATTGTCCGTAGAAGATATCTTTTGGGATGCGACCATCTTCCATGCGGCGAACATGGCCAAGCCAGCGAAGTCTGCGCTGTCTAAGAAGCGTATACATACTTTGAAGGCCAGCACGTGACAACACCTCGACATGTGTCACTTTATGTTTCCACGAGATGCCGAGGATGCGGCGTAGACACCGCAAATGGAAGGTATTGAGCCTTCTTTCTTGCTTAGCATAGGTCGTCCAGGTCTCGCTGCCATATAGGAGTGTGCTGGTGACGCAGGTATTATATACCGCAGCTTTGGTCTTCATTGTGAGTTTAGAGTTTCCCCAAACTCGCGATGTGAGGCGGGCAAAGGTAGCTGCAGCTTTGCCAATGCGGCTGTCAATTTCTGTATCCAGTGAGAGTTTGTCATTGATGGTAGACCCTAGGTATGTGAAGTGGTGCACCACTGCTAATTCATAGTTATCGATAGTGATAACTGGTGCAGCACCCACATCCTGACTCAGCACATTCGTTTTCTTTAGACTTATTGTGAGGCCAAAGTCCTTGCATGCTTTAGTGAAGCGATTCATCAAGCTCTGAAGCTCCTGTTGGCTTTGAGTGATGACTGCAGCATCATCAGCGAACAACAAGTCTCTTATAGTGACCCTTCTGATTTTTGTTTTTGCCTTCAGCCGTGAAAGATTAAACAGACGGCCATCTGACCTAGTGTGAAGGCATATTCCTTCAGGTGCATCTCTGAATGCATGTTTCAAGAGTAAGGCAAAGAAGATTCCGAAGAGGGTCGGAGCCAGAACACAGCCTTGTTTAACGCCACTTCGTATATCAAAGGGCTGTGACGTGCTTCCAGCATATTGGACTGTTCCCTTCATGCCGTCATGGAATGACTTTATCATTTCCAGCATTTTAGAAGGGCAGCCTATTTTCAGGAGGATTTTAAAGAGTCCATCCCTACTAACCAGGTCGAATGCTTTTGTGAGGTCTATAAAGGCGATATATAATGGTCTTTTCTGCTCTCTTGATTTTTCCTGAAGCTGGCGGAGAGAGAAGATCATGTCTGTTGTTGATCTGCCAGCTCGGAATTCACACTGGGACTCTGGATATATGCGCTCAGCTAACTTGTGTAGTCGCATTAAGATGACTTTGGCAAAAACCTTACCAACAATACTAAGAAGAGAGATGCCTCTGTAGTTATTGCAATCACTTCTGTCTCCTTATTTTTATACAGTGTTACAATCTTGGCATCTCGCATGTCTTGAGGAATAGTTGTCTCTTCCCAGCACTGGCACAGCATCCTATGCAGGGGATGTAATAGCGTGCTCTTACAGCATTTGATTAAATCAGGAGGAATCCCATCACTGCCTGGTGCTTTGCCAGAGGCCAAGCTATCAATGGCCTTGCTGAGTTCCTCTAATGTTGATTCGGCATCCAGCTCCTCCATAGTTGGCAGACTGTTGACACCATCAAGGGCTGCAGGCGTAACGGTATTGTCTCTAGCGTAAAGCTCAGAGTAGTGCTCGACCCACCTCTCCATCTGCTTACCCTTATCGGTTAGCTTCTCTCCGCTGATGGTTTTTAGCGGTGCCGTCTTACTTTTATGGGGGCCAAGTGCTTTCTTTATACCGTCATACATTTGTCTAATGTTGCCTGTTTGCACTGCGATCTTGATGCTCTCACTGAGCTGGAGCCAGTAGTCATTTTCACAGCGTCGAGCAGTTTGTTGAACTTTGCTTCTCGTAGCCCTCAGGATCTGTAGGGTTCTGGCACTCGGTAAACGTTTGTATTCATTCATAGCACTGCGCTTAGCTTCAATGACAGGTGCCATCACATCTGATGAAGCATCAAACCAGTCATTTGACTTTGCTGTTTTCTTACCAAAGGTGGCAAGTGCAGTACTTTGAATGGTATTCCGTAGATGCTCCCAGTTCTCTGTAATAGTATCACCATGCTGAGGGCTACTGAGCACTTTCTCGAAGGTCGCAGTGAATTGAGCGATCATGAAAGGGTCTGACATCTTGCTGGTATCAATGCGTGGTTTCCCTTCATGTCTGATACGATAGAGTTTTCTTGGTTGTGCTCTGATTTTGCAGCAAACCAAGGAGTGATCTGTATCACAGTCTGCACTATGGTACGAGCGCGTGGAGAGCACAGACCTGAGGAGTGGCCTTCTGACGAGAATCAGGTCAAGTTGGTACCAGTGCTTGGATCGTGGGTGTCTCCATGACACCTTATGCTGGGGTTTTGTCTGAAAGTAGGTGTTGGTCACGCAGAGGTCATGGTGGACGCACAACTCTAAGAGCCGTTGTCCATTTTCATTCATCTTGCCAATACCAAACCTGCCCAGACATGAAGGCCATGAAACATTATCGGCACCCACTCTAGCGTTAAAGTCACCAAGGAGAACAAGCTGTTCTTGCCTAGGTATTGTAGCGGAAGGTTTTATATGTGTGAGATGATAGTGCTAGAGTAGAAATAGTATTCTCTCCAGAATGTGTGAGGTCCCAGTGACAGAGAAGTACACTGGTATCACTCGATAGTCACGGCTGTGAAAGTATCTGGACTTAAAATATTCAGAGAACAGTCAGACCTTACTGATGTACAGCTTCAGTAGGTCGTTCTTCTACCAATCCAGACACTGCCGGGGCGATTAGCATTGATCATCGAGCAATTCTTGATCATTGACCTCTGACTTTTGGTTGACAAGTATGAACCTGCAGATAATTGTAGGATATGTGGCTATTTGTGGTTAATAATTACCACATTCCTATTGTAGGTGAGATGAATTTGTTTTCAGATGTATGCGTGAAAATGCATGATTATGGATCAGTGACAAGACAGGAGTCTACTGTGGAACATTTTATAAAATCAAATAATACAAAATAATATGTACACACATATATGGTATGAGGTTATAGTATCCCCCTGCCTGACACGTTAGCTCTGTAAAGTGCAGTAACTTGAAGACAGATTGAATAAGCCCTGATAATGATTGTTGGTAGTCCTAAAAAAAATTGTTATTAGTCCTGAACAGGATTGTGCGAGCCCTGATACGGACTCAGTCATGATGGTTATATTTCGGGTTCCAATCTTCAACAATCATACCAAGTAATCAATTAATATACATGATACTTTCATAACATATAAATTAAACAAATCCTGAAATAAAGTTGTAATTACTGTATTATTTTACATAGTAACTTTACATACCCTCGCAGGATCTAATTAAGATCAGTAAAGACTGGCTTTTGTGGAGTAACAGAACTGCCTGGCTGCAAATGACAAGATATTGGCCGTGACATGTTTCTCTCTCTCCAGCCGTTGTCCTTCTGTCTTGCTTCGCTGTACAAGTGAATTTGAAATCATTTTCGACCGCCCTTATATAGGGAGCTATCGGACGTACAGGAAACAAGGCTCGCAACTCCAGCAAACTTCCCAAAATAGTTGTAACTTCGAGGGGGTTGTGCTAAATGAGTTTCCAACCTTGGTCTCGTGCATTTCACCTTTCCCAGTTCAAGCCTTTGGAGATATATATTTCCGTTCTCCGTGAGTTGACCTTTATATCCATATGTTGTTTTCCTATATCTGTCGTGTTAACGATTTTATCTAGAATTTTAAATAGGAAAAACACAGGATTTCTCAATGCACGGACACTTATTCTTGCAAAATTCTTCACAACTACTTACTCCCTTCTGATTTCCTTGTACCTATACATAATTGAAGATATTCCCGTCAAAAGGAGACCATTCTCATCCTTGTCTGTCATTCCGTTCTCCTTCTCGATGTCTAATTCTAACCATGATTTCGGACGATTATTCTTCCTTATACACTCGCCGAAGTCGTTAAATCTGTCCGTGGGAAACCCCTTTTCTGATTGGCTGCCCTAGATACACACAGGAAATTACCCCTGCATTCCTTTGTTCAGGCCAGAACACTGGTGTCCCACTTTTCGGTCTTCAAACATTTAACTATGCAATTGCGTAACATGCGACAGGTATGCTTTTGATAATTGCTGTTAGATTCTCGTAGAACTCATCTTTAGCTTCTGAGGCAGAGTACAGAGTAGGAGCATACACACTGACAAGGGTGATGGGACCTGTGCTATTTGCAGGCGGAGCGTTAACAGGCGTTCTGATCCTTTCTCGCCTGGTTCAACCATTTTAGTTAGCGATTTTTTGACCGCAAAACCTACTCCGTGTTCTCTAGTTTTATTAAGATCTTTCCCTTGCCAATAAAATGTGTAGTCCTTCTCGCTCACCGTTCCAGAGCCCGCCAGGCGCGTTTCCTGAAGTGCAGCTATATCCACCTGAAGTCGTTTAAGCTCATCATTAATTATGGCTGTCTTCCTTACATCGTTTACATCCTGTAGGTTTTCGGATAGTCCAGTCAACATAGTCCGGACGTTCCAGCATCCCAATCTGAGAGTTTGCTTATTTCTATTTTTTCTATAATTGCTTGGTGCAAAATTTTCTGTCCACAGTTCGGGTTTGACCCTAATCCCCATGCACCCAATGGGGAAAGCAGACAGTGGCGGGACAACACCTTATTGACTGGGGGCTGCCCAGCTTGAAGCGGGCGGTAGCTGTCCAGTGAGATCCTAGAACCTCTCCCACTGTCGGAAGTAGCCACTGGCGCCATGCCCTATGCCAATTGGGCAAAATGCTTATAACCGGTAACTGCTACTTCCCGTGTTTTGCCGACACCTATAGGGTGAAGCTGGAGTGTCCTCTCCAGGGCGCGAGCTTGGGCACAGTTATATGGAGATCAAGCTGTTGCCCATTGTAAAAGTGGGTCAGTCACCACTGTAAAGATTCCTGCCAGTGCTGTAAAGATTGTGACTTCTTCTGTATCTTCTCCTTACGCGCACCAGTGGTGAATATGATGGATGCTGCAGGTGGAGCAAAGGTCAACTCAACCGACGCAGGGTTATGCAGATATGGAGTGAGAGTGTAAAGTGTTAGTTATGCGAATGGTGGAATGTTCGTATGTTGACCAATATAAGGCACTCATTCACTCATAGCTATAAGTCACCGATACAGACTGCTGTGGTCGTTTGTACTGTTTATTAGGACGCACACACTTGGACAGAACGGATAAATTCATAGGTACATGTTGACAGAGTAAATCATGGTATTTGAATAGTAGGTGGCAACATCAAACATCATTTCGTATAGCATAAATACAATAGACGATATGAGTAGTTGGCGTAATGTTATAGACATGGATAAATATGGCCGAAGCCTTTTTCTCGTTAAGTTCTTAAGCTGTATATATCAGATGTTTAATACACCATAATGGTTAAACCACAATATGGGTTTTTCCATCATAGCAAGATCTCCGTACCACTTCCGATTAGTAGGGATAAATTCATTGTAATGACATCCAAAATGGCCACCTGCTTGAGTTTGGCTCACTCACTCAGAAGAAGGATAAATGATGGGCCGAAGTTAATTCGTAATATGGATTAAATATTCTCATAGAGTTTCCATACACTTCTATATCAATAGGGTTGCTTCATGTAAGTCACAAGAGCTGTAAGATAACCTGTCATCTTCGTCGATATACAAACGATTCTAGATGCTCGATAACACGATGTTCATCTAGATCTAACGAAATGGAGATCATTAAAGAGTCTGGTATTACCTGGAGTCCGAATTAAACACAATAAAGTACATGAGGAGAATCTCTGACAATAGAATCTCGCAGAGACACAATCTCCTTCTGAAAGATCATTCACAGATCACTTTCAACCATTTTACAGGACCAGCCCAAAAAACACACACAGCCATATTCAGGCGGCTTCGTCGAGACTCACTACGCATGCCTCGAAAAACGAATACCTGCCCCAGAGTTCAGCACAAAGAATATAATCCGACCTAAACATACAAAGATATACAATATAAGACCGAATCTTCTTGCACTAGACAAGTAATACATATAAATTCCGGCCATAAACATATTGAACAAGACCATCTATTTTCTGGCTATCACAAAATGCGAAATGCATGAATCTCGTATTCATACGCCAAATCAATATATATTCAAGAGAGATCACTCATATAATTAAAAGTATAAATCAAATCATGGGTGATATAACTTTGACTGTAACAAAAGTAATCTCTTTTTTTCATATCAACTAGTCATATCATAAATTTGTAATCTGTGCGTCACATATGTGCGCAACACCCATGCAGCATGTTCCCCCTCTCCACACAGCCGGTAGATCCAAAGGAACGGCAGTAGCCTTTACAGTTTGGTACCAGCCATGTAGCAGGAGTTGCCAGAATAATGTCGAATCGACATTAGACTGCCTTAGGGACTCCGACTCCGGATTTATCCTCAGGGTTACTCCCGAAGCCAATTCCATAAATGGATATTCCCGCAAGGCAGCGGTGGTTTGAATTCAGAGTTCCTTCTCTTAGATAAGCTACCAACCAAGGATCACGAGCCCTATCTGCCCGAAGCTGCTGGTTTTAAGGCGCCAGTCGCTCGCCTTTGCCCCTTCTCCCGTCAGTGGAAACAGTTCCGCCGGGCTCAAATTGAGCCACACGTGAAGGCCGGGAGGTGGACTTGGTTGTCAGAGGCTGTTTGAGGCGTGTGCCATAGAAGTATTTTATCTGCAGTGAGAGCTTATCCTCACTACAACTCCCGGCAATAACAACCTTTGGAACCTTATAACATTAACATTATACACACACACAAACACACACACACACATATATATATATATATATATATATATATATATATATATATATATATATATATATATATATATATATATATATATATATATATATATATATACACACACACACTCACACACATTTTTTTTCAATAAAATAAAAAAATAGTGACTGTTATTGGAAAAGAAAGGGTGATAGAAATTAGTGCCCTAGATTCTTCTATTATAGAATCTAGGGCACTAATAGAAACCAGCTCTAGAAATATGACTAAAATTAATAGAGCGTGAAGTCTGGTCTGGGGTTCTAGTTCTTGAACTTGCATGTCAGTGTGAAATCAAGTAGGCCTACCTTTATCGTTGATGTATGATATATATCTTTGTTCTGAAATGAATTTATAACTCGGTGAATGGTAACTTAGAACGTAGTTGGAACAATGGCTATAAAAAATATGCTGTCAGGGCAGACATTATGGCCCGTGGTACGAACTCGGCGGGAAAACCCTTTACTATTGTTGTTCGCTTTGATTTCTTGACTTTACGAACCCGGGAACAGAAGTAAGGAGGCTTCTCGTACGTTTGTGCTTGGGGAAAATTTACTCGCGAGAGGAAAGATGGAAACCGATACACCGTGCCAAAGTCTGGGTCATATTACCTCACATATTCTTAATACACGTCAGGGTCTGGTAAAAACTCGATGTTGTCGGCTAGAACTGCTTGTGGTTGATACCTAGTTGGACCACATGTAACTGTTTATTGTTTTTGTTTTTTGTGGTTTTTCTGTGTAAAGTCAAGGTGTCGTTGGAGAGTGATCAAACGGCAGGCGCACGTGGGGAAATTATCAGTGAACTGGACAAGTCAGTTCTCTTATATATATTGTATAGTCAATGCGTCTCTGTGTTGATTGTATTAATAATTATCTTTTGCCTCCTGTTGTAGCTATGTGAAGAGTTTCCCATAAATTCACAGCGTAGGCTGGAAAAGACAACAGGATATTTAATATAACAGGAGACTGACACTTGGGAGGCAGGACCCAAGTGGGCCCACCCCCGTCCTTCTTTAGAATGTAAAGGATATAAAAGGGCCAAAACACTTGTCCGACGGTGGGACCACTTCTGATGATCAAATTGTCTCCTGTTGTAAAGCTCTGTATAGAGTTTCCTATCTCACCATCGTTTTTTATGCATGGAGGCATATCTGGAGTCATCCTTATATGACCACCAGCTTGGCACAATGTTACAGTATGTAGATTTCGAAGTCAACGTCTGTCTGAGGCTAATTACACCGTCATTGACTCATGAAATCATGCAAACACTTCCAGGGATTCCCTATGTGGTGAAGCATATCGAGAACTTAGAATTGCACACTAAGCTTGGAGGAGTCACTTGAGCCCCAGGCATGACTCTGGCTTTTACAACTAACACCCTACCCCAAGGTGCTCCATTTCCTTTATTTTTATTTCCCATGCAAACATGGGGATTGTCAGTCTTGCGGTAACCTGAGCTTACCACTGCTTGTGACCACGTGACATCTGAACTTGGGTATGGTCACCTGTGGAAAATACTCGACGAGAGAGTGAGTTTGCGGGGGAGGAGTAAAGATAGTCCACTAGCAGATACTGCCACCGTAGTAGAGTGAGGTGTTCGAGACTTCTCAGCTTTCTGAGGTGGAAGTGTCATATTCCCTTCCTCGCTGCTTTCGCCTTCCCTAATTCAAACGCTGATTGAAAGTCACCTTTCGTTAAAATACCAGACCACAAGGCAGTGGCGTAACTACTGCCCAGTTGGCCCCGTGCATTGACTGAGTGTGCCCCATTGAGTGGTCAGAATAGACCCTTGCTTTTATACATATCCTTTTAATTTTCTTTGTTCATGTGTTAAATATCATTTCACGTCCCAGTTTCTCATACCTCTTGTAGGAAAATTTTCTTGGTACTTCCAAATGTTAACTTCTGATTTTTCGAATTGTTTAGCTAAGCCAGTGACATATCATGTCACTAAAAAGTCTCTTACTTACTATGTCTGAAAGTTATTTCCCTACAACTGACCTCTCTGATGGAGTCTCTGGTAGATAATTAAGAGACTTGTTATTTTATGGTCTCGCCGTAACTGGACACTGTCATACAAACTCTTACGACACACAGCTCGATGCTAGCACATTCAGGACGCCAGAACCCTACAGGTAAAGGTCACTGCCAGGATGTTTTAATGGCAGACGATAAAAGAAACGGGTACTCATTTCTCTGTCTATTTTTATGAAACAAGAAATAAAGCTGGCGTGAAGGTGGTTTGTGTTATTTAGAATACTTGACTGCGCACACGGCGATCCATGCTGGTATGTTACTGGAAAAAAAACCACAATTTCGACCAGCTTTGGTAGATGTGATAAGAGTTTGGAGAAGGCTAGGTAGCAAAATTCAAGAATTCAATAGTTCTGAAATTAATCATAGTTCATGTGTAATATATGAACAGTGAAGTTCTCAGGGGTCTCGAAAGGCTAAAATATTTTTTTTTTTTTTATCAGCAACTTTACCCTCAGGCTGACGGAAATAGTCAGGTCATCGGATAATCAACTTTATGTACAATCTCAAAGTATTGTTGTGACATCATTGATAATCTCCCAACACAACTGATATTGTCTTAGAAGTAGTGTTTCAAAGTACACCACAAAGACAGACCCGGCACATTGTTTAGTTATTCAAAATGCAGCACTTTCGGCAGGTTTCCCAAATGTGTTTACAGTTGTGGTGCTTTTCATAACGACACCTGGCACAGTTGCAAACGTTGAAAGATCATTTTCGAAACTAAAACTAATAAAATTTGTGTAAAGAAACACGATGAGTCAAGAATGTTTAAGTGTCCCATCAATTGAACACGAGAAAACTCACCGAAAGAAAAACGTGCACGGAATTATAAATGTATTTACTGAAAAAAAAAAGACGAATGGAGTTTTAGGTAAGTGCATACTCTCTAGTAAGTTGAAAGTTAACGGTTTCGTGAAACTCAGATTTTGAACCATCTTTAATGTCTAAAAAAGAGTGAGAAATATATTCAAGTTGACAAGTTAACAAAGCCATTCATTATTTTAATATAGGTTTTAATATTATATTGTATTGTTTTGTATTGTATTGTGTTCTAGTGTATTGCATTGTATAGTAGAATTAAATAAACTCAGCTAATTTTTTATACAGCACAAACACAAAATTAAGATTATATGAGAGCTGTGTACTTTCTGTGCTTCTCTGTGGTGCGGAATGCTGGAGAATAACAGAGAAGGAAATGTCGAAATCGTCCCCTTTCCACGCAGTCTGCATCAGGGACATTCTCCGAATCTTTTGGCCGAATACCAGCACCAACCAAGAATGACCTAACAAGAGGACATACACACCAAAATAACTGGCAGACGTTGGAGTAGGTTTCGCCATGTCCTCAGAAGTTACTCCGATGCTATCACAAGAAAAGCTATGCTATGGACCTCTGAAAATACATGGTGGAGAACAGTGGAGGCCGATATGCAAAGAATGAACCAGAGCTGGAGCACTGCACAGAGGATGCAGCCGACCGAGCAAAATGGAAGCAATTTGTTGCTGCTCAACTAGACGCCACCAGGCGTGATGGCCACTGACTTCTTTGGCAGTTAGTGGTTAATGATCAGAAGAAGGAGAAGAATTGTTAATAAATGAAACTTCGTGAAAAAATAAATATGAAGATCACTGAAAATCCGATGTGAAAATTCTAAATACGAGGGGGAGTAAAAAAAATAACCTTAATTTTTCAATAAAAACTCAAAATCACGTAGTAGACAGTTGTACCACATATATGTTATGCCCTCCCGCTTGAGGTACCAGTGCGCGCAGGCCCATCGTCATAATGGAAATATGATGTCAGCAAACCACAACCAAGATGGCCGCCCCCTTGGAAGCATGCGCGAGAGAAGAGCAGCGTGCAGTTATCCGTTTTTTTGGGTAGTGAGGGTAAGAAACCAGCAGACATTCATCGGAGGATAAAGAGGCAGTATGGGGACGCTTGTGTGTCGCTTCAGCAGGTTTATGAGTGCCACAGGAAGTTTAAAAGTGGGGTGTCAATTGTGACTGATGCAGCTCGCTCCGGCCGGCCTCGCACTGCGACTACACCTGACGCTATCGCTGCAGTGGAACGAGTGATACGAAAAAACCGGCGGGTAACAATCAACGAGGTGGCTGGAGAATTGAAGATCAGTCATGGCTCGGCGCACCACATAATTCACCAAAACAACTCACCCCTGAACTAAAAGAACGTCGTGTGGATGTTTGTGAAACACTGTTACGACGTTATGAAGCTGAAGGAGATGGTTTTCTACACCATATAGTAACTGGTGACGAATGCTGGGTCCACTACTTCCAGCCAGAGACTAAACGAGCCAGCATGGAGTGTCGACATTCATCATCGCCGAAAGCGAAGAAGTTCCGTACAAAGCTCTTCTGGGACTAAAGGCCCAATCTTGGAACATTACATGCCTATGGGACTCACTATCAACAGCGAATGATACTGTGATCTGCTTCAGAACCACTTGAAACCTGCAATCAGGTCAAAACGTCGCGGCTTGCCCGTGATTATCAGGTGTTTGGACCCCTCAAGGAGGCAGTCGGTGGCAAGAAGTTCTGTACGAACGATGAGGTGAAAGAGGCGGTGCATACGTGGCTACGCAGTCAGTCAGAAGAGTTTTTTTCTCGCGAAATCCAGGCATTAGTGAAGCGCTGGCACACCTGCATTGAATGTGGTGGGGACTATGTTGAAAAGTGATTAAGTGCTTTCATTCCTATTTGTGCATATTCTGTTAGTAAAAAAATATTAAGGTTACTTTTTGACTCCTCCTCGTATAAGTGAAAAATGATTCTTTTAAAACCTTTAATCGTGAGGTCATCTGTCCTAGCCAATCGTACACATATAGGAGATATTTTATCAACTTTGTATTTTCTCGTGTTTCTTATTTTTAATTTTGTTAAAACTACTTATCTGCAAAAACTTGAATTTGTTTACAATTAAACGTATTACGAACGAAAAAAAAAATTATTTCTTTTAAATTTGCATGCATATTTACAAACATTGCAAGATAACACTGACGATAGTGATGCTGCATCGCTAACAGCTGTTCTCCTGTCTCTCATGCCCAGGCCGTGATGAGTACGTTCTGGTCAATGAGAAAGATTATTTAACAATGCGACCAGATGACGTCAATAAATATTTGACTCTTTATTTTAAGGTAACACATTAATTTTTAATACGCTTTTACTAATTGCAGTTAATATACTAGTGTTATATATATATATATATATATATATATATATATATATATATATATATATATATATATATATATATATATATATATATATATATAACACTATATATTAACTGCAATTATAAAAGCGTATAAAATTAATGTATACTATATTATATATATATATATATATATTATATATATATATATATATATATATATATATATATATATATATATATATATATATATGTGATAGGGCCGGAAAGACACCCGGCTTACCCCTTCACGGGAAAACACCCCAGCTTCCCCCTTCATTGTGAGTGGCACATTTATCGCCCATATTTTCGATGTGCGCGAAGCATGCTGGGATGAAAAAAGTCTTCAAGATTGATGAAAAGGCCATAATAATGCCTAAAAATTAAGTTGTGGTGTAGAATTGTGTTTTTGCTCTAGAAATAGTTGTGTATATTTCTGTTTTCGGGCCTTCTAAAGCAATATCGCGAGTGTTATGTATGCGGCCAAATCAATACGCCTAGCGCGCAGTAAATGGAGTGATTCGACCTGGGCTTATAAAAGAGATAGCGGCCGGCGGACCGGCCTATTTTGCAAGAACCGCCCAGAGAGAAGAAACGAAGTTAGGCTAGCTCTGTGTCGGTAGAAGAGGAACGAAGACATGACACGTGAGTTTGATTTAAAAGCAAATTATATTATTTCCTAGTGAAATTACCATTATTTCCCTGTAGCTTTTGAAGTTATATTCAGCGTGAGGCTGTTTTAATGTTTAGTGAAATAAATAGATAGATGTGTTCCCAAAGGAAATGTATTTTTAGGGCATTATGATTTAGTCTCGAAATGATAGATGAGTGAAAATAATGTTTGATAGGTTTTATTAGGCATGCTAAGTCCAGATTGCGGCTGTAAGAGCGATTATTTCAGTCATCAGACCGGGCAAGAAAGGCGAAGATAGTATGAAAGTATTTTGTACATGAAACTAGACATAAATGTTATCAGAAACTGGAATTTGGATAATATTAACTAGTTGGGAAGATGGCAACCGGGAGGACCACGTGTTGATGACCGTGCGTAAAAGAAGACGCCAATGAGTCTGCATTTAACACTCTTAGTTATCACTTAATGTTACACAGTTTTATATCGCGTGAATCGACACGTGGGTGAAAGTAGGTTAAATGTAATTTTCCCCAGTAATAGAAGAGAGAGTTTTCGTGGTAAATTTCCTTTATGTGATGACTAGTTCTAGTTGTTAAGTAAAGAATAATTATATTTTATTCTTTGGTATTTCACGTTTATTGATGATTCTACTGTATATCTTTGGTGGGTTACTTTGAGGTGAGAATATATATTTAGATTTCTGGAGAGCGTGCGTAAGGCGTAAGGCATGTTGAGACAGCTGTTTCTCTGTTTGCTCCCGGCGGAGCATGGAAACACCAATGCAGCTGGTGTCCATTACAGGCCCACAATAAGCATTTTGATGCTATTGCTGTGGTTGTTTCGGTGACGGTAATGATGTGTTTCATGTGATGAGTTCCCAATCTCATCAGGGGTCGTATACGACACGCTTGTTACCAGGCGCACCAGTCGTCACTTACGACATGTTCAGAATGCAGTAATGAATATTGAGATGGACCGGTTGCGAGGTGGTGGTTTATTCTCATTAAGGAGAGTATTTGTTGTACATATAGAAGAATATTATTTTATGTCCAGTTGATTATTATTTAATTATTGTAATGTGAAGAATGGTTTGTGAGAGCACGTGGGCTCACTTGGAGATATATATTCTCTTCTCCGCTCCTGAGGGAGCATGGGGCCACCAGTGTGGTTTGCCTCCGCATGAAGTATTCCTATGCTCGTGCAGTAGTGGTTTCGGTAGCAATCTGTATTACATGGTGAGATTGCCAGCCTCATGCACAACACCATACTAGTCTCATTGACGACATGCATGAGTATGTGTGTGTGGTAGTTGAGTGTGCCCTTGCAGTAGTGGTTTCGGTAGCAATCTGTGTTACATGGTGAGATTGCCAGCCTCATGCACAACACCGTACTAGTCTCATTGGACGACATGCATGAGTGTGTGTGTGTGTGGGATAGCTGAGTGTGTGCTCTTGCAGTAGTGGTTTTGGTAGCAACCGATGTTACACGGTGAAATTGTCAGCCTCATGCACAACACCTTACCAGTCGCATTGGACGACACGCATGAGTGTGTGCGTGTGTGATAGTTGAGGGTGTCAGGTGGCATGGAAGGACTGTTTGACAGGTGAGAGTATCGTTATTCAACAATGATTTTAACTAGTTCGTTGCTTTGTTTGCTTCTTCAGATTAGCAAATGAGCACTAGCTGGGTGTTTTGTTTGTTCGGTTTTGTTCGCTTTGTTATTTGTTTAACGTTTGCTTCAGTGTGCTCTTAGTCACTGAATGGGTTGTAAAAATAAATACAGCCCCTGCCTTTAGAATCAAGAGTTTTATTGTTGATTAGGGTCGATTGCGAGTGTGAAAAGAGAGTGATCAAATATCACAACATCATCATCATCATCTCGCCCCACCCTATCACACACACACACACACACACATATATATATATATATATATATATATATATATATATATATATATATATATATATATATATATATATATATATATATATATATATATATATATATATATACATACATACATACATACGAGATAACAGGACATACGTATGTTGATTTTGGTTGTTATACCCATTACATTAAGAAAGTCCCACTTTATTTGTGCCCGGGGGCCGCTTAAATTGTAGTTACACCACTGCCACAAGGTCACTTATATTTGGACAGTCGCCCTAATATAACCGACAGGCCTTGTGTCTGGGTTGAACAAGGCAAACTCGTAGTTTAAAAATACATAGGTAACCATTTACAGCTGAGTAGACTGGAGTGTGACGCTATCTAGTTTCGAACCCTGCAGCTTTGCCCCAGGAAGCAAACACCATAACCATTCTGTCATTCGACGCTCATTATGTGAAAACAGAGATCTTAATTACGCTACGTAGTTCACACGAGACCCAGGACTGTCATTTGATTAGAGCAATGTGATTCTTGGAGTCAGTAGCATAACTACTCATGAACCGATGGGGGCAGCACTGAATGGGCCTGGAAGGTAGTGGTGGGAAATGACCACTGCCTTTGTATATAACATTTGAAGTTTTATTTTTTCTATGTTTAAACGTCATGTCAAGTCATGTCATGTCCCAGTTTCTGGAGACACAAATGAAAGGGATAAACAAGACATGGAAAGATTTAGAGCGGATGGCACAGGACAGGAAGAGCTGGCACAACCCTGTTGAAGGCCTATGATCATTGTGGAGCTGGCACAACACTGTTGAAGGCCTATGATCATTGTGGAGCTGGCACAACACTGTTGAAGGCCTATGATCATTGTGGAGCTGGCACAACACTGTTGAAGGCCTATGATCATTGTGGAGCTGGCACATCACTGTTGAAGGCCTATGATCATTGTAGAGCTGGCACAACCCTGTTGAAGGCCTATGATTATTGTGGAGCTGGCACAACCCTGTTGAAGGCCTATGATCATTGTAGAGCTGGCACAATACTGTTGAAGGCCTATGATCATTGTGGAGCTGGCACAACCCTGTTGAAGGCCTATGATCAAGAGCTGGCACCTGTTGAAGGCCTATGATCATTGTGAAGCTGGCACAACCCTGTTGAAGGCCTATGATCATTGTACTGTTGAAGGCCTATGATCATTACGGAGCTGGCACAACACTGCTGAAGGCCTATGATCATTATGGAGCTGGCACAACCCTGTTGAAGGCCTATGATCATTGTGGAGCTGGCACAACACTGTTGAAGGCCTATGATCATTGTAGAGCTGGCACAACCCTGTTGAAGGCCTATGATCATTGTAGAGCTGGCACAACCCTGTTGAAGGCCTATGATCATTGTGGAGCTGGCACAACCCTGTTGAAGGCCTATGATCATTGTGGAGCTGGCACAACACTGTTGAAGGCCTATGATCATTATGGAGCTGGCACAACCCTGTTGAAGGCCTATGATCATTGTGGAGCTGGCACAACACTGTAGAAGGCCTATGATCATTGTGGAGCTGGCACAACACTGTTGAAGGCCTTTGATCATTGTGGAGTTGAAATGTACTAATGATGATGAAGATGCTGATATAAGTAGTTACATCTTTTATACAGATTTGACGAATATTGATAATAGTTGTTGACTCCATTATACAAAAAGGGCCCCTCACGCTATATTTACGCTAATGCTTGGAGTTACTGTTTTATTTTTTTATTTCTATTTTTTAAAGAGTAGTTTTTTCGTTGACGTAACTGGCGAGTCCTTTTCAGAGCTTCAGGCTAGCAGATGGATAATGTTAGTCCTTTTCAGGACTTAGTATCTATCAACGCTGGTAGGGCTTGTGGTGGGTTTAGATGTTAAGAAGAATGGTGTGCGTATAGTTGTACTTGAGTGAGATCAACTGTGAAGGTCTCTGAGGTAAACAATGGACAACTGTGTTACAGAGTACCTTTCTTGTACCACCCTACGATCTCACTCTAAGTTATATTTTTATTGACTAGCGTGACTGAAAGCTACATAAAGTGTCTAGGGTATTGTAAGAGTGTTGTTAAAGAATCTCAATACAAAAACATATACAAACATATACTAATTACTATGATAAACTCAACTAACTCCAGATGTTAAATTTTATATTTAAAATATCTTTTGTTAAACTTTATTGGTCCTGAGCCTAAATTTGTTTTGGGTCAGGACTACAGTCAATGAGAATCAATTTAGATGGATAGATATATTTACAAATATATATATAAAGATATTTACATACAACAGACAATATGTCCATAGTACATTGTTACAAATGTTCACTCTGATGTTATTTACTCTTTTTAAATACTGGTACAGGGAAGCAGGTTGAGGACTGTCATCATCCCACTGTCTTTTGTTTCACTATGATGGTTTATTATAGTCTTTAGGATGAATGTTTTTGTAAGCACAGGAGATTATTCTTTAATCGTGATAGGTTGTCCCAGGCCAGATATTCAACTTATCTGGATCCTGGAATAAGCCGCAGTTGTAGTCGGTTTGGCCAAACACTTCAGTCTCCTCTGGACTTGAACTTCTTTAATACAAGCAGGTGCCAGAGACTCTTTGAAATCGTGCAGACTTCTTCAATGAGCGAGTACTAGCACCAGACAAGTGCCAGCAGGAACCCCTGTCAATGCAAGTTATGGTTCTGTCTTAATATCAAACTAATTCCTCCTAATTTACATGTAAACATATAGTCAATACAAAAGAACATGTTCAGCTCTCTCTGACAACCCTGCTTCTCCACTTTAGTTTGATGGAACAAATTTTACCAGTTTTCTTTTTCTCTTCCCTAATGGATGCTACGCCTCTGTCATTCCTGCAGTAATCTTTTCCATGCAATAAGATAGGTGTAATGTTCCTGTATGACCATCATATATATATTCCTGTAGTTCTAAACTTCTTAGATAGTCCCTTATATGATGGATCAACATCTAGGCCATGCCTAAATCTGCTATGGAACCATTTAATTACAACCTTTTTTCATGGCCTTTTCTTACACACAAACCTTTGTTTAATGAAAAGTCAATAAAATCAATCTTACCACATATCAAGGAAATATAAACAAGTAACGATGAATTAGGCAATCGATTATAGCACACTTTCGTCGTTGCCTCTGTTCAGACTGCTTTCAGATGGTAGTATTATTAATAAAAAGCACAAGTCTGCTCATCGCTGCTTGCTCCTCTGAATATTTTTGAAAAAATGGCAGCGAGCATCCTACTATTCCTATCATGTAAAAAGCTTTGGCCAATGAGATCAAGCATCTCTTTCATTGAATGAACTCTTTTTTTTTTTTTAAATATCTCAAACCACTATGCGTTACTACTACCAACTAGATTTGTATATTTAGGTTAGCCAATAATATTTCGGCTTCCTTCAAATTTCATCCAATCCCTTTCATTGTACTATCTTAGCCTTTCTGTCACCTACTTTTTTCCCAAAAAAATTATGCTATCCAATCTAAGCAGATATGAATTGACCTGACAGTATCTCCGATTCTCTGTGTATTATTACAAATATTTGATTATTTAATGGACTATTTAGATAACCAACTACATATTCTTGGTTAGCAAGTCTTCAGGTACACGAATATATGACTTTTATTGGGCTAAAAGGCTTGGTTCAAAATTCTATCTTTTTTTCTATGTTAGCCGTTTATTTTTAAACTACCTCCTGTTCAATTCTTTTTCCATGTACTTTCAAGCTAAATACGAGAGTTTATGTCATTCGCAATAAGAGCTAAGCGTGTTTTCATGACCGTAGTGTCCACTTTTTCTAACTTTTTCATCGTATTGTGAAAACCGTCAAAGGGCAATACTAGCAAGTTGGTTTTATTTTTAGAAACAATGTGAGACGTGATTTGCGTTGGTTATCTATCCGTCCCTCTCCCTTCCACAATGTATTTTAGGCAAATACTTAGTTTACCTAGGGAAGTGTTACGTTTGTCGTCAAGGACGAATTTGAAAATTTGGGTACCCTTTTTGTTCGGCTAATGTGTTATCAAATAATAAGCTGAAGGCGTAGGCGACGCCAACAATTCTCGCCGAAAATTTTTAGTAATATCCTATCTTTGACTTTATGCACTATACTGTTATATTCTAAATTAGCTATTGTATTTAGAAGTTCGCCACAGGGCTAGCAGTCCTTAAGTGGTTCCACTTATAGTTCACTACATTCAAGTGTTCCTTGAACACTGAGGAGGTACAGGCAGCGTTGGCGTAGCTGGCAGTCCGTCTGAGGACAAGTCCTTTTCAGGGCTTTTCTATGCTAACAGATAGATAATATTAGTCCTTTTCAGGACTTAGTATCTGTCAATGCTGATCGATCCGGCAGTCCTTTTAAGGACTAGTCCTTTTCAGGGCTACTTCAGGCTAGCTGGAAATGCCAGTAGTCCTTTTCAGGGCTTAGAGTTTATCAGCACAGCGCTTCAGTTAGCAGAGTTCATTTATTTTTGAATGTCAAATTGCGCTCCGATATAACAAAATGACTTAAGTCTAGGTTGAAAAGACGTGCCTCCCCACAAGAAGGCAAAACCCGCGCGCGCACACACACACATACACACACTCACACACACACACACAAGTGACCGAGTGGTTACTGTTGTTGTTTTTTATCTAGGGCTATTGAGCATGTAGCTCTTTCACCGCTAATGCCACCCAAAGCCAAGTAGAATCCTTGGCATTACCAAAATAATTATCTTGGCTTTTTATGTGGCCTTTCTACCAGTAGCGCTGGTCTCTCGCGGCAAATGTGTCTGGTTCGAATCACGGTACCGACATGCTCCAGTTTCCCCAGCTGTAAATGGGTACCTGACTCTGCTCTTTGAGTTATGGAATGAAAAGGCAGCGAGGAATGGCACTGGTCACCCGAACACTCGATGCTGGACCTAGTACGATGAAGTCTCTAACACTTCATTCCTCTACGGTAGTATCCGCTATCGGACTACCTTTTCTGCCAGTACAAGACGTGCTGAGATGGTGTTATGAGCTCCAGTTTCGTTAAACGGTAGTCTAGCTTGGTAAGCATTTAAAGGATCCTCATATCTGGTTTCAGCCTAGAAGGGGAATGGGTGGCACTTAGCACATTCCCCCCCGGCTATGGTGGATCTCCAAATGAGCAGGGCTAAAATAGTGTCCTCTGGTTCTGGGCTATCCCCATGAGCCGCCACGTCATACACATATGCATTTTCCAGTTCCCTCACCCTCATTTATTAATTCTTAGACACTCCTGCACGCAACTAATCAAGTAAAAGCCAGACTGAGTGTGCAAGTTGTGGGGATCGGAGGTTGTTAAGTGCTATGGCGTCCGCCTCGAATTTTAGACGTACCGGTTCGATTCTCAGTTGAGGCAATATAATTTATGGAAAATTTTTTTCAGATCCCAATGATGTCATACCCCCCGCTTCCCCCCCCCCCCCCTCCGGTCTCCTGGGTAGTGAGATTGGATGCCTAGCATTCTCGGATAAGGGCGAAAAAATACGGAGGTCCCGTGTGCAAGTTGCGCACGTTAAAAATTCCACGGCAGTTGGAAATCGTAAAGAGTAGGCCTATCAGGTCGCTGCCCTGCAAAAATTAAAAAAAAATTAGAAACCTACACACTACGAAAATATGTAAGAATGTGTGATTCCTATTAAACACACTGTGATTCTCGCCGGTGGTACGGAGTTCGTGCACTCTGCTGAGATCCTCCTTGTGTGATTTAAGGGAGGAGATCGGAGCACTGATGGAGTTGTCCGTATGCAATGAAGATAGTCCTTAAGCCAAAACCAAATCAGAGTGTGCAAGGCTGGGTTTTAACACTTTTCAGCACATTGAGAATCGTGATATTGGACCACTCTGATGTGGCTACACGATCCCTTGAAGGTTGCCTTCTTCTGGATGCACCCGTGTGATCTTGGTTCTGGCAGCGTGGTTAAAGAGCTTGCTTGTTTAAGCCAGATCCAATCCAAACCTCAGAAATGAGGTATCTGAGGAAGGTGGTTGAAGTAACAAGAAGAGACATGGTCCACAAGCAGACGATACGTCAAGGCCTAAAATTCCACCCTTGCAGACCCAAGTAGAACAGTCCCAACTAAGATGGTTTGGCCATGTCTGCAGAATGGGAGAAGATCGGCTGCCACGACAAGCATGGGAAACAAAGAGCCAGGCATCCAGACCCCCAGGACGACCCAAAGTCCGCTGGGAGGACAACATTAGACAATCTTTGAAGGACCGAGGACTAGATTGGAACCAGGCCAGGAGGAAGACAGCTGATAGGATAGTCTGGCGCTCTCTCTTCCAAACCTCTACACCTCACCGTAGAAAGGGAACGACTAAGTAAGTAAGCTTGTTGAAGCAGAGTTACCGGGTTAGAAATCTGAATTTATTATTGATTGATGACTTCTATTAATGAGAAGCCACAATACTGGGCTCCATCAACTGACATACTCGCTATGGCATTCATTTAGGATATCCAAAATGTCATGAAATTCGGCTCCTTTTATAAACCAATTAAAATTTAAATCTATGTGAAAAGCAAAAGCTGGAAATGTCCATGCTGGTTAAAGCAAACACGATTAAAATATACTTCGAGATGGAGCTGCTCACTAAACGTCAGCTCTCTACGATGAGTGGAACATAAGAGATTCTCAGCGTCAACGATTGAAAACACGACAAGTTTATTTACTTTCTATTTTTCTCTGTGTATGTAAAGATTTGGCTCGAAATAAAATCCATGCAGTAACATCTTTATTAGTGTTTGATTCGTTCATTGATTAATGGTGGGGATGGACCCATGGTGTGAACATTAAGATCGCACTCAGAAGATGTGTGAAGGCAAACAGTTTAATAATCCCTGTCCCTTTTCTATGTTAACTAAGTTGTTTAAAGATTAACTAGATCAGCTCGCCTATAGCCCGTGTACTACACTTTGAGAACCACTCCTAAATGTTTTTCAATAATATTACTTAAAAATTAAAAATGCAACTGCCTGTCAGGGATACTTCAATCTTTTTTCTCTTTTTTTCTATCATACGCCTTAATGAAATTTAAAAAATGATATGAGATAATAACAAATGTGTTTAAACATAACATTTACAAGAAACATTTCAGTAAACGCTCCACTTATGTTCCCGTCTTGACATATGGATGCGAGTCATGGGCAATGACTACAACCCACAAAAGCCAACTCCAAACCTCAGAAATGCGGCATCTGAGGAAGGTGGTCGAAGTAACAAGAAGAGATATGGTCCGCAACCAGACGATACGGCAAGGCCTCAAAATCTAGCCACTGAAAACTCAAGTAGAACAGTCCTAACTACGATGGTTTGGACAGGTCTGCAGAACGGGAGTAGATCAGCTATTACGACAAGTATGGGAAACTAAGAGCTACGGCCTAGGGATCCAGACCTCCAGGACGACCCAAAGTCCGCTGGGAGGACAACACCAGACAATCTCTGAAGGACCGATGACTAAACTTGATCAAGACCAGAAGGAAGGCAGCCGATATTATGGCGCTCCCTCCTCCAAATCTCTACACCTCACAGTAGAAGCGGGCCCTCTAAGTAAGTGTTTCAGTAAATGCTTAATCCTCGTGTTATGACACCTGTATATCAACATCTCCCACGTAATTTCCGGGAGTAATGACGTCAAAGCACACACACACCCACACGCACACAAAATAGACGAACGACTACGTTTTTATTCCCTCGGGAGAGTTCACGTGCATTTTTATAATGATGACTTTTTTTTTTTTTAATATGAGCTTTGCCTCGTTTTGTCTAATTCAACCTAGACACAAATTCCGTTGATTATACGAGGGGCGTTCAGAAAGTAATGCACCACATCGTTTTTCTTAGCTAATAATGAAGATAGAAGCATGAAATTTTGCACACTTTAAATATGGTATGTGCCAATAGTGTGCACCAAATTGCACCGCAACCGGCCAAATAATACGGCTGCCCTAAACTGTTGAAATGGAGCGTGTTAGCAACTTGCATTATAAACAGCGAATTGTGATAGAATATCTCGTTGCAGAGAAGGAAACTGTTGTGAGTATTCACAAGCGTCTATGTGATGTGTATGGAAGTTTTGCAGTCGACAGGAGTACAGTCAGTCGCTGGGTTCAGAGAATCAAAGAATCAGGAAGTGGAGATACGGAGCTGCTTGATCGGCCGCGCTGTGGACGTCCTGCCACAGCCACCAACGCAGAAATGTTGAAATGCGCTGAGGGCATTATTCTTACTGATAGGCGAATCTTTGTTTTTCTTTTTTTGATCCTTAGCCGCCGACCGTCAAAGCAGTCAGTGGCCATCACGCCTAGTGGCGTCTTGTATAGCAACAACAAATTGATTCCACTTTGCTCGGTCGATGGCCATCCTTCGTACAGTGCCCCAACTCTGGTTCATTCTTTGCATCTCAGCCTCCACAGTCCTCCGCCATGTTGTTTTTGGTCGGCCTCTCTTTCGTTTTCCTTCAGGGGTCCAAAGCATAGCTGTTCCTGTGATGGCATCGGGGTCTCTTCTGAGGACATGGCCAACCCCGCTCCAGCGTCTGCCAGCTATGATGGTGTGCATTTCCTCTTGCTTGCTCAGAGTAAGCAGATCTTGATTGGTGATGGTATTCGGCCAAAAGATTCGGTGAGTTTTTCTTAGGCATGCTGTGTGAAAAGAGGACAATTTCGACATTTCCTTCTCTGTAACTCTCCAGCATTCCGCACCATAAAGAAGCACAGAAAGCACACAGCTCTGATATAATCTTAATTTTGATAGGCGAATCACTACTCAACAATTGGCCTTAAGCTGTCAGTCAACATTGGTAGTGCAAATACAGTTATAAAAACTCTCGGATTTTCTAAGGTTTGCGCAAGATGGGTTCCTCGAAGTCTCACAAATGACCACCGATTGCAAAGGAAAGCAATTTCTTCTGAATTGTTGGAGCTTTTCAATGCTGATGGAGAGAACTTTTTGTCTAAGATCGTTACAGTTGACGAAACCTGGGCACATCATTTTGAACCTGAGACAAAAAGACAGTCAATGGAGTGGCATCACCCGCAATCACCAAGAAGAAAGAAATGCAAGACAATTCCTTCAGCTGGAAAGGTCATGATCACTGTCTTTTGGGACATTGAATGTGTGATTCTTGTGGACGTTATGCCAAGAGGAGAGACAATCAATTCGCAAGCTTACGTTAAGACATTTAAAAAACGCAATCAACGTTTTCGCAGAGTTCGGCCACATAAGAATCCAGCAGACCTGCTTCTCCTTCACGACAATGCGCGCCCTCGCACAAGTCTGGCAACACGGGAAGCAATCACCAAATTGGGTTGGACTGTACTACCCCATCCACCCTATAGTCCCGATTTGGCACCCTCTGATTTTCATCTATTTGGTCCACTTATAAATGCACTCCGTGGGACAAGGTTTGGAGATGATGAAGGAGTGATTCATGCAGCGGAGAAATGGCTACATACATGATCAAGACAAAATCTAGTACGGGCTAGGAATACATGCACTTGTTTCGCGCTAGCATAAAGCCGTACAAGTTGATGGGGATTGTGTTGAATAATACCGATGTTTACATGACATATCCATGTATATTGTATATAAATGTCATGCTTTCTGAATAAACAGCTCCTGAGATAAACGATGTGGTGCATTACTTTCTGAACGCCCCTCGTATTAGGGCGCAAGTCTAAATATAAAAGACCTTATGGTCTGATGTTGTTGCAAATATAATGATAACTGTATCAGCACTTATATTCCGCGTACCATACGTTGGACATCACCCGTGTTCCCTTCTGTAAGATTACAGTACTTGAAACTCCAGAAAGCAACAATCAGGCAGGTATGCTTCATTCTTTATCCAGGATATACTCAATGAAATCCAACGAGATGATAGTAACATACGTGTATAAACACAGCATTTACAAGAGCTTTTCGGTAAGACATGTACTCATGCAGTGTTGCCACCCTCAATTTTCGACAAGAAAAAACCTAGATAGTATCTTTAAAAAACACATATATACACATAGATTTTGAATTTTGGGCTACGTGTGGGCAACTTGGGCTACTTTACGCGGTTTTAGGGGCTACTTTGGGCGACAAACCGAAAATTGATCTAGGTGGCGTACTTCAACTAATGAAGGAAAATAACACCTAGACAGGAGTCAACTGGACAAAAAAAAACCTAGAACTCGGTAAATCCACCTAGGAGTGGCAACGCTATAATAATGTAATGACAGATATATATCTGCATCTTAAATATAATTTCCGGTTAAGTGCAATGACATTTTAATACGGCAAACAGACATGCATTTATCAAGATTAAAACATCTAGCAACGTCATTATAAAGGCGCCCCAAGTAGAGGACGGTGTCGTGGAATATTCTAATCCACATATATAAATTATTAGGTAAATATGAAGCCTAACAAATAAAATTAATAAAGAAAAGAGCAATGGTAAATAACAGTGCTGTCACAAAGAAGGTACTCGAAATCCCCCTTGTTTTCTGCTTCGTCTGCAAATTGTAACGCTTTCACGTTGATAGTAAAAGCTTACTGTATTATACCCGCTTTCTTCAATGAAACGTGTGCTGTATTTCTTGGAAAAACATTGAGAGGCAGACTGTGTAATGACCTAAATTAATCCTAACATTAATTATACTGCGTTACCAAAACGAACGAACAGATGGACTAAAGGATAAAGAGAGAGGGAGGGCTGAAAATCAGGAACGCATGCAACACGCGTCGCGCGATACACAAATGCTGCCATCACGCGTGTAAGACTACATGCACTAACTTTTTTTCAGACGAACAGTGATAAATTCACTACCCTTCCCAGAGTTAGGTTTTAAAATCACAAAAAACGCTTATTAGGAAAGATAACAATAGATGGGTTTACGGTTGAAAACATTACAGTACCCAGACAGCACATCTTCGAAACAGGAGGTAGAAGGAATTGCATATTTTGAACGCAGCCACGTAGCTCTTTTAAATTTGGATATTTGGGTTCCTTAGGGCTTGCTGACAAAGAATATGTAAAACGTTACGCAAATAGTCCAGGAATTAATAAATTATAACCAAAATAAAATATTGGGGATGCCTGACAGCATGGAATCATTTCTGCTCATAAACTTGTTTTATAACGTGTTTGAAAAAAATCTTACGTTACAGAATTAGCCTACCATGTAAACTCCAAATTGATTGGAGCGCAACAAATGAAAGACTAACCACGATTGGTCGGGCTATAAATACTATCTTTCGTTGTTAGGGGAGACGTGAAAAGGTAACATTTTTTCAAACACTTGTCGAAACGTGGCCTCATTGGCTAGACTCGCTGATATACTCACTTAGGAGCGTTAGTTCGAGACCACTAGTGCAAATAATCTTGATAAAGCAACAGTGCGTTGAAGCCAGCTCATATTTGTGTTAAATAAAAGCCTGGAACATAAGCAGATGGGAATTTGTGCCAGTAATTGTGCCAGAATTCATTGCTAATCAACGTATCTGTGTTTATTTCCATGAAATTGTGGTAAGCTTGAACCATTCAGTATCTTTTAATGAAAATTGAATGTAAATTGTTAATCTATGCCTGTATATATATGTGTAGTTCAGTGGCAAACAGGAGATAAAGCCTATAATGCTCCAGCCTGAACAGAGGGTGTCGGAGGGAAGTAAAACGGCATGGAATGGCCAAATAGTACACTGACACCTGGATGATTGATTAGACAGAAATAATGCTGGAAGTGCAGAGGCGTAGTGACCATTAAGAAGGGTAATGCTGGTATAAAGTATTTCAGATGAAGCTGACAGTTGGCCTAACGCTCTGAACTCAATGTTTGTGTTGTATTGTGCTCAGTGTAGAACTCGAGTATCAATTAGTTATGAAGTAGAAGGTACATCCTTCTTGTTTTCAGGGACCGTGGTCTTGATGGTACTGAGCAGCACCTGGTCAGAGCTTTGCTGAATCCAGAGTCGGACAGCATACTCCTTGGTCTTTTTAGCTATCAGTGAGGTGTCTCCAGAGCCCAGGGGAGAATTCGAGCAGAGGAGTCCTTTCCTGCCGCCATCACGCAAGATAAGCTGATTTGGCCAGCTGAGCTCAACATTATGTCCCCTCCTCTTGAAGTGACTTTGTAAAAATAACATTCAGAGGGGAATTTAATTGTCTTAATATCAGGAACTGAAAACATCTCCAATACTAGTCCCAAAAGACAAACTATTGAAGTCATGATGACAAATACCAACAGAGCTTGAACAAAACAAAACCAGTATTACCTCATATTACCACTACACAACTGACACACATAGGATATTTTAATAATATATGTCACTACAATATTCATATTGATAAAGTCTGTACATATACTTGTAATTAAAATTGATTGTGATTCCTGGTTCCTTTGTATTTGAATCAGGACACATATACCTTTATGATAACCATGAATACATATTGTTATTTGAAAAGTTATCAGTGACTCCTTAAGATATTCTCATAGAGTGTTATATGTATGTGAGTGTCACAGTGTTGTCAAGAGTAGTGGATTAAATTAAATTGTTTATCTGTCTGTTGTTGTGACTTACACTTCATCATACACATACCCTAGACACCTAACGTAGTCATCACACTATTCCAGAATAATTCTGACTGAGATATATAGATATGTGGTAGCAAGTAAGGTTATCTATAATACACTACTCTTAATAGATATAGATACCTTCACAGCTGATCTCAGTCAGTACACTAAGTCCCCTATAAATATTTATAACATCCCACTTCACCACAGACGGATAGCTCAAGTATCACTTTTAAGGGGAAAACCCCATGTGGCTTCCCGGGTCAGTGGGTCAACCACTAAAAAATAACTAATTTCTCGTCTGCAAGTCCTAAGAGGGAACTATTCAGAAGTTATAGAAATAAAACCTCGATAATATCTTAAAAAACACCTATATACACCTAGATGGGGCTAGAAATGTTTTCCTTTTAAAAGTATGGTTACACAAATCGCAAATGCATAAGGAGTGAAGTTCGCTGAAGCAAGCTTTATGCATGGGGCGACTGACGTGATAGCCCCTTACCCCTTATGGAACAAGTTAGAAACAATCAGTGGCGTAACTACCGCAAAGGTAGGCCGGGCATGTCCTAGAGGCCCCAGCACCTCGTGGGCCCTGGAAAGTAGTGTGTTGAAGGAACCCTAGCCTATATATATTTTTACTTGTCTTTGTTTCTGTGTTAAATATCACAGCACGCCCCAGTTTCTGGAGCAGAAATAAAAGGGTTAAAGAAGACATGGAACCGTCTTGAGTGGGTGGCATAGGACAGGTGGATTTGACACGGACGTGTTGAGTTTATGTTCCTTTGGGAGCTTAAGAGTGACAACGAGGTAAATATTTACTTTTTTTTATACAGATTTGTCGTATATTGTTTATAGTGTTTGAGTCCAAAACTTATTATGTGCGCGGGGCACCTTACATTGCAGTTACGCCACTGAGGAGGGTCCTACTTATTATGTGCGCGGGGCATCTTACATTGTAGTTACGCCACTGTGGAGAGCCCTACTTATGTGCGCGGGGCACCTTACTTGTAGGTACGCTACTGCAAACAATAGTTAATTGTTTTAGTGCACTTTGCTTGTAAGAATTGCACGTGTAGCATGTATGAATGGTGAATGCTGCTTCAAAATCGACGACGGGTTGACCTAAATTTGGTGAACCCTGGCCGGATTACGTCGAACGACTGCCTCGCCCTCGGTCAACCGTGGAGGAACTGTCGTTTATCTAACAATAGGTCTTTTCTTCTCTGTGGTATTGGTATTCATTTTCGTGTAAGAATTTCACGTGGAGCATGTGTGAATGGTGGATGCTGCTTCAAAATCGGCTACTGATTGACCTAAATTTAGTGAATAATGACAAATTGCCGAGAACACCTGCCTCGCCATCGGTCAGCCCTTTAGGACTTTAGTTTTTCTAACAATAGATCTTTCCCTCTTAATTGCATTAGTATCCATTGCCTGTGACAATTTCACGAGACGCAGGTGTGAATGGTGGATTCAGCGTCAAAACTGACGTTGGGTTGACCTAAACTTTGGTGATCCGTTGACGGATTACGTAGAACACTTGCATTCATCATCGGTTAACTCTAGTGCCCTAAATCTAGGGCACTAGTTAACCCTAAGGACTGTAGTTATCTAACAAGCGGTCTTTTCTTCTCATGGTTACCCACTGTCCCTGATTGGGTGGTACAGCGGAAGAATACATTTTTTAGCCGTGTAAGCAAATAATTATCTTCTACTTGACGTTTCATGCCGACTGGTGTAGGAGACCATATTTTCGTGCGAAATTCCGACCCACACATTTTAAAAAATGTATTTTGCTGGTAGCTGTATTCCATCATCATAATGTAAGATGACGGGAGGTCTAGGATATCTTGTCTCATCGGATAACTCGACCAGGAATGTTCTAATTTAATTCTTTTCTTCGTTCATTATCAATGTAATTTTGGGTGGGGGATGTGTGTTTGCTACGTTGCGTAGTAGTTCGCCCATTTTTTTTTTTTTTTTTTTTTTTTCCTTAACCAGCGGCACTTGGGCTTTCAGCCCTTCGGCCCAATGACATGTCATTGCGAGGCTGGGGAACCTGAGGACTTTCCTTCCAACCCGGTCAGGAGCTTCGCTCCTTCCCATCCACAGAGGGTTTATCACAGGAGCCGTTCAAGTTATTCAGTCAAATCTCCGGTCGTAAGCATTCCTTCAAACGCCGACGCCCGGGTTTGAACCATGAACACCTGGTCGCCAGTACAACGCCGAAGCCATTACACCAGCGCGGCTCCCGTTGTTCGCCCATATCAACTATTATCCATTTTAATGGAAGCCACGTATCAAGCTGTCTATTATCTGTTTTCTCTGTCTTCTTCTGCTTACATGTCGTCTTTTTTACGTCATTGCTATGATGTTTTCATGCCAATTGCTTCTCACTGCATGTTCAGTGAAGTTCGATTGCCGTCTCTCTTTATATTTGTGATTATGTTCTTTCTTTCTTTGTTCTTCTTAATCATTATTTATAATTTTTAGCTGTCTTTTTGGGATTCTCAACATTCTGAGAAACCAGATTTGTGTGCTTACAATGACTTTCACATGTGTTTTCTCAGTGTTCACCATTCATTTTCAAACTTATTTCATGCCATGTTGATGAATTGGCCAGTAGCCTCTCTCTTTATTGTCCTTTGTCGACTTCTCCCTTTCCATCAAATTTGTCCACTGTCAAATGTGTTCTGTTTTCTTTTTTTCATAACATGCTCTATAAAGTTGTGATCTTCTTTCCTGTGAGCATATTAAGTATCTATTTTTTCTTTATTTTATTTAACGTTGGCCTCTTTATGAAGTACCTTATTAAAACTGCAACATGAAATAACGTATAACACTTATGTAAGGACAAGGGTCCCTTCTGACCACACGATGGGCCCCCGATGCCTGGGGCCCTCAGGACGTGCCCGGTCCAACAGGGCAGTAGTTACGTCACTAGGCTAACCCTCCTAGCCTTAATATTATTCTGTAAAACCACGGCTTCGGATATGGAACAGAAAAGCCAGGACGTCGGCAAAATCTAGATCGTCAAGCAGTTTTGTCAGCACATAAAATTCTTTTTGTGTGTGGCTAACTTCGTTGTTTTCGTAATTTTATTCATAACCGTTTTCATTTTCACTTCACAGCCTCCAGTTCTCTTCTCCATTTGATCTTTTGTTTGGTCAACCTCTCTCTTTCCCTAGGGGCTCCAGAACAAGGAATGCCTTGTAATGCTTTCAACAGGTTTTTCTCAATTTGTGCCCCATCTATCGCCAGCGTTTAGTCATCATCTGTTGTTCCACTGGCACTTGTCTTGTTTTTGTCATCAGTTTCCACATTGGTGACCTTGTCATACCATTTCAATCCTTAAATAAATATTACACACACACATAAAGGTATGTTTTCAGGCACCCGTGAATAATAAAGATGTCGAAAACTAGACAATTGAAAAACAACAGACGTGAGTGGCTTACCGGGGAATCTAACCCAGGACCTTCCTGTTTACAGGCCTCGGGTTTCCCTTCTTTATGTGTTTAAAACATTTCAATCCTTCTATTCCATGCAAGCACCCATTTATGAATGTCTGTAGCTTTTTTGTTGTTATTTTTGTTTGTCTCCGTGCTTCAGAGCCATACAATAAGACTGACATGACATTTGCGTTGAAGATTCTTATTGTTGTGTTGCACTTGATTTGGCAGAACAGTGAGCGCTTGCCTCTCGATGCAAAATTACCACGTTCAGGGTTCAAATTCTGGTAGCATCATGCTCTAGTCTAGTCTACTGTCGTAAAATACAATCTGTATATACAACACGCTCACATATGTTCTCGCCAAATTCCCCCCAGTTGTAAGACTAGTAACCACTTTTATAAATTCAAATGATATATATATAGAATAACATAAGGAAGTTGTGTGGAGTCATTGTTGTTCGCGCCGCCAGAAATACTAGATTTTATAACTCGGTCTTACAAGGGTTAACGTACCAAAAACGATAGTAAGAATTAATGCCAATGTGACGTCACAGACTTGCACGCCTTACCCAAAACGTACGATGAAGGTTAGAGCTATTTGCATATTGGGTCAAAAGTTTGAACGTGTCGTTGTGCTTTTCTTAGAAAAAGTGAGAGAGAGGGGGAAATAGTACGGAGTCCTTTTTAAACTATCGTCTGCATTTTCGAAACTGAAACTAACTGTCCAAATCGAACTATAGGAAAAATAAAGACTACAAGACGATTAAAATGCTACTAATTAGTTATTAAATATATCATATTCTTTAGTCTAATATATTATCTTACTGTAGGAAGAAAGATATATTATTGACATAAATATAGAGGAAAGACGAAAATGGTAAAAATAATAGACAGAAGTGTAAAACCTTATGTATTAGATAACAGATGGTAGACGAAGTAAATATTATCATTCTGTATTGAAATAACTTAGAGAATACTAGCGATATGGTAGAATGAAGACATATATAGATGTGTATAGGGCTTCTTTACTGATGCTGGCCATATTAAGGGGTGTCTCCTGATTTGAAAATTATTAGGTTAACTTTTCAAAAAAAAAAAGACGCGTAGGAGCGGAAGTCCCCTGATTGGTTGCTTAGAATAACTAAGGAGTATGAATAAATACACTGAGGCCCAAGCTTGCCTTGCCATTTGAAAATTAAATATTCACTTGTGTAGTTATTGACGAATTCAGACAAGTTGTGCTCCTATGCCTTCGCTGTTCTGATGTCAGCAGGAGATCTGTGTGACCATTAATAGCCTGTATTTAACTTATCTAGTGAATTTATTTCAACATAGCACCAGCTAGATTGGGTAGCTTGTTCCGGGATTTAAACTTAGCATTTGTATTATGTCACTCGGTCCTGGGAAAATTAAGTATAGAAAAGTAAATAAGTGGAGGATTTAGTGAATTGGCCTTGCTCGTTGTTGTCCTGTTAATTAGAGATTAATTAGATATTTTGGTTTATCTAAATAACAGTTGTTAGAATATTAAGATGGCAGAATTGGCCAAGTACAGATCTTCTGCTGTGCAGGCTGAGAAGGAAATGAGTATGGAGGGACAAAGTTTAATTGATTATATTACAGCAGAAGTTGATAAATTTATAGCCCGAGAAAGGGAAGATGCTAGGGAGGCCAAGAAATTAGAGGCTGATAGATTGGCGGAGGAGAAAAGAATTCAGTTAGAAGATGCTAGAGAACTTAAGAAATTAGAGGCTGATAGTGAGGCTGAGATCAAGAGGCTGCAGTTGGAGGAGAAGAAACTTGAGGCTGAAGCTAAGAGGCTTGAGGCTGAGAAGGAGGAAAAACGTCTACTTGGGGAGGCGGAACGAGAAAAAGAAGACAAGAGGTTGGAGGCGGAAAGAGAAGATAAAAGACTACAGCGGGAGCATGAGTTACGACTAAGGGAGTTAGAGTTACAAGGCCATGCTCATGATAATGGCACTAGCCCCTCCACTTCTGACTCTGTTGCAAGCCAGGTAGCCTCCTCATCATCCATGGGTTTTCATCTGGATCCCTTTATTGAGAAAGACGATGACATCGAGTCGTTCCTTAGCCGTTTTGAAAGTTTAGCTACAACATATGGGTTAGAGAAGGAGAAGTGGAGCCCTAAGGTATCCCAGGGACTTAGGGGAAATTCATATGAGGTATTTTCCAAGCTCAGTAAAAATGACCAAGACGATTATGACATTCTTAAGCAAGCACTATTGATCAGGTATGAGAAAAACAGTGAATTTTATAGGAAGAAATTTAGACATGCTAAATTACTCACTGGGGAGACCTACCACCAGTTCTCGGCCCGCCTAGAGACCTATCTGGAGAAATTGACTGCTCTGGGGAAAACCCAAGATTTCAAGGAAATGATTATGATGGAGCAGTTTAGAGAGTCCATGGCTCCAGACTTGAGACAGTTTCTCACAGAACAGGGTGCAGAGAGACTGGTGGATATTTTAAAGGTAGCTGAACGATATCTAGCAGCCCAGTCAGAGTTGGCTGGAGCTAGGAAGAAGCAAGTAGAACATAATAAAGGCCCCCAAAACCAAAACCAATTTGATACTAGGGATCATAACCCAAGAATAAACCAAAACTATGATAGGCCCAGATACCCGTGACAGAAACCCGCAATATAATGAAAGGCAATCCTACAGACCAGAGGGAAAATGGTGTAAAATCTGTAGGATGCAAAACCATAATACTGTTGAATGTGGTAGGAAAGTTCCTCCATATCGCGCGGCATGCATGATCACAGTGGACAAGGGGAGGAAGAAACTGACAGAGAATCATATTAATCTTCAACATCCCCCCCACCTGTGAAGAAGTGTTATGTAATGGGGCCACCGTTAGGTGCCTTTATGATTCCGGATTGGAATATGACTCAGTCGTGAGTGCAACCCTGGTGCACCCTGACCAGTATACCACAGAGAAAGTGGAGATACAAGGGGCCCTCATGGGAACAGCCACCATGACACTTCCTGTAGCCGAGATCAATGTTAAGACAAGGTACGTGGAAGGAGTGATTAGAGCAGCCGTGTGTGAAGACCCTAATTACCCGCTGGTGTTAGGAAAGAAATATGTGTTTCTAGGAAGCCCTGTAAAACCTGTTGTAATGGCCACACTTCAGGTCAGGTCGACCCCTAGAAAGGAGGAAACACCACCACTAACTATTCATCCAAAGCAGATGAGACAGGCCCAGGCAAAGGATAAATCATTAAAACCTTGCTTTGGCTAATTGCCAAACAGCCATACACACCCTAGAAAGGGACGTTTATATGAAGGAGGGACTGCTCTACAGGAAAGCTAGAGCAGGATCCAACAGGGATGGACAGCTAGTGCTGCCCAGGAGTTATAGGAAAAAGTGATGGCACAAGCACATGTTCTACCAGACCGTGTACACCAGAAGATGGGTACGACACGTCTAAGGACATCTGCAGCATATTTCTGGCCAGGTATAGCTGAAGACATTGATAAATTTGTTGACGCATGTGACCAGTGCTGCAAGGTAAACTCCACAGGGTGGAAAAATAATACTCCTCTGCTAAGAAAGCAGTGTGGAAAAAAATATGGGCCTAAAAATAAGAAGGAAAGTAAAAGTATAAATAAACAGGATAAGGTAGACACAGTGGATAGGAAAACCCCTTTCCAAACACAGTCTTCCCCAAAAATATTCACATTAGCATCTCTGCATATGGCCCCCAGAGAAAACATAATCAAAACCCAGTCATCCCAGGCTCAGTTTGAAGCCGCAGTCCGGGAACTGGCAAACATTAGCATTGATGATAATCAGCCAGAATTGAAACCAAAACTAAGTGATCATTCGAGGAGAGTGGGGAGCGGAAGGTTGGTCAGTTCGCCTAAGGTCACGCTCACCTCACAATATGGCTATTAATTTAGCAGTATAAAGGCCCCGGTAACAGAGGTAGTTGACCGGGCCTACACAATCCATTTGGAAGTATTGGACGAACATTGAATTGAGATCACACATATTACATAACAATGCCAAGGGCGGGTTGATTTATGATGCAGAAATTCATTCCCCACATTTCATATTAATTCACCAAAATTATAGTAAGGATAAGTATACAGTGGTGAATATGGCCTCCATTTGAGTGGCGCATTATAGAATTATATATGGAAAAAAGAAAAGGATGTTTCCAAATTCAGTCAAGCCGGCGCGCAGACCAATTGTTGGCTGTGAACATTTCGGAGGAACACACTAAATCCTGATGTTGCCTTGAGGATATTCCGAGAGTTTTATACCGGCTGAAAATGAAATTACGGAACCCTTACATTACTCTCATTATTATTTTTCGTTTGTATAAACATTTTTTCATATGTATGATCATTTTTTTGACTGAAGTGTGTATTATGTTTTCTATGGTCAAAGGGACATAATCCGAGTTATCGAGACTACAATTTGTTAGGAGTTGCCTTCTCTTGTATAGAGACACGTTCGGTCTATAATTTCTTGAACGAAGCGTGACCACATCTCCTTATTTGGTAGTATCAGTCAACTATGGTAGATGTCTGAAACCTTTCTTAACGCTTCTTTTCATGACCATAAAAGGCGCGACTGTGTAAGACTTTTATCTCGAATGTTCTTCGAATCGTCTTATTGTGAACGGCAACTCAGAGATTGTCGTTCTGCGCATGTCAAACCGGGAGTTCGTTCTGTGTGTTCCGCCCAGTTGGGGCAGTTTAGAAATGGTTTAAGAAGCGAGCAGACGCAACTGCGTCTTGTGATTCTCTGAGGGAAATACAGTGTCTTAGTGAGTTAGTTAGCTAACTAGACTATTTCCCAGTATTATGCAGCCTGCCTGGAGGCATATGTTCATGGTTGATTTTCCGAAATAAGGTAATTCCTCTTGTATCGAACTTTATGCTATCGTCTAGAGGTTCGTCATTTTGTCGCCTATTTGCTCGCCTGTGTGATGCAAAATGGAGAGGTACTTTGACTAGGATTAAGTCACCAGTATCTGTATACCTGAACTAGTTAAATATATATGGGTCGCTCTAGACCAACAAGACTGTTGTCTGTGTTCCAGGATTCGTTATATCAGAGATCACGTCCAAGTCAGATGGTTAGACTTAGGAACATTATAAAGGTCGAGCTGACCTGTAGCCCATGTATGCTATTCACGTGCAGACAGTGAACGGACTTATTGTATACAACTGATCTGCTAGCATCAGAATGGGAGCATTTATTATTGTTTATGAACATTGAAGATCTGTAGCTGACACTGTTGCAGAAGTTATAGAAATTATTATTATTTATACAGCTTCACGAACTAGCACTCGATGATTGATGAATTTCTGAATCTATTGAACTGTGATGTCTTATGACGCATATATACAACAGCTATCATTGCTGACTACAGAAATTGTTTTCAATGTGCCATATCATCTTGCTGAACTCGTTAACCATGTTGATGTCATAAGTATCATGACTGTTTTGTGGCGTGCAATAAATGAAAGAAACTTATACAACGAAGTTACCTTTCTATGACTCTACACGTCATGTTGCCTGTGTGATAACCCTGTGAACTGTTCCACTACCACATACACAGCAACATCCTAAATCAGAGAAGACACCTACATCTTACACTTTAACACCAGGTGTCGATAAGGGTGGCAAGTTACCACTTCAGCACAAATCCACCCTTATCATTTTTGGTGGCCAGAGCTGGTTCTATCATCTGATATTTTGGCGCACCATATCATTTTTGGTGGCCATAGGTTGGTTCACTCTGATTCCAGCTATCAAGGGGGTCAGCAAACCCAGACATCATCATCATACTAGATACAACTACAGCATCAACTACCACCTTACAAGAAATTTTATTGAAAGTATCCGGATTTTCTGACAGTTGCTGATTTTGAAACTACCCGGCGCTGCTCGGCAATATTGAAGTTTATGTAAAATTAGAAGGACAAGTACCGAGCGAATGGATTTCCTGATCTGGTGAAAAGAAGGACAAGTGCCGTAACAACTGTTCCGGTCTCAGGGGTACTGCTGCGGGTTCAGAAGGTCAAGTGCCGGTTAAATCAATTTAGAAGATTCAGAAGGTCAAGTGCCGTAACAACTGTTGCAGTATTAGAAGCTCATTTCCTTCGTCATGGCTGTTTATGGGAGCAGAAGTTAATCAACGTTGGATCATTATCCTCAGAATGCTGATTACATCCTGTTCTGCACCGTGCTGACGCTGGATTTATAGAAGTTAAGTGGCCTGTTTTGTTTGTGAACTGTGCCCTTATGTTCTAACTGAGCCTTCTGTACTTTCACACTTTCTCCTATTGTTTTCATGATACATGTTTATATGTTATATGTTATTTGTTATTTGTATATTTATATGTTTATATTTCAGCGGGTTTTCTCGGTTGGGCGGAGTCTTGCAGTAGAAGATACCACGTCACAGAGGTTCTACTGTTAGCGTTTTCGTTAGGGACTGTGCGAATTTCCTACAGTGAAATTTGCTAGCGACAATCGTTGCTATATCTGTTTAGTTGTGACGAGTTGTGCTTTATTTCTGTTTCTTGTATATATATATTTTTTTTTCTTTTTTCTTTTCTCTCTTTCTTTGTGTTTTTAGTTTCGATTTCGATTGTTTGTATTTGTAGGTCTCCCCTTTGCTATTATTCAGTTCTTTACGTATATTTTTGTGTATACACTGTAGCGTCATTTGTTAGTCATATCTTCGCATATTTCTTTTTAGTTTTGCTGTTTGTGTATTTGACTTATGCGAATGTTTTCGTATTGTTTGATCTTTGTTGATTGTTTACATTGACTCTGATCTTTGTTATTGTTTACATTGACTCTGATCTTTGTTATTGTTTACATTGACTCTGATCTTTGTTGTTGTTTACATTGACTTTGATCTTTGTTATTGTTTACATTGTTGGTGACCTTTGCTATTGTTTACATTGTCTTGTTATTGTTTACATAGTTCTTGCATAGTTAGCTTTCACTATTGTTGATATATGCTCATGCACTATTGGTCTATAGTGCACTTATCATAACAAACTGGTGTTTTTGCTTATGCACTATTGTAGTGCAGTTATGATAAATAACTGATGATTATGCACTGATTTGGGTAGTGCACTGTTAATTAAGAGGTGACTTGTGATATTATTATACATTTGATAATACAAGTTGGTGTCAACTCCTGTTTCCCACAGAGATTGGGTTCAACATAGAGATTATACAAGCACTTTATTAAGTCTTGTTGCTATTTAACATTGAAATAAGATAATTAATTATTTCAGGTTCTGTACTCACATTTTGGACATCATGTCTACATTTGAGTACTTTATTGAGCAGGGTAAAGCCCTTGGGAAGACAGGTGATAAATTAGAAGAATTTGCGACTGTTCAATATGCCAAGGCATTGAAGTCGGAAGAAAAGAAAATGAAAGAACAAACTGAACAAAAGAGAATAGAGGCTGAAATAGAACAAAAAGAAACTGCAGATGCAGGTGGAGGAAAAAAGATTTCAAATGGAAATGGAAAAACAAAAAAGAGAAGCTGAAAATAAGAGACTTGAAAAAGAAGCTGAAGAAAAAAAGTTACAGGCCCAGGCTGAAGCTGAAAATAAGAGACTTGAAAAAGAAGCTGAAAATAAGAGACTTGAAATAGAGGCTGAAGGAAAAAAGTTACAGGCCCAGGCTGAAGCTGAAAATAAGAGACTTGAAAAAGAAGCTGAAAATAAGAGACTTGAAATAGAGGCTGAAGGAAAAAAGTTACAGGCCCAGGCTGAAGAAAGAAAGTTACAGGCTGAGGCTGAAGAAAGAAGGTTACAAAGAGAGGCTGATGAGAGAAAAGCAAAAATGGAACATGATGAAAAAGTCTTAGCTTTAGAGTTAGAGAAGTTAAAGTTATTGAACACTGGTAATGCTAATGAGGCAAATAAGGTGTCAAATAAGACTAATGCTAAGGATTTCAAGCTTAATCTACCAGCATTTAATCCCTCAATCGATGATATAACATTTTATCTAGATAGATTTGAAAGTGCATGTAATGTACATAATATAGATAAAACATTATATGTGTATCATCTGTCCAAGATACTTAGAGGTGATGCTTTGACTTTGTTGAGTATGGTAGATGTGCCTGACAAAAACAACTATGAGGTTGTCAGGGCGGCATTGTTAAAGAAGTACCAACTTAACGAGGACGGATATCGTCTTAAATTTAAAACCATGTTACCAGAAACTGGAGTTGAATTCTCTGAATTCATCTCAGGCATCCGTCTTACTTTTTTACGATGGGTTGAGTTGTCTAAGACAGAAAATACATTTGAAGCTCTTATGGATTTACTACTTAGAGATAAGGTTATGTCTTCTGTTAATGAAGCTTTTCTATCTTTTCTTCATGAGCGTAAGCCTAAAAACATAAAAGAAATGGAAGAATACTGTAGCCAGTATGTTACTGCGCATCCGCACATAACCATTAGTAACTCTAAGGTGAAAGAAGGTCTGCCAGTTGCTTCGGCAGCACCTTATGGCCCAAATTTTATGCGTAAATTTCAGGGTAGCCAGAAAAATTTCAATAAAAAGAGTAATCGTAATTATGCCCAGAACCATAGTGATCAATTCCAGGGTGATTCTTCTTCCCAGAACTGGAGACAACCTAATACTACACGTTATTCTACTCCGGTTAACTTTAGAAATTTTCACAAAGGTAATCGGTATAGAGGAAAATATTTTATGCAGAGACCTCAATACCAAGATAATAGAGGTTCTCAACAGCATAGAGATAGTAATGACAGTTATGGAAACTGGAACTCAAACCAGGATAAAAATTACAGTAGGGACTTTAATGATAATTGCAGAGGCAATAATGGTCGCGGTAGATCGCAACATAAGAGAAAAAGATATCAACAGACAAATTCTGTTCAACAAGAATCTCAGGGAGCAGATAAACAGGTTAATAATGATAAAGACCATAATGCTATCGGATGCTCATCTTTTGATTTTCGTAGGGCAAATAAGTGTATCCAATGCAGTACTTTATTTGATCCGAAAACCATTAGTACTCTAAGCTGTGGTCATCCTTTGCCCGCTCTTCCTGCTAATGTTGCTCATGATGGGAGAGGTTCTCTTATATTACATAAGGGGCTAGTAAATAGTAATCCAGTCTCAGTGTTGTTTGATTCTGGATGTACTACTGTCGGCGTTAGGCAATCTCTTGTAGATCCATCCTGTGCTACAGGAAAAGTCATCAAATGTGTCACATTTGGTGGCACGTTAGAAAAGTATCCTACTGCTATAATACACATTGCTACTCCTTTCTTCACGGGAGAGGTCCACGCGTGTCTACTTCCAAACCCTATTGCGGACCTTATTATTGGTCGTATTCACGGAGTTAGGGAATGTACCCCACAGCAGATTGCTGTTTGGGAAGAGCAAAACATTGAAGCTACCAATGCGGTGGTCACAAGAGCACATGCTCTGGATCCACCTCAAACTTCATTAACTAATAATGATGAAGTAAATGACCAAGATAGTCACTTGACTATTACACGTGACTCATTTATCAAATTGCAAGAAGAAGATCCTTCTTTACAAAAATTCTTCATTCTAGCAAAAAAAGGTGATCCTAATCAGAACACTAATAGGAAATCTTGGATTTCTATGAAGAACGGCGTACTTGTACGTATGGTACAAGACTCGACTACGTCCACTCATTCACAAATTCTTGTGCCTAAGAGCATGAGATTGCAAATATTGCAACATGCTCATGACTCGCAATGTGCTGGACATATGGGTTTTTCCCGTACAAAGTCGAGGGTTCTTGCGGCTTTCTTTTGGCCATTTGTGAGCAAGGACATACGAATGTACTGTCGCTCTTGCAAAGTATGTCAGGAGGTCAAATCTAAAGGACCACGACATGCTGCGCCTATCCAGGCTGCTGACATTCCTATTCGCCCTTTTCAAAAAATGGCAATAGATATTATCGGTCCTTTTAGAATTAAGTCGGCTAGAGGACATCAATTTATCCTTACATGTGTCGATATGTGCACACGTTGGCCAGAGGCAATACCTCTCAAGAGCATCTCAACTGCTGATATCGCAGACGCTCTTTGGCTGATATTTTCTCGCTTGGGTTTTCCCGGAGAAATATTGTCAGACCATGGCACTCAACTTATATCAGACACTATGTCACAGGTAATGTCTATGCTACACATTAAAAGGTCTCTCAGCAGTATCTATCACCCAATGTCTAATGGGTTGGTCGAACGTTTAAATAGGACTCTGAAAACTTTACTTGGTAAAATAACTGAGGATCATCCTCAGGATTGGGACAGGGTCTTACCCGCGGCTCTCTTTGCGTATAGAGAGGTCCCCAATGAACATACGGGGTTTTCCCCTTTTGAACTTGTCTTTGGCGCGCAACCGCGCGGCCCTATGTCTTTACTTCACGATCTAATCACTGCCGATAATATTAGCGATGAGACTCAATCTTCTTATGAGTACGTCATTGCTCTTAGGCAAAAGATCATCGAGGCATGCAAACTAGCAACTTCGTCTTCAGAATTTGCTAAAGAAAAGGCAAGGCAGTTTGCAAATAAGAATAGATGTCTACGACAACTTTGTCCAGGTGACAAAGCTCTCGTTCTACTTCCTTCAAGGGAGAACAGACTTCTAATTGCATGGAAAGGTCCATATGCAATAGTCTCCAAAATTTCTGATGTCGACTATGTTGTCGATATTGATGGAAAGCATAAAACTTTCCACATAAATATGCTCACAGAATTTTATGAAAGACCTGACTATTTGCAGCCTATTTTCCAGGCTACGGACAATTCACAAGCAACTCATGGTCAGTACTCATCTCTGTCAGTTATACAGGATGAGGAAACTACTTTTTCTGATGTCAATCTTCCTCTTTCTATGGTCCCACTTTATTCTACGGAATCTTGGAAAAACGTGACCGTTTCTCCAAATCTTTCCGCTGAGGAACATCGACAAGTTTCTTCGATGTTGCAAACATTTCAGGATGTTCTTACAGACATCCCGGGACACACACATGTCATAGAACATGACATTGTGCTAACTGATCACAATCCTATCAGAGTCAGACCATATCCAATACCTATTCATTTCCAGTCTCAAGTCGAAAAAGAGTTGGATGAAATGATACGTTTGGAAATCATTGAACCATCCACTTCAGCATACTCTTCGTCTATGGTTATTGTTCGAAAGAAGGATAATAACATTCGCATTTGCGTAGATTATCGCAAATTGAACCAAGTTACGAAGTTCGATGCTGAACCTATGCCTTCATTAGAAGAGCTACTCAATAAACTTTCTAATTCTAGATTCTTTACCAAACTAGATTTGTCTAAAGGTTATTGGCAAGTCCCGCTAACTGAACGTGCCAAACCTTTTACAGCTTTTTCTACACCTAGGGGTTTATTCCAATGGAATTTCATGCCTTTTGGTCTTATGAACGCCCCTGCTACATTCGTACGCATGATGCGGCGAATTCTCGCATATCGTACAGATGTCATAGCATACCTAGATGATATCTGTCTATTCAGTGATTCTTGGGAAGATCATTATTTGGGTTTATACGAATTACTGTCTACTCTTCGCGAGTATAACTTGACTGCAAAACCCTCTAAAGCCTTTATAGGATTTAGCGAGATTTCTTTCCTAGGTCATCGGGTTGGTCATGGTCTTTTAAAGACAGAGGACCACAATGTTTCAAAAATACTTAACATTTCGGTCCCTAAGACGAAGAAACAAGTAAGGAGTCTATTAGGTTTGATTCAATTCTACGGACGATTCATTCCGAATCTGTCCTCCATTATGGCACCGCTTTCTACTTTATTGAAGAAAGGGTCGCCTAATCTGATCCGCTGGTCTAAAGAATGTCAATCCTCATTGGACCAGGTTAAAGCCCTATTTTCATCTCCACCTATTCTTAAGTTACCTACTATTGAGAAGACTTTTTGTTCTTCGAAGTGACGCCTCGTCAACAGGGATTGGGGCAGCACTAATGCAGGAGTATTCTGATACTTTGCATCCGGTGATGTATATCTCTAGGAAATTAAACGCTGCAGAAAAGAATTACTCGGTTTTAGACCGTGAGTTATTGGCTATGGTATGGTCTATTCTGAAGTTACAAAGATTTCTTCTAGGCGCACATTTCATTGTGGAAACCGACCAGAAAGCGCTTACTGCTATTCAGAGCAAAAACTTGAAGAGCTCGAGGTCCACTCGTTATGCCATAGCTCTTCAACCATTTCATTTCTCGGTTCGAGCTATCCGTGGTTCGGATAATGTAATGGCAGACATTCTGTCCAGATGTCCACACGATTCCACATGATTCTTCTGTCATATATATATATTTCCTGATATACAGTCCAATGTTATAATGACATGTTAGTAGATTTTGTCTCATTTTTTTTTTTTGAGGGAAATTTATAACATTGTACCATGTAATTATCTAAGAAGGCTTAGTTAGTGATATACGGGCCAAAAGATCACTCGGCCACATTTAAATAAATTATTTTCAGGATTGTATTAAGAAATTTACCAGTTGTCTTTAAGATTTGTGTTATTGATATTTTCGCAGCACATCATTGAAGTCTGCGAGTTTATGTCCATTGTGGAACTTTGAGGATATCAAGTCCTGTCCTACATTGGGAGCGGATGATGTCCACATCTTCTTCTATTGAATGTTTTGTGTCACCGAAGAGCAACACATGTATTACTTATTAATTACTGTTACTTTATATAATGTAATAATATAGTGCGGTATATTAGTAAATTACACCGCTATTTGCAACACATTGTATGATAACACATAATATATTTAATTTCATATATTGGTATGAGTATAATTTGATTGTCATTATGTTGTTGCCATCATTGTGGCGTGTGTTGGTGGCACCTTCCTGGAATATATCAGCGTATACTTAGATAAATTTTTTCTCTAAGGATCTGAGATATGATCTCAGTGTCGCTCCATGCGTTGAGCTAATTTGTTAGGTAAATATCCACGCATCATACGTGCGTTAGGAGCCTAGATTTTTTCCGGCTCCAGGATTTAAAAAAAAAAAAAAATGTTTCATTTTTTTTTTTTTTTCCAGGGAGGGTGCGGTAATGTTACGCACGGATCATTATTATTTTTCGTTTGTATAAACATTTTTTCATATGTATGATCATTTTTTTGACTGAAGTGTGTATTATGTTTTCTATGGTCAAAGGGACATAATCCGAGTTATCGAGACTACAATTTGTTAGGAGTTGCCTTCTCTTGTATAGAGACACGTTCGGTCTATAATTTCTTGAACGAAGCGTGACCACATCTCCTTATTTGGTAGTATCAGTCAACTATGGTAGATGTCTGAAACCTTTCTTAACGCTTCTTTTCATGACCATAAAAGGCGCGACTGTGTAAGACTTTTATCTCGAATGTTCTTCGAATCGTCTTATTGTGAACGGCAACTCAGAGATTGTCGTTCTGCGCATGTCAAACCGGGAGTTCGTTCTGTGTGTTCCGCCCAGTTGGGGCAGTTTAGAAATGGTTTAAGAAGCGAGCAGACGCAACTGCGTCTTGTGATTCTCTGAGGGAAATACAGTGTCTTAGTGAGATAGTTAGCTAACTAGACTATTTCCCAGTATTATGCAGCCTGCCTGGAGGCATATGTTCATGGTTGATTTTCCGAAATAAGGTAATTCCTCTTGTATCGAACTTTATGCTATCGTCTAGAGGTTCGTCATTTTGTCGCCTATTTGCTCGCCTGTGTGATGCAAAATGGAGAGGTACTTTGACTAGGATTAAGTCACCAGTATCTGTATACCTGAACTAGTTAAATATATATGGGTCGCTCTAGACCAACAAGACTGTTGTCTGTGTTCCAGGATTCGTTATATCAGAGATCACGTCCAAGTCAGATGGTTAGACTTAGGAACATTATAAAGGTCGAGCTGACCTGTAGCCCATGTATGCTATTCACGTGCAGACAGTGAACGGACTTATTGTATACAACTGATCTGCTAGCATCAGAATGGGAGCATTTATTATTGTTTATGAACATTGAAGATCTGTAGCTGACACTGTTGCAGAAGTTATAGAAATTATTATTATTTATACAGCTTCACGAACTAGCACTCGATGATTGATGAATTTCTGAATCTATTGAACTGTGATGTCTTATGACGCATATATACAACAGCTATCATTGCTGACTACAGAAATTGTTTTCAATGTGCCATATCATCTTGCTGAACTCGTTAACCATGTTGATGTCATAAGTATCATGACTGTTTTGTGGCGTGCAATAAATGAAAGAAACTTATACAACGAAGTTACCCTTTCTATGACTCTACACGTCATGTTGCCTGTGTGATAACCCTGTGAACTGTTCCACTACCACATACACAGCAACATCCTAAATCAGAGAAGACACCTACATCTTACACTTTAACACCAGGTGTCGATAAGGGTGGCAAGTTACCACTTCAGCACAAATCCACCCTTATCAGGGAGATTATGTCGTAAAATACAATCTGTATGTACAACACGCTCACATATGTTCTCGCCAAATTCCCCCCAGTTGTAAGACTAGTAACCACTTTTATAAATTCAAATAATATATATATATAGAATAACATAAAAAATGCTACTAATTAGTTATTAAATATATCATATTCTTTAGTCTAATATATTATCTTACTGTAGGAAGAAAGATATATTATTGACATAAATATAGAGGAAAGACGAAAATGGTAAAAATAATAGACAGAAGTGTAAAACCTTATGTATTAGATAACAGATGGTAGACGAAGTAAATATTATCATTCTGTATTGAAATAACTTAGAGAATACTAGCGATATGGTAGAATGAAGACATATATAGATGTGTATAGGGCTTCTTTACTGATGCTGGCCATATTAAGGGGTGTCTCCTGATTTGAAAATTATTAGGTTAACTTTTCATAAAAAAAGACGCGTAGGAGCGGAAGTCCCCTGATTGGTTGCTTAGAATAACTAAGGAGTATGAATAAATACACTGAGGCCCAAGCTTGCCTTGCCACTTGAAAATTAAATATTCACTTGTGTAGTTATTGACGAATTCAGACAAGTTGTGCTCCTATGCCTTCGCTGTTCTGATGTCAGCAGGAGATCTGTGTGACCATTAATAGCCTGTATTTAACTTATATAGTGAAATATTTCAATATTACGGTTTTCTGTAAGAACCTGAAGTGTGCCAGTCACGTGTATGTTTGAGAAAAGTACCAGTGTGAGGCCATATGTCTGATTGCCTTGCAGTATCCAACATCAAAAGCTGTACCTTGATGTGAGAGGGCAGATTCAGGTGCAGGACATCGCAGAATTTTCGACAACTATATAAAAGCTAAGCCCTGTTGTTAAGGTCAAAGGGGAATGATACGTACTATACTGATTATACAGTGTGAATTCAGGGTTGTCGCACTTGTTAGCTGGTTTAATTGTGAGTTGTTTAAACATTTATATGTTAGAAAACAGAGTGTACAGAAAGCGTGTGAGCGCTGGTCATGTAGTTATTCTGTACTGGTTTCGGCCGGCTGTGAATAGCTCACGGGGAGTCCGTGAACAGCCGAGTCCGGTGTCTGTTTGTGCGGGAGATGTGTCATCCCGTGGCAGTCTAAGTTGGGCGGTTGACTGGAGTCAGCCCTGTATCTTGTGTGTGTTCCCAAGGGTAGTGTAAGGGAACGATATTTGGCCATTTTTCGAGGTGTACTAGTACTTGCCTATTTAGGTGTGTTTATCTGCCGATAAGATGTGATAAATATGCAGATAAGATGTGATAAGGGAAGAATAAGGTGTACTTTATGTTAAGGACATGTTCTGAGGCCTTGGGGTCTACAGGCCGATGTTTTGGATCATATTTATCTCCCTGATAGATTTCTATTGTGCAGGAACGGCGCTAGGAGATAGTAAGGCCATTGTTCCTTATGGAGGGAGAGTTTTCTGGAGATTATAAGGCCAGGAGTTGTGTAGGCCAGATTACTTATAGACTACAGAGCGGACAGTCTTTTGAGTATATATAGATTTAGGGATCCATGAACAGATATCAGAGTTATTAAAGAGATTATAAGGCCAGGAGTTGTGTAGGCCAGATTACTTATAGACTACAGAGAGGACAGTCTTTTGAGTATATATAGATTTAAGCCTGGTCGGCGTTTTGTAACTGCAGTGTCAGCAGTCGTTCTGGTGGAACATTAGAACTGCGAATATATATAGATCTAAGCCTGGGTGGCGTTTTGTAACTGCAGTGTCAGCAGTCGTTCTGGTGAATTTACTGATGTAACATTAGAACTGAGATGTAAACAGGGTTTACATCATACTGAACAGCTGTAACGTTCTGCGCAATTGATTATTATTGATTTTTGTGTATCCTGTTGTACCTGTGTAGTGTATCGTATCGGATTGATGTTGCTGTGTAAATAAATGATGTGCTGTCAATTGGAAATGAACACTAGTCTGATTCGTTGATCTATGCTTGACAGTACAGGGTGAGTGACTGTACCCTTCATACCACTCACTACAGACTGTATACACAGGGACAATACAGAGCTAACCTATTTATCATCTGCTCTGTGTGGGCGCATGTCCTACAACAGTTTAATCACTTCAACAGAGAGATACTTTACCAAATATACATCAACAGAACTTTATCAATTAGACCCTGGGAAGTAGACTTTATCACCATTTGTTATCAACCGTACGTTAACATTTGGTGGGCCAACCTTACGGGCGTTAGACCCATGACTTCGCGTTGTAAGATTGTTTCTATGGAACTTTGACCTGTTTAAGAGTGTGCCCTGTGTGTGGCGTAAAGTACTAAGAAGTTCTCGCATTGGCCACGGTAGCTGTGGGCGTGGCTTGGATTTAGAACACCTTTTCTTACTTCTACATTGTTAAGAAACAAAGGCGAATCTTCTACAGTTTTTGTGTCGATCGTGACCTGTAATCGGCAACGCCTCTACTATACACAGACAGTGGTGTGTCACTCATGACCTGTAATCGGTGACACGATGATGCGTCTTGTGTTTACATGCCTCCATATGACATTTCCGCAACGTTTCCAGTTCTACGTTTCGGAGGGAAATTTTCAAGTAAACTTTGACATGGTTATGGCGACCTGTCCTGATTCGTCATCATCAGCGATATCTGCATTATGAGAATTGCAGTATGTTCCAGTTTTATATGCAAGTTCGAAATATCACGTAACTCTTTCCAACAAGAGTGACAGACAGTGTACCTTCGCGACGACAGAGGGAACAAGTGGGTAACTTGCACTATTTCCAGTTTCCTGTGCTGTCTACGACAACATAGCATGCTGTGTCAAGGTGGAGTGAGAGTTGACATGGGAGTCTGCTTGTGGTGTGTCATCTGATGCCCATCGATTGTAACGGGAAAAGAAGGACGTTTTTGCTATTTGCAAGATAAGTGGTGTTCGTTGTTGTGGAAACTGTGTTTATGTATGTATGCTATCAAGTCTTCTCATATTGCTCATTATGAATTATATTAACTGGTTAATATAGGATTTAGTGCATAACTGATTGCTATGTAACATAAACTTATTAGAATTATAAGTGATCTAAAAATATAGTACATTCAACGATTGAATCACCATGGATTGTGACATTAATCCAGGCGATATGAGGCCTATGTTGAGGTTTGCATTAGTAGATGGTAGGGATAATGAACGATTGAGAGGCTCACGACTTGAAGCATGGGTGTTGGACGATTTTTTGATGAATGCGTCTAGATCCTTAGAGTTGTTTGCTGAAGATAATTTTCGGTTTGATCATAATTTGATAATGGCTAAAGATTTGGTGGAGTTGATACAGCACCTTCGTGTGTTTGTGTATCAGTATAGGAAGGTTGAACACAGACAGATTGTGCAAGGTATATCTAAAATAATCCACAACTGTGTTTCTGACGTGCAAAAAAGGGAATTGAAGAATGAGAAACAAACAAGTGTAAACAAACAGAGTTCTGTACAGGAAAGAGATAAGTTTTTACAGGATAGTGCTGAAAAGAATAAACTTCAAGAAACAGTGTCTAGGCTCACAAGTGAGTTACAGAAATCAAACTTGGAGCTTGCTAGTGTAAAAACAGCATTAGACTCTGCGTGCATTAGAGTAAAAGACTTGGAAGTTCAGATAAAGAATAAGCAGGGCGTAGTTAGAAATCTCACTCAAGAAATCCAAGAAAATAAACAGATGTACAACAAGTTGAAAGTGGAGACCAATGAGCGAGAAAAATTATACATAGAGATGCTTCATGATGTTTGTTTTGATAAACTTGAGGAGAAGAATGTTATAGTTCCGGAGAAGGTTAATGAGCTAGTAAATAGCCATGATAGTGACACTGAGGAACTTAAGGTGGACTTGGAGCAGTTGAGGACTAATAAAGAAAAGGATGTAGAAAAGAGAGTAAAGGAGTTGTCGTTTAAGAAAGAGGAAATGACTGATATTGAGAAATTACTCATGGAGGAGAAGAGTAAGGTTTTAACATCTAATAACTTAATTAAGAAACAAACTGAAGACATCTCACTTAGAAATGCTGAGATTAGTGATCTGAGAAATAGAGTTTATGGTTTGGTAGATGTGGTTTTAGGTATTAAGGGTTTGTCTACTGTCAATGTTGACAAAGGTAGACAGAATGTTTATCACCAAATAAAACAAGCAAGAAGCCAGCCCTTTACACAAGCTGAGACGAAAGTCGAACATGATGGACGGAGATCACTACGTGGCAAATACAATTTCCCACGTACTACTTCTGGTAACATTACTGACTCGTGGCGTCAGGCCAGCAAAGATAATTCTGCTATAACAGTCAGTTCTATAGATTGCAAAAAAAATGGAGATAAATTTCAAGGCAGATCTAAAAAGACCAACCATTATTCTGATTATGGAAATACTGATAAACAGATAATAAGGGACAAAGCTATTAGTAAGACTTGTACCCAAAATAAAACTCAACATGTTGATAACCATAAGAATTTTGTTATCACTGGTACTGATCAATTTAGTAAGAATATTGTTACAAAGGAGAATAAAAACAGTTTTGGTGAAAGAAATAACTACAATAAAGGTTATCAGCCTTATAACGATGATTCTAGAACACAACAAAATCCATCGGTTAGATATTTTTATAGAAGTAGAAATACTAATTATGGTAATGTTGCACAACAAAAGAACAAACTTGGTTATAAACAAGGTAACAGTAAGGGTATTGTTTCAAATACTACTGCTTGTTATGCATTTTGAGTTCGAGAGAATATCTTGTTGTGTGTAAGTAGGATTTTATTTCAGCCTACTGTTGTGATGACCTTCATTTCTGTCAGGATGTCTTATCCTTCTGTGTTATCTGCTGTGTGACGAGGAAATGATGGCATCATATAGAAACCAGACGTTTTCACTGCCACACGTTTGGGTAAATGTAAGACTAATTTTCTGTTTTACTTCAATAAATCTCACAAGTTGATTGAAATAGACATTTTCATTTATATTTTCCCACAGTATTCGGCTTGTTAAGAATCTTCGCACAGAAGTTATTTTTTACTGTGAGAGGAATGTGGGTCAACCTGTGACCAGGTGTCTAGTCAAGCGCAACCCAGCCAGCCTGTTGACCCGGTGTTGTATGACATCGCCCCGTGCGGTTTTACAGAATGCTATCGAGGACCGCGGATTTGTGACCTATTTTTTTTTTTTTTTTTTTTTTTAGGAGTTAGTTTAAGATTGCTACAGTGTTTCTTATACTTAATTTATTTTTTGGTTAATGAATTACTGTATTGTATAGTAACTTACATTACATAATGTCTTAGGTATTGTGTATGTTCATATGTATGCACTGTTATGACTCTGTCATTATTTACATGATTGTTTTGTTAATAAACATTGCATGTGTTATGATTGCAATGAAATTATGACATATCACTTTGTAGTGACTTATCTTTAGTTTTGGTAATGGGATTGTGGATTTATGATATTTTCATACGCTAGTCGGAAGACTATTCCACTTAGACCATATTATGTATGACCATAGGTGCTACGTTGTGAAGTTGAAGCAATGATAGTTGATTCATCAAACATTGATATGTTTTGCAGCGTTGGTTCTTAGGAAAATTTTGGATTTGATGAGATTGCCAGCCCTATGCACAAACTCATTAGCAACGAATATGCGTTAGTTGTTTCAGAGAGTCTTGTTATTCATTAATTTTTTTTTTTTTTTTTCTTTTATTCTGGTGCTATGTTTAATTAATATATTACCATATACAGAGGTTATATGCAGTAACTATTGTGTTGTGAAATGTAATTTTGAAACTAAACTTGTATGTGTTATTTATGTTTTTGTATTTGTATTTGTAAACATATTTTGAAACATTGGTTTCTGGTATTTTTTTTTTGCCATGTGCTTTTTTATGCTGAATTCTGTTTAAACTAGTATGTGTTTATTATGAGTCTACTTAAGAATTGGAATTCTTTTTTGTTAGATGTCATTCATTTGGTTAAAGATCATTTCATTTTTGGTATATTAGTTATAGATTTAATCAAGAAAAAATTAACATACTATTTTTTATTTAACTTAGCTTTAAGAAACTTTTTTGTATTGTAATTTTTTAGGGAAATGTATTTTTCTTTGACATTGTTATATTTTTTCTGCGCCAAGGCGCTTAATAAGGTGTAATAATATATGTTGATAATAATATTTTTTTTTCAGATTGTGATATTTTTATATATCGCACTTTTTTGTGTGATACCTGTGATAAATCATTTTAGTTATGAATAAGTTTTGTAATTTGACTAAATTATTTATTATGCGTTAGTTACTTGGATTGTTGTTGGGATGTATTGTTGTCGTTTTTTTATGCATTCATTATTTTGTATTTCCTTCTGCCTTTTCGGATGATTCTTCGTTTCACTCCATTTCTTTGGAAGCGGTCTATACTTGGGTTATGCTTCCATGTTTCATCTGAATGTTACTTGATACTATTTGTATACGTTTACTTCTTACACTTCTTATACTTCCATACTTTGTATTCTTACGTATTGTAATATGGATTAGTATATGTAATTATTAGTGACAGTTCTATGTATTTCATGCAAGGAATTGATTAGCTTAATTGTTACAATTAGGTATTATGGATCTTTCTTCCAATTTTGATTTCTTTGTTGATTTTCTTTGCTGATCATGCTTCTTTTGTTTGATCTTGACTTTACTTCCTATTTATTGTGTCATGTTTGGTCTACAGTAATAATACTTAACTTTGTTTGTAAATGATTATTTCGGTGTATTTAGCAGATTATTATGGGTAATTTGTTTATTGTACACTTGCTCTATTATTTGGCGATGTATTGTTTTGACCTTATCATAAGGCTATTGTTGTAAGCATATATTAGAGCTTAGCCGACCCCTCATTTGTCGGTGATGTAGTTTTTTCAAAAAAATGATAAATCATTTTTTTCTCCGGACCGGGTGGTAACTGTTAAGGTCAAAGGGGAATGATACGTACTATACTGATTATACAGTGTGAATTCAGGGTTGTCGCACTTGTTAGCTGGTTTAATTGTGAGTTGTTTAAACATTTATATGTTAGAAAACAGAGTGTACAGAAAGCGTGTGAGCGCTGGTCATGTAGTTATTCTGTACTGGTTTCGGCCGGCTGTGAATAGCTCACGGGGAGTCCGTGAACAGCCGAGTCCGGTGTCTGTTTGTGCGGGAGATGTGTCATCCCGTGGCAGTCTAAGTTGGGCGGTTGACTGGAGTCAGCCCTGTATCTTGTGTGTGTTCCCAAGGGTAGTGTAAGGGAACGATATTTGGCCATTTTTCGAGGTGTACTAGTACTTGCCTATTTAGGTGTGTTTATCTGCCGATAAGATGTGATAAATCTGCAGATAAGATGTGATAAGGGAAGAATAAGGTGTACTTTATGTTAAGGACATGTTCTGAGGCCTTGGGGTCTACAGGCCGATGTTTTGGATCATATTTATCTCCCTGATAGATTTCTATTGTGCAGGAACGGCGCTAGGAGATAGTAAGGCTATTGTTCCTTATGGAGGGAGAGTTTTCTGGAGATTATAAGGCCAGGAGTTGTGTAGGCCAGATTACTTATAGACTACAGAGCGGACAGTCTTTTGAGTATATATAGATTTAGGGATCCATGAACAGATATCAGAGTTATTAAAGAGATTATAAGGCCAGGAGTTGTGTAGGCCAGATTACTTATAGACTACAGAGAGGACAGTCTTTTGAGTATATATAGATTTAAGCCTGGTCGGCGTTTTGTAACTGCAGTGTCAGCAGTCGTTCTGGTGGAACATTAGAACTGCGAATATATATAGATCTAAGCCTGGGTGGCGTTTTGTAACTGCAGTGTCAGCAGTCGTTCTGGTGAATTTACTGATGTAACATTAGAACTGAGATGTAAACAGGGTTTACATCATACTGAACAGCTGTAACGTTCTGCGCAATTGATTATTATTGATTTTTGTGTATCCTGTTGTACCTGTGTAGTGTATCGTATCGGATTGATGTTGCTGTGTAAATAAATGATGTGCTGTCAATTGGAAATGAACACTAGTCTGATTCGTTGATCTATGCTTGACAGTACAGGGTGAGTGACTGTACCCTTCATACCACTCACTACAGACTGTATACACAGGGACAATACAGAGCTAACCTATTTATCATCTGCTCTGTGTGGGCGCATGTCCTACAACAGTTTAATCACTTCAACAGAGAGATACTTTACCAAATATACATCAACAGAACTTTATCAATTAGACCCTGGGAAGTAGACTTTATCACCATTTGTTATCAACCGTACGTTAACACCTGTGTTTTGGGGCCTTGTTAATTCCCAACCTGATCCTCCACGAATATCCTATTAAACAGATTCCTAAATATGATGACAGTATTAATCCCAAAAATCTGTGCTTATTCTTAGAGGAAATACTTCATTAAAGAACATTTCCAGCCACAAAATCTTCATGATCAAGATATAAAAGACTCTATTAGTTAAACTTGTATTGGTGTAAATATATTTAATTAAGTTTTGACGTTTAACTTCATTTGACTCACTCAATTATACTTAATACATTGTAAAAAAACATAGCAGCGTGGGGTCATTGGTGGAAGCAAGACAGGTTCCCTGACATTATATTCAGAATTATACTTCCTTAGGGGCTTGAATAGCTGACTTCACATCTGCTACACATAATATATACTAAATTCATATCAACCCACCACATATATTGGGTGCTCGTCCAGGATTTGAATTTCTCATAGCACCAGCTAGATTGGGTAGCTTGTTCCGGGATTTAAACTTAGCATTTGTATTAGGTCACTCGGTCCTGGGAAAATTAAGTATAGAAAAGTAAATAAGTGGAGGATTTAGTGAATTGGCCTTGCTCGTTGTTGTCCTGTTAATTAGAGATTAATTAGATATTTTGGTTTATCTAAATAACAGTTGTTAGAATATTAAGATGGCAGAATTGGCCAAGTACAGATCTTCTGCTGTGCAGGCTGAGAAGGAAGTGAGTATGGAGGGACAAAGTTTAATTGATTATGTTACAGCAGAAGTTGATAAATTTATAGCCCGAGAAAGGGAAGATGCTAGGGAGGCCAAGAAATTAGAGGCTGATAGATTGGCGGAGGAGAAAAGAATTCAGTTAGAAGATGCTAGAGAACTTAAGAAATTAGAGGCTGATAGTGAGGCTGAGATCAAGAGGCTGCAGTTGGAGGAGAAGAAACTTGAGGCTGAAGCTAAGAGGCTTGAGGCTGAGAAGGAGGAAAAACGTCTACTTGGGGAGGCGGAACGAGAAAAAGAAGACAAGAGGTTGGAGGCGGAAAGAGAAGATAAAAGACTACAGCGGGAGCATGAGTTACGACTAAGGGAGTTAGAGTTACAAGGCCATGCTCATGATAATGGCACTAGCCCCTCCACTTCTGACTCTGTTGCAAGCCAGGTAGCCTCCTCATCAGCCATGGGTTTTCATCTGGATCCCTTTATTGAGAAAGACGATGACATCGAGTCGTTCCTTAGCCGTTTTGAAAGTTTAGCTACAACATATGGGTTAGAGAAGGAGAAGTGGAGCCCTAAGGTATCCCAGGGACTTAGGGGAAATTCATATGAGGTATTTTCCAAGCTCAGTAAAAATGACCAAGACGATTATGACATTCTTAAGCAAGCACTATTGATCAGGTATGAGAAAAACAGTGAATTTTATAGGAAGAAATTTAGACATGCTAAGTTACTCACTGGGGAGACCTACCACCAGTTCTCGGCCCGCCTAGAGACCTATCTGGAGAAATTGACTGCTCTGGGGAAAACCCAAGATTTGAAGGAAATGATTATGATGGAGCAGTTTAGAGAGTCCATGGCTCCAGACTTGAGACAGTTTCTCACAGAACAGGGTGCAGAGAGACTGGTGGATATTTTAAAGGTAGCTGAACGATATCTAGCAGCCCAGTCAGAGTTGGCTGGAGCTAGGAAGAAGCAAGTAGAACATAATAAAGGCCCCCAAAACCAAAGCCAATTTGATACTAGGGATCATAACCCAAGAATAAACCAAAACTATGATAGGCCCAGGTACGAACAACGTGACAGAAACCCGCAATATAATGAAAGGCAATCCTACAGACCAGAGGGAAAATGGTGTAAAATCTGTAGGATGCAAAACCATAATACTGTTGAATGTGGTAGGAAAGTTCCTCCATATCGCGCGGCATGCATGATCACAGTGGACAAGGGGAGGAAGAAACTGACAGAGAATCATATTAATCTTCAACATCCCCCCACCTGTGAAGAAGTGTTATGTAATGGGGCCACCGTTAGGTGCCTTTATGATTCCGGATTGGAATATGACTCAGTCGTGAGTGCAACCCTGGTGCACCCTGACCAGTATACCACAGAGAAAGTGGAGATACAAGGGGCCCTCATGGGAACAGCCACCATGACACTTCCTGTAGCCGAGATCAATGTTAAGACAAGGTACGTGGAAGGAGTGATTAGAGCAGCCGTGTGTGAAGACCCTAATTACCCGCTGGTGTTAGGAAAGAAATATGTGTTTCTAGGAAGCCCTGTAAAACTGGTTGTAATGGCCACACTTCAGGTCAGGTCGACCCCTAGAAAGGAGGAAACACCACCACTAACTATTCATCCAAAGCAGATGAGACAGGCCCAGGCAAAGGATAAATCATTAAAATCTTGCTTTGGCTAATTGCCAAACAGCCATACACACCCTAGAAAGGGACGTTTATATGAAGGAGGGACTGCTCTACAGGAAAGCTAGAGCAGGATCCAACAGGGATGGACAGCTAGTGCTGCCCAGGAGTTATAGGGAAAAAGTGATGGCACAAGCACATGTTCTACCAGACGGTGTACACCAGAAGATGGGTAAGACACGTCTAAGGACATCTGTAGCATATTTCTGGCCAGGTATAGCTGAAGACATTGATAAATTTGTTGACGCATGTGACCAGTGCTGCAAGGTAAACTCCACAGGGTGGAAAAATAATACTCCTCTGCTAAGAAAGCAGTGTGGAAAAAATATGGGCCTAAAAATAAGAAGGAAAGTAAAAGTATAAATAAACAGGATAAGGTAGACACAGTGGATAGGAAAACCCTTTCCAAACACAGTCTTCCCCAAAAATATTCACATTAGCATCTCTGCATATGGCCCCCAGAGAAAACTTAATCAAAACCCAGTCATCCCAGGCTCAGTTTGAAGCCGCAGTCCGGGAACTGGCAAACATTAGCATTGATGATAATCAGCCAGAATTGAAACCAAAACTAAGTGATCATTCGAGGAGAGTGGGGAACAATCCATTTGGAAGTATTGGACGAACATTGAATTGAGATCACACATATTACATAACAATGCCAAGGGCGGATTGATTTATGATGCAGAAATTCATTCCCCACATTTCATATTAATTCACCAAAATTATAGTAAGGATAAGTATACAGTGGTGAATATGGCCTCCATTTGAGTGGCGCATTATAGAATTATATATGGAAAAAAGAAAAGGATGTTTCCAAATTCAGTCAAGCCGGCGCGCAGACCAATTGTTGGCTGTGAACATTTCGGAGGAACACACTAAATCCTGATGTTGCCTTGAGGATATTCCGAGAGTTTTATACCGGCTGATAATGAAATTACGGAACCCTTACATTACTCTGCCAGCACCATTTATAGATTACCCTTCATAACTATTGCAACCTTGAGGGACGTCTAATACTCTCTGGACCTGTCATGGGACAGACTCATTGAAGAGGAATGGTGAAACTTGATTTATATCAGCATAGGACAGACAGTAATATCTGCAGCTGAAATATATTCTTGGATTGCGGAGGTCTGAGGCAGCCTTCTTGTGTTGTGCTTACTTTGAAGGACCCCACTGCAATAAATCCATGATCACTGTAAGGCAGAGTAAAGCAGAGTTGATCGTGGTTGTCATACAGATATTGAAAGTTGCATTACCATTGCAAGCTTTTCTAACGGGGGAGATTATGTCGTAAAATACAATCTGTATGTACAACACGCTCACATGTGTTCTCGCCAAATTCCCCCCAGTTGTAAGACTAGTAACCACTTTTATAAATTCAAATAATATATATATAGAATAACATAAGGAAGTTGTGTGGAGTCATTGTTGTTCGCGCCGCCAGAAATACTAGATTTTATAACTCGGTCTTACAAGGGTTAACGTACCAAAAACGATAGTAAGAATTAATTCCCAATGTGACGTCACAGACTTGCACGCCTTACCCAAAACGTACGATGAAGGTTAGAGCTATTTGCATATTGGGTCAAACGTTTGAACGTGTCGTTGTGCTTTTCTTAGAAAAAGTGAGAGAGAGGGGGAAATAGTACGGAGTCCTTTTTAAACTATCGTCTGCATTTTCGAAACTGAAACTAACTGTCCAAATCGAACTATAGGAAAAATAAAGACTACAAGACGATTAAAATGCTACTAATTAGTTATTAAATATATCATATTCTTTAGTCTAATATATTATCTTACTGTAGGAAGAAAGATATATTATTGACATAAATATAGAGGAAAGACGAAAATGGTAAAAATAATAGACAGAAGTGTAAAACCTTATGTATTAGATAACAGATGGTAGACGAAGTAAATATTATCATTCTGTATTGAAATAACTTAGAGAATACTAGCGATATGGTAGAATGAAGACATATATAGATGTGTATAGGGCTTCTTTACTGATGCTGGCCATATTAAGGGGTGTCTCCTGATTTGAAAATTATTAGGTTAACTTTTCAAAAAAAGACGCATAGGAGCGGAAGTCCCCTGATTGGTTGATTAGAATAACTAAGGAGGATGAATAAATACAACGAGTCCCAAGCTTTCCTTGCCACTTGAACATTAAATAGTCACTTGTGTAGTTATTGACGGATTCAGACAAGTTGTGCTCATATGCCTTCGCAGTTCTGATGTCAGCGGGCGATCTGTGTGACCATTAATAGCCTGTATTTAACTTATATAGTGAGACAAATTCAATATTACGGGTTTCTGTGAGAACCTGAAGTGTGCCAGTCACGTATATGTTCGAGAAAAGTACCAGGGTGAGGCCATACAAATAGAGTGCCTTACAGTATCAACCATCCAAAAGCTGTACCTTGCTGTGAGCGGGCAGACTTCAGGGGCAGGACATCGCAGAATTTTCTACAACTATATAAAGCTAAGCCTCTGTGTTTTGGGGCCTTGTTAATTCACTGACCTGATCCTCCACGAATATCCTATTAAACAGATATCCTAAATATGATGACATCATTGATTTCTCAAAAATCGGTGCTTAATCTTAGAGGAGAATACTACCCCCCCCCCCAAACACTAAGAACATTTCCAGCCACAAAATCTTCATGATCAAGATATAAAAGACTCTATTAGTTAAACTTGTATTGGTGTAAATATATTTAATTAAATTTTGACGTTTAACTTCATTTGACTCACTCAATTATACTTAATACATTGTAAAAAAAATTTATCAGACAAAAATTCAATAGTGAGTTGTTAAATTACTTGTTAATTAACTTAAAGTGTGGTTGTTGTTATTTTATTCACATACATTGCATATACCCTAGACATCTAGCTACACAACATCCATACATCAGTACATTTAATTGGGAAGATATACATAGCAGCGTGGGGTCATTGGTGGAAGCAAGACAGGTTCCCTGACATTATATTCAGAATTATACTTCCTTAGGGGCTTGAATAGCTGACTTCACATCTGCTACACATAATATATACTAAATTCATATCAACCCATCACATATATTGGGTGCTCGTCCGGGATTTGAATTTCTCATAGCACCAGCTAGATTGGGTAGCTCGTTCCGGGATTTAAACTTAGCATTTGTATTAGGTCACTCGGTCCTGGGAAAATTAAGTATAGAAAAGTAAATAAGTGGAGGATTTAGTGAATTGGCATTGCTCATTGTTGTCCTGTTAATTAGAGATTAATTAGATATTTTGGTTTATCTAAATAACAGTTGTTAGAATATTAAGATGGCATAATTGGCCAAGTACAGATCTTCTGCTGTGCAGGCTGCGAAGGAAATGAGTATGGAGGGACAAAGTTTAATTGATTATTTTACAGCAGAAGTTGATAAATTTATAGCCCGAGAAAGGGAAGATGCTAGGGAGGCCAAGAAATTAGAGGCTGATAGATTGGCGGAGGAGAAAAGAATTCAGTTAGAAGATGCTAGAGAACTTAAGAAATTAGAGGCTGATAGGGAGGCTGAGATCAAGAGGCTGCAGTTGGAGGAGAAGAAACTTGAGGCTGAAGCTAAGAGGCTTGAGGCTGAGAAGGAGGAAAAACGTCTACAGAGGGAGGCAGAACGAGAAAAAGAAGACAAGAGGTTGGAGGCGGAAAGAGAAGATAAAAGACTACAGCGGGAGCATGAGTTACGACTAAGGGAGTTAGAGTTACAAGGCCATGCTCCTGATAATGGCACTAGCGCCTCTACTTCTGACTCTGTTGCAAGCCAGGTAGCCTCCTCATCAGCCATGGGGTATCATCTGGATCCCTTTATTGAGAAAGACGATTACATCGAGTCGTTCCTTAGCCGTTTTGAAAGTTTAGCTACAACATATGGGTTAGAGAAGGAGAAGTGGAGCCTTAAGGTATCCCAGGGACTTAGGGGAAATTCATATGAGGTATTTTCCAAGCTCAGTAAAAATGACCAAGACGATTATGACATTCTTAAGCAAGCACTATTGATCAGGTATGAGAAAAACAGTGAATTTTATAGGAAGAAATTTAGACATGCTAAATTACTCACTGGGGAGACCTACCACCAGTTCTCGGCCCACCTAGAGACCTATCTGGAGAAATGGACTGCTCTGGGGAAAACCCAAGATTTTAAGGAAATGATTATGATGGAGCAGGTTAGAGAGTCCATGGCTCCAGACTTGAGAAAGTTTCTCACAGAACAGGGTGCAGAGAGACTGGTGAATATTTTAAAGGTAGCTGAACGATATCTAGCAGCCCAGTCAGAGTTGGCTGGAGCTAGGAAGAAGCAAGTAGAACATAATAAAGGCCCCCAAAACCAAAACCAATTTGATACTTGGGATCATAACCCAAGAATAAACCAAAACTATGATAGGCCCAGGTACGAACAACGTGACAGAAACCCGCAATATAATGAAAGGCAATCCTACAGACCAGAGGGAAAATGGTGTAAAATCTGTAGGATGCAAAACCATAATACTGTTGAATGTGGTAGGAAAGTTCCTCCATATCGCGCGGCATGCATGATCACAGTGGACAAGGGGAGGAAGAAACTGACAGAGAATCATATTAATCTTCAACATCCCCCCACCTGTGAAGAAGTGTTATGTAATGGGGCCACCGTTAGGTGCCTTTATGATTCCGGATTGGAATATGACTCAGTCGTGAGTGCAACCCTGGTGCACCCTGACCAGTATACCACAGAGAAAGTGGAGATACAAGGGGCCCTCATGGGAACAGCCACCATGACACTTCCTGTAGCCGAGATCAATTTAAAGACAAGGTACGTGGAAGGAGTGATTAGAGCAGCCGTGTGTGAAGACCCTAATTACCCGCTGGTGTTAGGAAAGAAATATGTGTTTCTAGGAAGCCCTGTAAAACCTGTTGTAATGGCCACACTTCAGGTCAGGTCGACCCCTAGAAAGGAGGAAACACCACCACTAACTATTCATCCAAAGCAGATGAGACAGGCCCAGGCAAAGGATAAATCATTAAAACCTTGCTTTGGCAAATTGCCAAACAGCCATACACACCCTAGAAAGGGACAATTTTATATGAAGGAGGGACTGCTCTACAGGAAAGCTAGAGCAGGATCCAACAGGGATGGACAGCTAGTGCTGCCCAGGAGTTATAGGGAAAACGTGATGGCACAAGCACATGTTCTACCAGACGGTGTACACCAGAAGATGGGTACGACACGTCAAAGGACATCTGTAGCATATTTCTGGCCAGGTATAGCTGAAGACATTGATAAATTTGTTGACGCCTGCGACCAGTGCTGCAAGGTAAACTCCACAGGGTGGAAAAATAATACTCCCCTGCTAAGAAAGCAGTGTGGAAAAAATATGGGCCTAAAAATAAGAAGGAAAGTAAAAATATAAATAAACAGGATAAGGTAGACACAGTGGATAGGAAAACCCCTTTCCAAACACAGTCTTCCCCAAAAATATTCACATTAGCATCTCTGCATTTGGCACACAGAGAAAACATAATAAAAACCCAATCATCCCAGGCTCAGTTTGAAGCCGCAGTCCGGGAACTGGCAAACATTATCATTGATGATAATCAGCCAGAATTGAAACCAAAACTAAGTGATCATTCGAGGAGAGTGGGGAGCGGAAGGTTGGTCAGTTCGCCTAAGGTCACGCTCACCTCACAATATGGCTATTAATTTAGCAGTATAAAGGCCCCGGTAACAGAGGTAGTTGACCGGGCCTACACAATCCATTTAGACGTATTGGACGGACATTGGATTGAGATCACACATATAACATAGCAATGCTAAGGGCGGATTGATTTCTTGATGCAGAAATTCATTCCCCACATTTCATATTAATTCACCAAAATTATAGTAAGGATAAGTATACAGTGGTGAATATGGCCTCCATTTGAGTGGCGCATTATAGAATTATATATGGAGAATAGAAAAGGGTGTTTCCAAATTCAGTCAAGCTGGCGCGCAGACCAATTGTTGGCTGTGAAAATCTCTGAGGAACATACTAAATCCTGATGTTGCCTTGAGGATATTCCGAGAGTTTTATACCGGCTGATAATGAAATTACGGAACCATTACATTACTCTGCCAGCACCATTTATAGATTATCCTTCATAACTATTGCAACCTTGAGGAACGTCTAATACTCTCTGGACCTGTCATGGGACAGACTCAGTGAAGAGGAATGGTGAAACTTGATTTATATCAGCATAGGACAGACAGTAATATCTGCAGCTGTAATAGATTCTTGGATTGCGGAGGTCTGAGGCAGCCTTCTTGTGTTGTGCTTACTTTGAAGGTCCCAACTGCAAGAAATCCATGATGACTTTAAGGCAGAGTAAAGCATAGTTGATTGTGGTTGTCATACAGATATTGAAAGTTGCATTACCATTTCAAGCTTTTGTAACGAGGGAGATTATGTCGTAAAATACAATTTGTATGTACAACACTCTCACATATGTTCTCGCCAAATTTTCCCAATTTTAAGACGAGTAATCACTTTTATAAATTCAAATAATATATATATAGAATAACATAAGGAAGTTGTGTGGAGTCATTGTTGTTCGCGCCGCCAGAAATATTAGATTTTATAACTCAGTCTTACAAGGGTTAACGTACCAAAAACGATAGTAAGAAGTAATGCCAATGTGACGTCACAGACATGCACGCCTTACCCAAAACGTACGATGAAGGTTAGAGCTATTTGCATATTGGGTCAAAAGTTTTTTGTTGTGGTTTTCTTTAAAACAAACAGGAGAGAGAGGGGGAAATAGTACGGAGTCCTTTGTAAGCTATCGTCTGCATTTTCGAAACTGAAACTAACTGTCCAAATCGAACGATAGGAAAAATAAAGACTAAAGACGTTAAAATGCTACTAATTAGTTATTAAATATATCATATTCTTTAGTCTATCTTATAGGGGAGCCGCGCTTATACATTACCGCTCTTACGGGTGTAGGAAGAAAGATATATTATTGACATAAATATAGAGGAAAGACGAAAATGGTAAAAATAATAGACAGAAGTGTGAAACCTTATGTATTAGATGACAGACGGTAGACGAAGTAAATATTATCATTCTGTATTGAAATAACTTAGAGAATACTAGCGATATGGTAGAATGAAGACATATATAGATGTGTATAGGGCTTCTTTACTGATGCTGGCCATATTAAGGGGTGTCTCCTGATTTGAAAATTATTAGGTTAACTTTTCACCAAAAAAAGACGCGTAGGAGCGGAAGTCCCCTGATTGGTTGCTTAGAATAACTAAGGAGTATGAATAAATACACTGAGGCCCAAGCTTGCCTTGCCACTTGAAAATTAAATATTCACTTGTGTAGTTATTGACGAATTCAGACAAGTTGTGCTCCTATGCCTTCGCTGTTCTGATGTCAGCAGGAGATCTGTGTGACCATTAATAGCCTGTATTTAACTTATATAGTGAAATATTTCAATATTACGGTTTTCTGTAAGAACCTGAAGTGTGCCAGTCACGTGTATGTTCGAGAAAAGTACCAGTGTGAGGCCATATGTCTGATTGCCTTGCAGTATCCAACATCAAAAGCTGTACCTTGATGTGAGAGGGCAGATTCAGGTGCAGGACATCGCATAATTTTCGACAACTATATAAAAGCTAAGCCCTGTGTTTTGGGGCCTTGTTAATTCCCAACCTGATCCTCCACGAATATCCTATTAAACAGATTCCTAAATATGATGACAGTATTAATCCCAAAAATCGGTGCTTATTCTTAGAGGAAATACTTCATTAAAGAACATTTCCAGCCACAAAATCTTCATGATCAAGATATAAAAGACTCTATTAGTTAAACTTGTATTGGTGTAAATATATTTAATTAAATTTTGACGTTTAACTTCATTTGACTCACTCAATTATACTTAATACATTGTAAAAAATTTATCAGACAAAAATTCAATAGTGAGTTGTTAAATTACTTGTTAATTAACTTAAAGTGTGGTTGTTGTTATTTTATTCACATACATTGCATATACCCTAGACACCTAGCTACACAACATCCATACATCAGTACATTTAATTGGGAAGATATACATAGCAGCTTGGGGTCATTGGTGGAAGCAAGACAGGTTCCCTGACATTATATTCTTATATTATAAGAAATGTATGAAAATAATGCATATCTGCACAAACAACATAAAATTTCATTAATAATCACAAATATGCAAATACGCACCAACAAACACACAGACCACCAACATAAAACCTGTAGAACACAGAGAGATAAATAAATAGAGTGTCAGTCTGTCCGCTTTCGTGGGACCAAATGCGCCAGCTCCAGAAAGTGTCTTACGTGTAGATATCCTTCAAGGTGATGGAATAACATACATAACTTTCCTGTAGGTGCTAATCGTTGGTGACCCCTAATTGCGCGAGGGGGACTAAAAGACTCTATCTCCGGCTGACCGCTCATAAGTGCGAGGTTTTATATATCCAGAAGTTACTCGAGGACAAATGGTCCCTTGCGCTCTTAACCGGCGCTTAAAGAATTTTGCTTGCGTATTAAATCCGGTTTTGGCTGGCTTGAACTGTGGTTTGACTGAGTGCTCCGTTTAAGCACACAATGGCTGGTGATTTAAATTCAGCTCTAGACGCTGGGCTGATAGATAGGTTGGAAGCTGCAATGCTCTGACTGGTAACACTGACAAACAACATTTTTCTTTCTTATATAAGAATAGGTGTTCTTAGGTCAGTTTCTTGCGCTGATTTCAAATCCGTTTGTCTCTATCACATCGGGTTCTTAAGATATTTGTGAATAAATATATTTGTGGGAAACCGTTATTTGCTCCGTTTCATTTTTACTATATAACTTATTAAAAATTAATAAAATGCAAAATAATTCTACTTTTTATACTGCTAAAAGATGCATGACATATGTTACGCTCTTTTTCAAATAGTTACTGTATTTTGAAATAATTCTGAGCGAAATATGGCTTCTAGAAGTTGTAGAAATTCGGCTGATCTGTTCTGTTACGTGTGCGGATATTTTACCCATCGTGCTCACCAGAAAAACTTTACACCATTACTAAAGAAAGCATATGAACTTTATGTCGATTCGAAAGTTGATGCAAATAAATCTTGGAAGCCAAATGCAGTTTGTTCGACTTGTGCAAATACATTGGCAGGTTGGTTACGAAAATCGCCGAAGCATAAGTCGATGCCTTTTGGAGTGCCAGTAATATGGCGTGAACCGACAAATCACGATACTGATTGTTACTTCTGCTTGACAAATAGCCATGGTTTCACTTTTAAAACTAGAAAGTCTGTGGTTTATCCAAATATTGAATCGGTTTCGAAACCAGTGCCTCATGATCCAATCACGTGTCCGATCCCAGTTCCACCAGAACAATATCCGTTGGACGTGAATTAACCATCAGAAAGTGATAATTTACCTGCTTTAGAAACTAATTCTGACTCGGATTATATACCGGTGAATTCTTCTTCCTCTTCCTCGTTCGTCCTGAAAAGGACGGTGGTTGCGTTGTGTCTGTTTACGCCTAAGCTGTGATATCTGCACCTTTCGGTCGACACATCCGACTTCTGCACGGCATTTTTTGGGACCGGGTTTGCCTTCCCACTGCGATCCCTACTCGCTCAGCCAGACTACAGTGATGCAATCTGTTTCCAGGACCACCACGTGGAGGTGGAGTAGGGTCTTGACCAGCTCTGGTTCGCTGATCCTGATGCAAGCAGTCAAGCTATGCGTCGCTGACTGTATTCTCTATTGCTGCATCTTTGGGTCCCATACCGGTGAATGATGGTGTTCACTTAATTAACCATTTAGAACTTTCAGATCTAATACGTGATCTCGCTCTTACCAAAGGACAAGCGGAATTACTCGGTTCGCGACTCAAAGAGATGGATGATGACATTTGCTATTGCAAAGATGTAAACGGTCTAATGGTGCACCTCGGTCATGAGCACATAGTCAACGAATGGCGACTTTTCATCGACTCTTCCAAGACTAGTCTAAAAGCCGTGTTATTGCATAACGAAAATTTATTTTCATCAATTCCAGTCGCCTACTCTGTTCATATGAAAGAAACTTATGACAATATGGCTATACTTTTGGCAAAAATAAAGTACAATGACTACCAATGGCGGATTTGCAAGGTCATTGCAATTCTCACGGGCATGCAGACTGGGTATACTAAATTTTGTTGCTTCCTATGTGAATGGGACAGCCGCAATAGACAGGAACATTATGCAAGAAAGGTGTGGCCTATCAGGGATCGTATGCAGCTCGGGCATAAAAATGTAATACACGAGCCATTAGTTAACAAAGACAGCATCATTTTACCACCGTTATCTATAAAGTTGGGGCTCATGAAGAATTTCGTAAAAGCGTTAGATAAAACGAGCAAAGCTTTCACTTATCTTCGAGAAAAGTCTCCACAAGTTAGCGATGCAAAGATAAAGGAAGGTATCTTTGTAGGACCTCAGATTAGGAAAGTTATTGCAGACAAACAATTCGAGAACTTGTTACATGGTAGTGAACTTCGCGCATGGATGGCATTCAAATCGATCGTCGATAACTTTCTGGGAAATCACAAATCTGTCGAATATGTGCATATTGTTAAGCAGTGCATAGATGCATACAGAATTATGGGCTGTAACATGTCGCTCAAAATCCGATTGCTTGATTCGCGTCTTGACTTTTTCACCGACAACCTTGGTTAAGTCAGCGATGAACATTGAGAACGATTCCACCAAGATATTGCCGTAATGGAGTCACGTTATCAAGGACGGTGGAGTGTGACCATGCTTGCCGATTATTGTTGGATGCTTCATCGCGATGTACCACATGCCATTCACCGACGAAAGTCGACTGCAAAGAAATTCAAGCCTACATAACTGTTATACTTCGTGTACGAATGATGTTGTAATACTGTATGCGTTGTTAAAAAACTTCAATTGCGTATTTCTAAAGATCCCGACCTGATAGAGAAAAACGGTTTGCAGATTTAAAAACAGCGCATTAAAATTGACCAGAAAAACATAGAAATGTTAGAGAAAGAAACAAAAAATTTTTTTTGTTAGCCAGTGTAATCTGTCACGAGGAGCGAATGAGTTTGTATTTCGATTTTCTATACCCATTGTCTGCACGATACATCGTTTTCATCAGTCGTGGGAAACCCACCAAATTTACAGGGAATGTTTACAAAACAATGAGACAGCGCTCGGCGTAAGCTCTGGAAATGCAACAACATTCACATGGAATGTTTTCACAACAAGGAGACATCAGGTAAACAGACTATCGAGGTACAAGTAGGAGTAATCGACACTAAGTCTCGGTTGTGTTTACAAAAGGCAGGAATACCCATGGATTATTTTGGCTAGCAATCGAACATAATAGACAGAGCGGCGAGGCAATTTTACAATGCGTATTGTGTTCAGTCAGATCTCACAGAACAAGCACCGAAAACATTGGATTAACGGCGACGCAGAGTCTGAGCAAAGGTCAACATAAAGGAGTGAAGAATAAGGCATTAGAGAAAGACTATTAAATGCTGCACAGACATCAGACGGACAGGAGACGGATTGTCTAGGCTAAAGCAAAATAAGAAAGTGACCATAGCAAAACTTTACACAGCAAGGGGAACAGGTTGTCTGCCGGGAATAATGACGAATGGAACTTCACATGAACATCAGGACCGAACACGGGAAAATAGCCAGCGGCCATGGGAACACTATATAACCCAACTAAATTGATGGCTCAGTATTGCAAGAGCCAGCATTCCGCCAATATACTTGGGATCTAGATTTCAGGACTTCTGTCAGTGAATTCTTTATATGGACACCAAGTAGTAGAGACGGGGACCATTTGAGATAACTCAGCCTTCGTCTACTACTTTGTTGGCGTTAATAACGGGACAAGCTAAAAGAGTAGGGCCGAACCGAGATACTGCGACGACACGCATCTCACAGATAATTAACGGCACCAAACCTACCCATACTCCACGGGGGTCAGAAAGTAATTTGGCAGGCGGTGAAGGAGCTTTCTATCATCGACCACCCACAAAGAAAAGTAAGCAGACAATACCCAGAAGGATTGCTGCATTACTAAGAGCTGTCCACGTGAATTTAATGATCAGAAGTTGCAGGAGCAAAACGGACGATCTTTACAACAAGTGCCTTTGAGAAATGGTGATCAGAAGTGGCAAGAGCAGACGGACGATCTTGTAAACCCAGTGCCTACAAACTTTATCGAGATCCGAAATTACCTGCAGTAATGGACAGATTATCCCAGTAAAACGTATGCGCCAACAAATACAAAGATAAAACATATTTCCACAATCATCACCACGTGAGCAAAATAACAGCACAACAAAAGGACATCTGCATACCAGACGAAGTCTCCACCGCCAACCATTGCGTTCAACACAATCTATGAATAAGCCACCTCAGACGCTCGGGGCATTGTCAACACTCGCATTGTGAAGAACAAAAGAACAGGCCATCGACACCTGACGGAATTGAGGGACCGTCCAGTGTTATTGAATGCAGACAAAGACTTGTCCAGTGTATACAAATACCCAGAGTTTTATTGACCATCAGTCAGAGACTAAGAAACAAGATATCCTTTTTGTTAGTGTTTAGGATTAGGTTAAATTCATCACCCTCATCATATAGTATAGACTTTAGATTCATTTGTGTAGTTTGCATTGACTATTATCTTCTTTTACATGTATAGTTAATGTCAGCTCTAGTTGCATTTGTATTATTGTAATTGAATGTTGTTACTTTTAGTATTTCAATAAATGTTGTAGTTGTATTTGCAGTACCAACACACGTTATTACATATATAGAGAAGGAAAGAAGTGTGCGAAAGAGACATACTGTTCTTCCTTTCTTCCTCTTCTGTTCACTCAGTGTAATAGGGGAGGTGGGGGCTCGTTAGCATTATAATATAGAGAGGGGGATAGAGTGGTAGGAGTGATGTCACGAGATTCAGAATCACTGAGACTATCTGCTGGGAACTCATCACAAAGTCTTATATTCACCTTCTCCGCTCCTGTTGCTCATCTTCAACCGGTTGCCAGGCAAAGCTGAGCCATTGACAAAGCCGGCACCACACAGATAACTCTCTTTGGTTACCCTTCGGGATAACCCTGTGACATAATCCAAAGGCGAGTAGGAAACTACTACTGCACTACGATTTCAGATGTTGCGTTGGCTCGTTGCACACTGCGTGAGCTTAATTTCCCATTAGAGAGAATGGCGTTGACAAAGGGTTTTGTTCCAGGTATGGGGGGGGGGGGGGGTGACGCCTCGTGAATGCTAGGTGTTATTCAGAAACCCTCTAGATCGAAGAGAATGTGACGTTCTTCGCCTGACTGGAGTCTTGCTCTAGCAATTTGGTATCCCTGAAAACTGAGACCCAAAAAGAGACGACCTTTACATCAAGCAAACAATAAAATTACACTAACGTTATACAAAACAGTTATGCTCCCCTATGGGATTTAAATTATTGTAATCATTGCTATGATAGTTTAGGGCTGTCTTTAACCATATAAGTCTCCCTCCTGTTCCTTCCACTCTATCAATTATCACCATGCGCCCGCATAGGCTAATACATTTTGTACACACATGTACCTGTCAGTAAATGTTCTGACAGCAAAATCTGCTCCTCGTCTCCCAATTCAATATACAGGAAACCTAACCCTGTAGTTACAGCTGAGTGGATATGCTATTTATCTTACAACATTAAGTGAATTTTCATTAACAGATTACAGCATTTGACATTACAAAAATAAATCGTATGTCCCCCTTTGGGAAAAATATTAACATCCCACAAATGAATACATAGAAAATGCTATGTTCTTGCTATAATAATACAGTTGTGACTGAATCATAAGATATAATTATATCTCCATCTGGTGGCTGCTTTCTGTGAAAGTATAACTAGTGTCTAGCTACACAAATCGGCAAATCATGATTCCACACCCAACCACTAGAAGTTTCTATCAGAAAGGAATAAGGGACTATCTCCTATAATTCAGAGTTATAGTGCCTGCATCTCACTATTCAGTTTTAAGTGAATAACCCCCACCGCTGACATTTCCTTACAGAAATGACAGTTATTTTAGCCTATACTTAACCCAATGGCAAGCATTGTATGGACTGATTCTACGCCTAGTGAGTATCTGTTATCGTAAGTTTACCTTTAACCCATGGTAAAAAATAACACTGACACCTGACTGTTTCGTCGCTCGTTTAACTAAGGATGTAGACGGCGCAACACTATCACTGAATTAAATTACCGGGAGAAAATCCTCAAAAATGAATACAAGTCACGTTCCTATCAGATATATATATATAAAAAGCTAACATGAATATACATATTATAATAGATGGCTACTCACCCCGAGAAATGCCGAGAACATAGGCAAATAACATTTAGTTCTGTGTTAACGTTTGCCTGAGTCTCATTATGGTCCTCTCGGGCAGGAAAAATTTTACTAGTGTGTCTGCCTGATTAAAACCATCTACTCTTATAGTTTACAAGTAACGCTACCCGGACACCTGGCCTGGCGTGTTTCTACAGATGTTTCGGCGTATAACGTAATCAAGAGTAAGACAAAGGTAATTCTAGAGGTATACATCAGAAGCCACAAACCGCGAGGAAGTTCCCCAGATAGACAATACATGATATTATCAGCTCTAACTGCGTCGTCTAAGGGCAAAACCTCAAAAACCAACCGCGGGTTTATCTCCCCCTGAATCAAAGATCAAACCTGTTTTCCCGACCGCAGAAGTTACCTCCCGCTAGCGAACCGTTTCTTCACAGAAACCCTCTTGCAAGAGATATTCCTCTGGTCAGACACACCAGGTGCACTTAGGTAACATTATCGTTAGCTGACCGCTGCTGGCCAGTGGGGAATTTATTCTGAAGGCCAGAACGTACACAAACCGCGGGGTGGGGTCTGCGAAGAGGAATAATGGGCCACGAAGGTAGAATCCGAAAGAAAAGAGAATACAAAATGTCGAGGAAACCAGAACATTAAAAGAGTAATAAAATTGGGACGAGATGATAAAATAAATTAACAGTCGCTGTGACACTGCCCCTATTCTAATGCACTGTTTTCTCGATTTCGCGAGGCACGCCCCATTTAGATTATACTTGTTATATTACGGATTATGCCAGAAAGTATTCGACCTTGTAATCTGAAAGAATTTTAGCATTGTCATCACCGTATCTGGGTCGTCCTATGGTACATATCCGGGTCACGCGTTTGTTCGTGCTAGACCTCTGTCAGTGAAGCATTATTTTTGTAATGCGTAACTGGCAGGGTGGATGGTGTTGATTTGCTCCCGTGGCTGAGCGGTGGGTGCCGTTCGGAAGGTCCTGGTTCGATCCCGGTGAGCCTATCGCTTCTGTTGTTTTTCCGTTGTCTGGTCTTCTGATTCTTTGTTTCTCACTGGGTGCCTGATGGCATACCTTTATGTGTTGTTTGTTTATTTATTCACGTTCCTCAGGAGTGACCAGACGTCTGTTCTCACCAATCTACCGTCCACTTTTTCGTGGCAAAGGGCATAACAGAACGTAAAGATATTCTGAACAGATGGAAGGAGTACTGTCAAGAAATGTATACGGAAATAAACATAGCGGCAGATAACAACGTCATGAATGAAGTGGAACGTGAACCAGAACCTAGCATAGAGGAAGTCCAAAACGCAATCAAACACTTGAAAAGTGGAAAATCTCCTGGTTGTGATGAAATAACAGCTGAAATGATACAGGCAGGAGGAGAAGGCAGCGCTCGAATATACCATGCATTATGCTGCAAGATCTGGCAAAGCGGAATTTGGCCCAAGGAATGGAAAAGATCAATCTACATACTCTTGCCAAAAAAGGGCAACCTGAAACTGTGCACAGACTACAGAACTATAGCTCTTATAAGCCATGCCAGCAAAATACTATTACAAATCATAATGAAAAGGATGCAACAAACGCTAGAAACAGAAATAAACGAAGTACAGGCGGGTTTTTGACCAGGTAGAGGCACTAGAGATCATATATTCAACATGAGGATCATCATAGAAAAGTGTAGAGAATTCAACGTTGACCTACATACTTGTTTCATTGACTACACCAAAGCTTTTGACTGTGTACAACATCAGCAGTTATGGGCTATTATGATAAATATGGGATTTCCAAACCACCTTACACAACTCATCGCACTGCTGTACCAAGAACAACAGGCAGCCGTAAGAATAGAGGGGGAAACATCAGAATGGTTTGAAGTACAGAAAGGAGTAAGACAAGGCTGTACCATTTCCCCTTACCTGTTTAACATTAATGCCGAGAATATCATTAAAAACGTAAGAGATGACCAAGAACACACAGAGTTTGACTCATTTAACATCGGCGGGAACCAGATCCCAGAAATCAGATATGCTGACGACACAGTCCTTCTATCAACCAACCCAGAAGGACTTGAACAATTAATTCTGTCCACCAGATTTGTGTGCAGAAGAATTAAATATTAAGTTTGTTACATTCTCTAGCTGGCGTATTACAGTGGAAAGCAGAATAAACTATAATTTCTAGCTTAAACTCATGCAGCTGTAAATGAATTTAATTAAATTGCTAATAATCAGTCGAGAATATTTTAAACTAACTTATAACTGCATTGATTCATCATTGAGTATTGACGAAATATGTATGTATTTCTAATTCATGATGATTGATTTTATGAATATAACTTATTTCACGGGAATTTTAAACGATAAGTCAAGCTCTACGCTTGCAGTTTATAATGTAAGTTATAACCGAGGAATAATATGTATAAGTATTTTATATGTTGTTTTCTCTTTATTCAGTGAAACTGGGGTGACCCAACTTTACCAGCGTTTGAGTATATGAGAAATATCTGTGAAAAACAAGAACATTTTTTTCTTAAAGACTTGGATGTATAAAGTAAAACCTGTCTAGCATTGCGTTGGCATCCAGAACGACAGAGTACCCATTTTCCTGAACTTTAAGATTAAATAAAATAACGGGCCTATCGCGCCAGATTTTATTCTTCCTGAGAAAAACCTCAAGTAAAATATTAATATCAGTAACATTCCGACGGAGTTTTAACTAGTATGTGGTGTGACCAAATAAAGTCATATACTGAGAGAAGGCACCGACCTGACATTCCTAGCCACTAGAAATCTAAGCTATTGACACTTAGCTCGCTGTTAACGTTCGTGCGTGGGCAATTTTAATGTGACAGAACCAGATATCCTTAAATAAGTATAACCAAGGAAACGTTCCCTGAAGTAGCGAATTCAACCTATCTTTGTGGAGCTGGGGTTTCTTTGGCTAAGACTGACATTGGAGATTCTGTATGTGCATGTCCTAAAAATTGTTTGTCCAGAAGTGGCTACCAAAGCTGTAAGTACGAACGAAAGCTAGTGATCACGGCTGACTGAGTAGAGTGAATGCAGGACTGAGTGATTCCTTTATTGTTGTATTTTGGCACCCATTTTGCTGACTTAAATTTCTTTATGCAAGTTTTTGTTTTTGTTGCTAAGAATATTTTCCTTAGGATAGATCAGATTATCAAAGTCTGTTCATACCTTTAAAGGGAAATCTTAGACTAAAGCATATGTATCCGTGACTCTTTGGGGCTATCACTTGTCTTCTAACAGGACTGTGGGCTATACATCGAAGGAAAGGATCATACCAATGGGTCTATCATTCTTGTAGAAATTCATTGACTTTAGGACTATTTGTATATGCTTGATGTAATTATATGTGTTGTGATGGAATTTTATTATGATAATTAAAATTCACATAAACTTATTCCAGTGTGTCGGTCAGTTCGTTCCCAATTATCTATATTTTTCATAGTCATAGTTTCACGTCTGTGCGTCTATTGTAGTCACTTATGTGTGTGTGTGTATGTGAGGGATATATAAATTAATATATATCATACTAGACGGTCTGACAAATCTTAATCTATTGTAGATGATAGGCTGACTGAGATAAATCATCTCGAGGGTCAGAGACGGACTGTAATATATTTCCTCCATCTCACACGTGAAATCTATTTCTACTTATATCTCACTGAGCTATCACCTGTTTCTATTGCTATTCAGAAGGGACCAAATCCAAGTCTTAATTCACCGATCACAAATCTACGACAAATGTGGGCCTGTCCGAAGGATCTTTTGAACTGAGTAGAGAACTCAAAATCCTGAGCAACTACGAAAAATGAGGTCTCGTCTATCCGGACTTTGAACTTAGAAGAGGCAGACGATACGACAAATAGTGCTTGTTTTTCTGGGAATTGAACTCTTAGTCCTGAGCTAGCACGACAATATCAGCTCGTCTGAACATTCTTTATTCTGTAATAGAGTAAGAGTGTGATTGTCTCGTGGTTTTGTGTATCTTTAAAAATAACTATCCCCTAGACTAACGATCTGTTTATGGGCGTGCAGACCACACAATTAATAATCGTTTTTCCACAGCCTTTTGAGTAATACACATTTGAGTTACAGGTTTATTTTGTCGAAATATATGTTAACTATTGATTTTGTAATACTAAATGCTGGTAAAGTTTGTGATTGTCTAACAGTCACTGGGTTTGAAGCAAAAAGGTGTTTTGAACTAAGTTAAGGAGTGTGTTTCGGACTATTTCATCCAGATTAATTGCCTCCCTTACCCGGTCTAACTTCAGGGGTGAACATGTAGTGGACTTAAAATTAAGGGATTTTTTTTTTCTCCTTAAATTTTTTTGTATTAATTTTTTGGTTTCCACTGTAGCAACTTATTTTTCAGTGAGTAATCTTACTACCATTTAATTGGCATAGTCGCTTGCAATTAGAGATTTTAGAGCCAGAAATAGCAGCGATACTTAGATACAATATCATAGGAGGAGGTATCCCAGGTTAAAGCATATCCTCTTTTTTTTTATTTTGGTATTTTCTCGTAACTGGTAAGAAACCAGTGTATCCTGTTTCTGATTTCTTTCTTGACTAGTCTCAGTCACTGATTTACAATGGCAGAGAGGGCGAAACTTAGGCAGATCCTCAGGGACGAGGCAAGAGAAGAAGGTTTGGACGGAGAACAAGCGAAAGCTTTTGTCAGGGACGAACTTGAGATATATTCGGAGAGGAAAGCAGCTGAAGCTAAAGAGCAGAGGAAGATGGATGAGAAAATGGAAATCCGCAGGGCGAACGAAAGAGAGAAGGACAGACAGCATGAGTTGGCTCTTAAAACTCTAGAATTCCAAAGTCGTGGTGCTGCCTCTACCTCCAGCAATGGAGAGTCTTCTCCTCATTCTTCTTTAACGGATCCTTCTAGCACTCAATCTATTAACCTCACTGCTATGTCTTTTGCGCTAGAATCTTTCCCTTGTCCTAATGAGAAGATTGACACGTATCTAGAAAAATTTGAGAAAATTGCAACTCTTTACGGTTTAGAGAGGTCGCGTTGGAATATGAAGCTTTCCCAGGCTTTAAAAAGTTCTGCGTATGACGTTTACGCCAAACTGGAACGCAGCCAACAGAACAACTACGACGCGTTGAAGAAAGCGTTACTGGTGCGGTTTGAAATGAACGCGCGCAAAGTTTTGCAACTGTTTCGCAACAGAAGAAAGGAGAGCTCTGAAACTTTTCAGCAGTTCTCGTCTCGTTTGAAGGGATACTTGACAAAGTGCCTTGAGCTTTCACAGCTCCCCTCTACCTATGCAGGTCTTGAGGAATTTGTTATAAACGAACAAATAAAGAACACTTTGTCTGCTGACACCCGGAGATTTCTAGCTGAGCAGGGTGCAGAAAAGTTTGAAGACATCTTGGAAAAGTCTGAGCGTTATCACAATGCGCTGGCCGAACTGCCGGCCACAAAACGTAAACCGATGGAAGAGCATTTTTGAAAGAATAATCTAGACCAATCTTCTCATGCTTCTAATCAGAATAACCACAGAAAAACTGGACCTCAAAACCCTTCTCCGGAAAAATCCAAGTTCTACAAAAACAAATACCCCAACCACAGTAAACAGTCTGATCAACCCAACCGTTCTATATGGCAGCGGGGCCAGCGAGGACAAGGGGACAAAGGGAAAACCCCTGCGCACGGGACTAATGATCAGGGCGAGCACACGGAGCCTAAACGCATCGGATGCTTGCTAACAGTCTCGCAAGGCGGAATTATTGACAGTGATTCCCAACCTGATGGAGAGAGACCCTCAACGCCAGGTACTGTTATTTTGAACGGTTCTCAAACTTTTTGTTTATTTGACACGGGGCTTTCTTATGATTGCATTGTTGCCAGACACCTGGTTAATCCCCGTCAAGAGACGGGAGAGATTGTCCATTTTTGTGAAGTTTCTAAGAGTGAGGCACCAACAACGCTTCCCATCGCACTGGTGGAGATCCATTCTGATTTCGTCAGAGGCGTGATCAAAGCGGCTGTTATGAATGACCCCATCTACCCAGTCATACTTGGCGGTAGATACGTGTTTATTGGGAAACCGGAAGAGCCAATCGTGGCAACAGTGACCACAAGAGGCAAACCAAGGAGGAACGGGAGCCTGCGCCAAATTTGTTACCTATGGAACTTAAAGAGGAGCAACAAAAGGACCCTGCTTTAGGAAACTGCCCATAGCCAAGGACCCTAGACAACACGGGGACATTTTTTCTAAGGATGGCGTACTTTGTCGGAGAACGGGCAATCCTGAACAAGGTTTTAATCAGCTCCTAGTACCGAAACAATACAGAAGCCAAATCCTAGAAATGGGGCACTCTCTTCCCTTTAGCGGACATATGGGACAGAACGCCACAAACCAGCGAATACGCACTCACTATTGGTGGCCAGGAATGAATACTGATATTATCAGATACGTCAAATCCGGCGCCCAGTGCCAACGGGTAGCACTCAAGCATTTGCCCCCCCCCCCCCCCCCCCCAGTTCCCATGGCGGAAATGCCAATAGTGGGAACATCATTTGAACGGGTTGCTGTCGACATTGTTGGACCCCTGGAAAGGAACAAACGTAGGAACAGGTTTATCCTGACCCTAGTCGACACATGCACTATGTGGGCGGAAGCCATACCACTAACATGCACAGATTCGAAGCATGTCGCAGAAGCCCTAGTGCAGATCTTTACACGGTTGGGATTCCCTCAACAAGTTTTGACGGACAATGTATCCCAATTCCGTAGCCTGTTAATGGAGGAGATATTTAAGATTTTGAGGGCCAAACACATCCCCACCAGCCTGTACCATCCGGCCGGAAATTGGCTCGTGGAACGTTTTAATGGCAGCCTCACCATGATGTTACGTAAGCTGGGACAAGAAAAACCGGAGGATTGGGACCTTTTCATTCCTGCAGCCCCATTTGCTTACAGGGAAGTTCCCCAGGCCTCTACGGGTTTTCCCCCAGCTACACTGTTATTCGGCAGACCTATCAAGGGCCCGCTCGAAGCCTTACTCAGGTCCCTGACAGACCAGAAGGCGGATGAGACAGTTGTCTCAGCCAGTAGATATGTATCGGAATTGAAGGAAAGGCTACAGCTAGTGTGGGATCTAGCAACCACCAACCTTAGGCGAGCTCGAGCAAAGCATGCTAAGCGATACAATCAAGCAGCGAAGGAGAGAGAATTACAACCAGGAGATAAAGTTTTGTTGTTACTGCCAACCGGAAGCAACAAGCTACGCATCGGGTGGCAAGGGCCGTTTACCGTCCTGAAAAAGATCTCGAGAACGAATTATCAGATCTCGATTAAAGGAAAGGAGAAGGTTTACCACGTAAATCTGTTGAAGAAATACTTAGAAAGACCGGTGTCGTCCCCGAACATCTCCTGGCGATCGCCATAGCTACAGAGGATGTTGAAGATGACGACAGTTGCATGGAATATCCATTGCAACACACTGAATCTTTCAAAGATGTAAAATTTTGTGACACTCTCTCTGAAGCACAACAGACAGAAACGAGGGCTTTATTGAACCAGTACACAGCAGTCTTAACGGATGTACCTGGGCGAACGCATCTCGTAGAGTTCGAGATGAAACTTAACAACGAGACACCCGTTCGAACCAGAGTCTACCCTAATCCGTATGTGAAAGCTGATACGCTACGTGCAGAGATAGACAAGCTACGTAAAACAGGAATTATTAGTGAGTCTACATCCCAGTATAGTGCGAGCGTAGTGCTGTTGCAGAAGCCCAACAAGGAAGTTCGGTTGTGTATCGATTACCGTCTACTTAACACAGTAACGGAATGTCAGCCGGAACCCCTCCAAAGCGCTTCTGAGCTGTTTAGCAAGCTAAGGAAGGCACGGATTTTCTCAAAGATTGACCTGAGTAAGGGTTACTATCAGATACCAGTCAAAGAGGAAACTAAGCCTTTGCTAGCTTATAGCACCAGTGAAGGACACTATACGTTTAACGTGATGCCATTCGGGTTACATAACGCACCAGGAGTGTTCACAAGGATGATGAGAAAGCTGTTAGAGCCATTGCACAATCCACATATCCACAGTTTTATGGACGATATACTAGTTGCAACGGACACATACGAAGAACACATTGCTACGGTTGAGATGCTCCTCAGGAGAATACAGGAAACTGATCTCACAGCTAGACCTAGCAAATGTTTAATCGGCTTCGGGAAACTTGACTTTCTGGGGCATACCATTGCTCACGGTGCCATGTGGCCAGTTGCTAAGAACGTAGAGAAGATACGTGCAGCAAAGAGGCTAAGGACGAAGAAAGAAACGCGATCGTTCCTATCACTGTGACGTACGTATAGTTATGAAAAGTGAAGGCCCTGAATTGATGGATGATAAAGGATATTAGCTTCAAATAGCATCTCAGCCCCTGGATTTGTGTGCAACACAATAGTCAACGGAGATTCCACGCGGGCTCATTAGCATGCACAATAGAAACGTGGAATTCTTAAACGTGGGCTAATTAATATGTAGACCGTTATCATGTGTGCATCCAGGAGTTTCGCTTTGTCTAAGGGGAGGTAAAACCACGCCTACTGCCAATCTCTAGAGCGATTATAAGCAGTTATTTACCTACTTTGCCAGTCCGCCTGCCTAGTAGGGCGTTGCCAAAGTCAAACGAGGAAAGCGGCATACGATCAAAAAAGGCAGTGTTGGTCCTAGAACGGACGAAGCAGTTTCTCGCCGTCATTTCACATCTCAGTGTGAACCACAGAATCGCTCGCAGACTGAGACGAACGGGAAAGACGAGCGGTCATAGAGTTGAGTAATAGAGCAGGGACTGGCGGCGCAGAATCACGAAAGTTCCCCGATATAAAAAAAGTTGTGAACTTTAGCGTGTCCCCCTGATCCTGCATTTCTTTAATTATATATTGAAACCACTGAAGAATGCGTTTATCATTTGCGCCAGAGAGTTTGAACATAGTACTAGCTTTATAGAACAAGATTTCCTGTGAATATCTTCTATATTGGAGTCTATTAAATTCATTCTGTTGGCCAGTGGTAATATATTAGTTTCAAGTGATCAGTGGTCTAGTTCTTTCATTTTATTTCACTGGATTTTGTGTTAATTTAAACATATTAAATAAACCCATCTCAAAAGTTTCCAGTTGTAAATTAAATGATACATCTATATATTATTTCCCAATATAATAGATGCTTAAATTAATTTTGAAGCCGCTAAGGGATTTAAAACCAATTAATACAGTTAAGTTCTGTATATATAGATGTGTGTTTTAACCATTAGACTCGCGGAGAGTTTTCTTAAATATATGTAATTGAATACGCGAGTGTATAAAATAGTCTTAACTGTAAATTTATCGCGCGTCAGAATATGATTTGATTTGCGTTATGATTTCATGTTTTCTATTTTTCCACATAGGGTGATCATAAACCTTTGCGTCCCAGCAAAAGTTATATAGAGTCCTCCAGACTCAGTTCTTATAAACATCCAGAGATTTTATGAACATTTTTATAGAGATATAGAGATATAGAGATATAGAGATATAGAGATATAGAGATATATATATATATATATATATATATATATATATATATATATATATATATATATATATATATATATACATATATATATATATATATTTTTTTTTTTTTTTTTTTTTCCTTAACCAGCGGCACTTGGGCTTTCAGCCCTTCGGCCCAATGACATGTCATTGCGAGGCTGGGGAACCTGAGGACTTTCCTTCCAACCCGGTCAGGGGCTTCGCTCCTTCCCATCCACAGAGGGTTTATCACAGGAGCCGTTCAGGCTATTCAGTCAAATTTCCGGCCGTAAACATTTCTTCAAACGCCGACGCCCGGGTTTGAACCATGAACACCTGGTCGCCAGTACAACGCCGAAGCCATTACACCAGCGCGGCTCCATATATATATATATATATATATATATATATATATATATATATATATATATATATATATATATATATATATATATATATATATATATATATATATATATATATATAATTTACTGCTCTGCTGTGGAAGAGAACATATATTTCCTGAACACTGTCAGTCACGTATTTTCCATTGGATTTAGAACCCCAAAAGGAAAACATACCTCACTTATCAGTCTTTGTCATCATGCTATAGAAGTTGCCCACCACCAGCGGTGAAAATCCAGGAGACCATTACCTTCTCATAACTTTACCGGTGCCAGTGCCATCCCATAGAAACCTTTAGATAATAATCAAAAAGGAACTCTAATGCTTCACCTTCCAGCGATTACGGGAAAATTTGCTAAACGCCAAACCCGCTAGTCTGGGGCTGGAAACGAAGGAAAAGACTCATATATGTGTTGAGTTATTACTTGCTGTTTTGTGTTATTCTAGGGAGTGCCAGATTCCACGATCGGTAAGTGTGTGAGAAAATGAGTGATGGCCATTGCTAGCGTGCATGAATGAATGCGATATATTTGCTAAAATTATAATTTGCTTTACCTGGTAAATATCTTTTGACTGTATTTCTTGTATTGTTCTCTTTAAGTAGGATTGCTTACCTTGGCTTATTTCCCCTCCCTTAATCTGCTTAGTCAAGGGATAACTTGGAGAATACTAGGACTCTGTTCCTACACCCCATACTAAATATTGTAAAACTCCCTATCAGAATAAATTAATCTATCTTGTTTGGGTTAAAGTATCTCTTTCTGATAACCACTTGTCTTTGGACTGGGTTTTTTTTTTTTTTTTTGTCTATACAAGCGGGAAGGGCATATTGGGATACTACCAGTGGCGTATTCTCTATGTGTGCTGTGCGTGCTGCGCACACCTATGCCCGAAGGAGAATACAAATTTAATTTATTATTCTATAAAATATTTCTCTTCTAATGTTCTGCTTTCGGACCGCACGCATCAGGATAACGGATTTTCCCGCATAGACTACGAGTATGTCTTGTATCAGTTTCCCAGACGCGTTTTATAGTGCAGTTTTTATTGGTTGGTAGCAATCGCCCGAAGTTTCTCGGATAATTCCGTCACAATGCGTGCTGGGTCTTTCGGTTTCACGTCTGAAGACTGGTTTGTGTGGATCGGGGTCATGGCCAGATATGTCAATACAATAGGAACATGCGTGCGGTCGTCTTGCAGCTCCTGAGTAGTAAAAATCGGCTGTGTCCAGTCCAGTGTTTTTTGTGATTAATTTTTGTTAGTTGCCGGGAGTGCATATTATTACAGTGACAGTGGGTTTCAAGTTGTAAGTTAATTAGTATTTCGGAGATAATTGACATATACCCAAAATGCAAGTGTTGGACGACATCGCTAAAAAGAAGTTTTGTTCACTAAGTTTTAGTGAAAAACTATCAATTGTGAGTAACGGTAAACCATGTCCTGAGTTACCACTCTTAAAAACAGTACATAAAACTAAGACAGAAATATACACACGCCATTTTTCAACAGCTCATTACAAGTCGGTGGAATGGTTAACTGGTTGTGAAAAGAGGAATAAATTGTTCTGTTGGCCTTGTTTTTTATTTTCTTCAGAAGGCAACTTATGAAGTAGAAATGGTTTTGATGATCTTAACCACTTAAGTACAGCTACACAAAGACACGAAAATACTAAAAGCCATGTCCAATGTTTTTTTCAGCTGAAAATGTTTGGCTGATAAAGAGTGGACGTCTAGCTTAATGATCAGCTCGATAAAAGTATCAGCCAACATAATGAACTTGTAAAAAAGAATCGAGATATCTTGAAACGTCTGATTGATGCGGTATGCTTCCTTGGTAAACAGGAGCTTCTTTTCCGAGTACATGACGAATGTAATGACTATTTCTACAGAGGCAACTATTTAGAGTTTCTGGATGCACTTCAGCAATATGACCCTCTTTTGGAACATCACCTACAGAGCTCTACAGTTTTACGCGGAACCTCTCCGGCTGTCCAAAATGATCGCATTCAGGCTATCTCTGAAGTCCTCATTGATGACATAAAGAAGGAAGTCCACGTTTCAAACTTTGCTGATATACTTCTGGATGAGAGTTGTGATATCACGTGCAAATCACAGCTGTCAACCGTTTTAAGATATGTATTAGATGGTGTTGTTTATGAAAGGTTTGTCGGGCTTACCGACGTTAGTCAGGATAGAACCTCAGAAGGTTTGTTTAAACATGTAGTTAACTGTAGCATCTACCAAGTGGAACTTCACTTCCAGATTAGTACATACAGTGAACGATCATTGGTTAGAGCTTATTGACTTTTTTAAAAATGTCATTGATTGTTCTTTAGAATGGGATGCTGACACAGTGGTTAAATCGCAAGGCTTTTTGTCTTTCTTGAGGAGCCTAAATACAATTTTCCTACTTCAAGTATTTTCAAGATTATTTGCATATACATATGTTTTATACAATTTACTTCAAACAAGAAATTTCGATATTTTGTACTGCTGCAAGAAAATAGAAGAGATCAAAAATGAACTTCAACGAGCAAGGGATACTGCCTTTAATGAGATTTGGTATGCTGCATTGGGAAGGAGGGGGAAAAGAATTTGAATCACCTACAAATAAACTACGCCGTGGTTGTATAGGAAAAGATGCATGTTGCCAACTGTATTTTTAAATCATTGATAACACTGACAAACAACATTTTTCTTTCTTATATAAGAATAAGTGTTCTTAGGTCAGTTTCTTGCGCTGATTTCAAATCTGAAATCCATTTATCTCTATCACGTCGGGTTCTTAAGATATTTGTGAATAAATATATTTTTGGGAAACCGTTATTTGCTCCGTTTCATTTTTACTATATAACTTATTAAAAATTAATAAAAAGCAACATAATTCTACTTTTTATACTGCTAAAAGATGCATGACATATGTTACGCGATTTTTCTAATAGTTACTGTATTTTGAAATAATTCTGAGAAAAATATGGCTTCTAGAAGTTGTAGAAATTCGGCTGATCTGTTCTGTTACGTGTGCGGATATTTTACCGATCGTGTTGACCAGAAAAACTTTACACCATTACTAAAGAAAGCATATGAACTTTATTTCGATTTGAAAGTTGATGATGCAAATAAATCTTGAAAGCCAAATACAATTTGTTCGATACATTGGCAGGTTGGTTACGAAAATTGCCGAAGCATAAGTCGATGCCTTTTGGAGTGCCAGTAATATGGCGTGAACATACAAATCACACTACTGATTGTTACTTCTGCTTGACAAATATCCATGGTTTCACTTTTAAAACTAGAAAGTCTGTGGTTTATACAAATATTGAATTGGTTTCGAAACCAGTGCCTCATGATCCAATCACGTGTCCGATCCAAGTACCACCAGAACAATATCCGTTGGACGTGAATGAACCATCAGAAAATGATAGTTTACCTGCTTTAGAAACTAATTCTGACTCAGATTACATACCGGTGAATGATGGTGTTTACTTAATTAACCATTCAGAACTTTCAGATCTAATACGTGATCTCGCTCTTATCAAAGGACAAGCGGAATTACTTGGTTCGCGACTCAAAGAATGGAATCTTTTAGCGCCCAATACTCCGATATCTAAATTTTGTCATAGACACAGAGAACTTGTTCAATACTTTGAGATGGATGATGACATTTGCTATTGCAAAGATGTAAACGGTCATGAGCACATAGTCAACGAATGGCGATTTTTCATCGATTCTTCCAAGACTAGTCTAAAAGCCGTGTTATTGCATAACAGAAATTTATTTTCATCAATTCCAGTCGCCTACTCTGTTCATATGAAAGAAACTTATGACAATATGGCTATACGTTTGGAAAAAATAAAGTACAATGACTACCAATGGCGGATTTGTGGAGACCTAAAAGTCATTGCAATTCTCACGGGCATGCAGACTGGGTATACTAAATTTTGTTGCTTCTGATGTGAATGGGACAGCCGCAACTGACAGGAACATTATGCAAGAAAGGTGTGGCCTATCCGGGATCGTATGCAGCTCGGGCATAAAAATGTAATACACGAACCATTAGTTAACAAAGACAGCATCATTTTACCACTGTTACATATAAAGTTGGGGCTCAAAAAGAATTTTGTAAAAGCGTTAGATAAAAAGCTTTCACTTATCTTCGAGAAAAGTTTCCGCAAGTTAGCGATGCAAAGATAAAGGAAGGTATCTTTGTAGGACCTCAGATTAGGAAAGTTATTGCAGACAAACCATTCGAGAACTTGTTACATGGTAGAGAACTTCGCGCATGGATGGCATTCAAATCGATCGTCGATAACTTTCTGGGAAATCACAAATCTGTCGACTATGTGCATATTGTTAAGCAGTGCATAGATGCATACAGAATTATGGGCTGTAACATGTCCCTCAAAATCCATTTGCTCGATTCGCATCTTGACTTTTTCCCTGACAACCTTGGCGAAGTGAACATGGAGAACGATTCCATCAAGATATCGCCGTAATGGAGTCACGTTATCAAGGACGGTGGAGTGTGACCATGCTTGCCGATTATTGTTGGATGCTTCATCGCGATGTACCACATGCCATTCACCGACGAAAGTCGACTGCAAAGAAATTCAAGCCTACATAACTGTTATACTTCTTGTATGAATGATGTTGTAATACTGTTTGCGTTGTTAAAAAACTTCAATTGCGTATTTCTAGAGATCCCGACCTGATAGAGAAAAACGGTTTGCAGATTTAAAAACAGCGCATTAAAATTGACCAGAAAAACATAAAAATGTTAGAGAAAGAAAAAAAAAGTTTCTTTTTTGTTAGTCAGTGTAACTGTCGTATATTTATTTTGAGAGAAAGAGTCTTAGAAAATAGTGGTCCTGTTTAGAGTGGAGAATGATGGTGAAAACTCAGTGATAGAAAAGGTAGAGAGTAAATAGTTGCTTCACAGAGTGCTGGGGAGCGTAAGGACAGACTTATTGACGACAAATCGTTCCTCTCAATCTTCTCTTCACTCTCCTGGTCAAACAATTATTTGCCAGTTTCCAGACACACACCTGCGCTCACACCGATTTGGTGCTTCAAACACACAGACGCACGTGGATACAAACTATATTAAACAGATAGGGGAAATTTTGGGCTTTGGGTATTCCAACACAGTACTAAATAAGTTTATGATGTTTATTATCATTTAAAACAATCACAACAACTATCAAGTGCTACAGAAAAAATATCATAAGTACAGAAAATACAAATAACAAGGTGAGGGGGGGGGGTTTGAAGAAGATTGGTATCGACTAAGCCCTTCCCGCTTGTATCAGACAAAGATAAACCCAGTCCAGAGATAGATAGTTATCAGGAACATAGGTAATGTAACCCGGCAGTGAATTTAATTACTCTGAAAGAGGTGTTACAATATTAAGTATAGGTGGTAGACAAAGATCCGGTTATTCTAAGCAAATGGAGGGGGGGGGGGGGTTACAGAGTTAACAAAATATCCCACCTAAAGGAACAATGCAGGGTATACAGAAAATGTTTTACCCGGTAGGCAAGTTAACAAATGGTTTGCTAAAATTAATCTCCTGTTATTCATGCACGCGCGTGAGGATCCACACTCATATACACACACAAACTTACCGATTGCAGCATCAGACAATCCATAGAATTACATAAACAGCAATTACACTCTTGACATATGAAAATGTCTGGTACTTCGATGTCCCGCCCCAGATGTAGCGAGGTTAGCTGATAGCAAATATTCCCACTTTATCGCCGGACTTGAAGCTTAAGAGTTCTTGTGTTTTGTTATATAAAAAGGAGTCTATGGGATGGCACTGACACAATTCAACTCAGGGGTGAGGATGGAGTGGTCTCTTTAATTTCGCTGCTGGAGGTAAAATTCCTTCAATGCGTGATGATAGCAACTGACCGGTAGGTGTTAAATCTAGTGAGGAAAAACTAGGCCCAGTCACAGTTCAGGTAAATATGTACTCTCTCACAGTAGGGCAGTAAATAAAATATCGCTACTGGCACTGTTCATCTTCCAGTTTATCTTTACAGATTGTAATTTAATTTGATGGTTTCTTTTTTAAATATTCTTGGGTAGGCTTTCTTTCATGTAATTATGATAGCTAGGTCGCATCGGACCGCCACAAGATTAAATTTAAAAATGTTTCATCAGTATGTCTGGAAGTTTTTTTTAAGATGATTGATTTCTTTATTGCTGGGATCGCAGGTTACGATCACTCTGTATGAAAGAAAAAAACATGTAATATACCGAAAAATCAAATAACATTCTAAAGCGCGATGAATTTCCCGTTAAGAGTATAATATATATTCGTGTATTTAATTATATATTTAAGAAGATACTTCGCGAGTTTAAATGGTTAAAACACACAACTATATATATGACTTAACTCAATTAGTTATAAATTCCTTCGTGACTTTTAAAAGTTAATTTAAGCATTTAAGCCTCTATTATCTTTTGAAATAATATAATAGATATATCATTACATTTACAACTGGAACTATTGAGATGGTTTAATTTAATAGATTTAAATTAACACAAAATCCAGTGACATAGAATGAATGAACTAGACCACTGATCACTTTACACAATTATATTTTACCGTTTTGCACAGAATAGAATTCACTGCAAATATACGAGGGGCGTTCAGAAAGTAATGCACCACATCGTTTTTCTCAGGAGCTGTTTATTCAAAAAGCATGAAATTAATACACAATATACATGGATATGTCATGTAAACATCGGTATTATTCAACATAATCCCCATCAACTTGTACGGCTTTATGCAAGCGTGAAACAAGTGCATGTATTCCTAGCCGGTACCAGATTTTGTCTTGATCATGTAGCCATTTCTTCGCTGCATGAATCACTCCTTCATCATCTTCAAACCTTGTCCCACGGAGTGCATCTTTAAGTGGACCAAATAGATGAAAATCAGACGGTGCCAAATCGGGACTATAGGGTGGAAGGGGTAGTACAGTCCAACCCAATTTGGTGATTGCTTCCCGTGTTGCCAGACTTGTGTGAGGGCGCGCATTGTCGTGAAGGAGAATCAGGTCTGCTGGATTCTTGTGCGGCCGAACTCTGCGAAAACGTTGATTGAGTTTTTTCAATGTCTTAGTGTAAGCTTGCGAATTGATTGTCTCTCCCCTTGGCATAACGTCCACAAGAATCACACCTTCAATGTTCCAAAAGACAGTGATCATGACCTTTCCAGCTGAAGGAATTGTCTTGAATTTCTTTCTTCTTGGTGCACTCCATTGACTGTCTTTTTGTCTCAGGTTCAAAATGATGTGCCCAGGTTTCGTCACCTGTAACGATCTTAGCCAAAAAGTTCTCTCCATCAGCATTGAAACGCTCCAACAATTCAGAAGAAATTGCTTTCCTTTGCAGTCGGTGGTCATTTGTGAGACTTCGAGGAACCCATCTTGCGCAAACCTTAGAAAATCCGAGAGTTTTTATAACTGCATTTGCACTACCAATGCTGACTGACAGATGTAAGGCCAATTGTTGAGTAGTGATACGCCTATCAGTAAGAATAATGCCCTCAGCGCATTTCAACATTTCTGCGTTGGTGGCTGTGGCAGGACGTCCACAGCGCGGCCGATCAAGCAGCTCCGTATCTCCACTTCCTGATTCTTTGATTCTCTGAACCCAGCGGCTGACTATACTCCTGTCGACTGCAAAACTTTCATACACATCACATAGACGCTTGTGAATATTCACAACAGTTTCCTTCTCTGCAACGAGAAATTCTATCACAATTCGCTGTTTATAACGCAAGTTGCTAACACGCTCCATTATAACGGTTTAGGGCAGCCGTATTATTTGGCCGGTTGCGGTGCAATTCGGTGCACACAATTGGCACATGCCCTTTTTGAAGTGTGCAAAATTTCATGCTTCTATCTTCATTATTAGCTGAGAAAAACGATGTGGTGCATTACTTTCTGAATGCCCCTCGTATATGAAAATCCAGGGGAAAATCTAACACGATTTTTAAATATAGCTAGTGCTTCTGTCAAGGTCTGGCCAACGAGTGATAAAATGCATTTCTTCATGGTCTGTATATCTAAAATGGAATGAAGATGAGTGGGACATGTTAGAATTTGACACCTTTTTAGATCTCAGGAGACTTTTGGGGATCTGACCGCCAGACTAAAGAGAGATGCCGCCCCTGGTCTTCTGTATCTCCGCTCGTTGCGTGCGCGTCGGCTTTCCCGTTCGCTCCCACTGCGATCGGTTCTGTGGTTAACACCGTGATGCGAAATACCGGCAGGAAACTTGCGTCGCGTTTCAGGGACCACTACTGCCTTTTTGATAGCGTACCGCTAGTCTTTCCTGAGATTCTCCCCCCCCCCCTCACCCCCGTGTCTTTGATCGTGGTCGCTACTATCGTTTGATGCTGGCAACGCCCCCCACTGGCCAAGTTAATGAAAATAACTGCATATGATTGCTCAAGAGATATTCGTGGGCGTGATTTAACCTCTCCTTAAATCAATGCGATGACCAGAATGAACGGTAGATAAACTGTCCACATATTAATCAGCAAACGTGTTGACCATCTGCGTGGAAAGGTTGCATAGCTAATGAGTCCAGGTGAAAAAAAATCCCGTTTGACGAAAAGTTACCAAAATATTCGGGGGCACTGATGCTATCCGAAGGGGTCGTTACGAAGGGTCGTACAATATCATCCAACACTTCAGGGGTACCGATGTTATGAGAGGGTTCTTACCATCATCTAACAAATTCAGGGACGGCTAAGTTGTCTGTCACAATAACATTAGAGTTCACACAGAAACACGGTTTGCAGCTGTAAAGAAACTTGAGTATTTCCACCTTCTGTATCAGCAAAAGTATACCAGTTTCAAGAAAAATTTTCCAGAGGACCTCATCAAAAAACTAAAAGACGTTTATTTTCGACTATGTAAGATTGAAGAATGAACTTGTTGTACTTTATTGTTTGGATGAGTTCTGCAACAAGTCAGTTCATGCATTACTGCAGTTCTTAATTAAAAATGATCTAAGTTCAGGCTTTACAGAAGTGTTCAAACTGGCAGAATTGATAATGACAATTCCAGCAACTACTGCTTCTGTAGGAAGATCGTTTTCAGCTTTAAAGCGAATCCACAGTTACCACAGATCTACACAAGGTCAAGATCGACTCTCCAGTCTCAGCCTATTGTCCATTGAAAAGGAACTTTTGAGCAAGGTTAGAATGAAGAATACATTTTACGATGCTGTAACATAGAAATTTCTGCAAAAGGAAAGAAGAATAGATCTGATCTTCAAGTGAAACCTGTAAGTGAAAATATGTATTATTTAGTTAATGTTTTTCTTCCAGCCGAATAACTATCGTTGCGTAATTGAATATAGTTGGTTTTTTAAATTAAGAATGGAAGGGGTTAAATAGAAGGCGTACATATTCATTTTAAGTAGCAGCACACCTAGCTAGCATTACTAGGATTCGCCACTGGATACTACTCTTCAACCCCCCCCCCCCCTTGTTTTTTGTGTTTTCTCTGTAACTGTGATTCATTGCCTGTAACATGCTAGATGTTGTGATTTTGGTTTAAAATAATAAACAATATAAAACTTTTTATTACTGTGTTGGCCGACCCATGACCATTACTCATATGTGTTATATGTAGTTTGTATTCACGTCGCATCTGTGTGTTTTGAAGCACCAAATTGGTGTGCGTACATGAGTGTTGAGTAACTGGCAAAAATTTGTTTAGCCAGGAGAGATTTAGGAGTCTACAGATAAATAAAATTGTCGAAAGTTAGGCAAATCGGAGAAGATTTCCCGATTTCAGAGACTGTCCTTTTCTTTTTTCAGCACCCTTGTGAATCAACTATCTATTTCCCAACCCTTTCTATCATAGAGCCTTCGCCATCCTTCTTCACTCTAACGGGACCACTATTTTCTAAGACCTATCTCAAATAAAATTTACGACAATCATTATGTGCTTATTACCAGAAATTCATCAAAAACTTCAATGGTTTGACAGCACCCCTTACTGACCTTACGAAAAAGTGGCGACCGGAGAGAATTGTCTGGGATCCTAAGGGCGAAGACGCTTACGTCACGCTCAAGAAACAGTTGTCTGAATATCCAATTCTGCGACTGCCGGATATTACCAAACCCTTAATATTGCGAGTCGACGCATCGGGACAAGGCATCGGGTCTACTCTGCTTCAGGCAGGCGACGATGATCTGAACCAGCTATTCCCAGTGGCATACGGCAGTCGTAAGTTGAATAAGGCAGAACAAAACTACTCTACAGTAGAAAGAGAATGTCTGGCATTAGTTCATGGCATAAGGAGGCACCATGAATATCTTTATGGAGTAACATTCACAGTGCAGACCGACCATGCTCCACTGGCATTTCTTGGGGCTAATAAGGAATTTAATGCGAAAATAATGCGCTGGGCACTGCTCCTAAGTGAATATTCCTTTAAAGTCGAATACATTCCAGGAAGAGAAAATGTGGGAGCAGACTTCATGAGTAGGAATTGGACAGAAACGGAGGGGGAAGATGAGAGGGAAGAGGACAGACACCCTGAAGCTAAGGATATTGGAAATTTATTTCCATAACGTAGGCATGTAGTGCTTCCATATCTTAAAAGGGGGGGGGGGGAGAACGTTCTGTCGCATAGAGATTTATGATCTATAAATTTTCTTCTTCTTCTGCGTTCAGTTTGTAGTCATGCTAAATCTGCAGGCTAGTCGCCAGGACGAAGTCCACTGTCTTTACCAGGTCGGCGCGGCAGCCCCATAGCTTCTGCTGGAGCTCAGCACCCCTTGGCCAGGTCGCACGTCGCGGTTCATCATGGGTTGGACAGGTCTGGAAAATGTGTTCTGGGGTCTGAATTCCTGTTCCGCATGGGCATTCATTTTTGTGGGATATCTTGAGGTGATAGAGATGTCCTAGTAATCTGCAGTGGCCGGTTCTCAGGCGGAACATTGTGGTCTGTTGGTATCTGTTTAGATGGTGTATTGGGTCATCTCTGCTGTATGTATCCCCTTCCTCCTTCCACTGGTTTTTGTACTTGTTGTGGATGATGGTTTTTGCTTCCCGATACGGCAATGGATCGCTGTATAAGTTTTCTATATTCTTTTCTTTTCTACCCGTGTTCTCTACTTTATTATCGCTCTTTTATCCTTTTCCAGTTTTTCGCATTCGTTCGTTTGCGACTAATATTACTTTCCCCATTCAAACTTTCGCCTGTTTCTTTTCTCATTTAGAAACGCATTTTATTGCATAATATGTCAGTCCCTGGACGAGACGAAATACTGTGAGAATTCGTCTATTCAGACATAGAGAGCAGATATTTGTCTACATTTTCAATCTGACACGGGTTTTCTTCGGCTAAACTTCTCGGCGTGAGGTGTGAAAACTGCCATCTGCATCGCTCAGAAATGAGGCATGTCGTAGGTGGTGTGAAGACGCGGTTTGGCAGTTATGGCCAGCGTCTAAGTATGTGAAGTGTTAAGAGAGAGAAGGGGGGAGAGAGAGACCGTCGCTATTTCGGTTTTTCGTAATAACGTGGGACCCTTTGTCTGTTTCATATATCTATCCCAGGAGCTGTAACTTGACTTCATTCAGTCCTCCTAAATCTGCAGTAGACAGATCGCTAGTGCTAGAAGGAATATCTTGTGTATTGCGAAGTACTTAGTTTCTTGGCAACATTTTGCCGAGTTCTAGACTACCATTATATTGAATGATTCTAGTTCGTGGTATTAATCTGTAGTTCTGTGTGGAGGTAATTAATATATATCTAATTGTGTTGAGTGATCTATTGATAAATCGCTTATTTCATTTTACTAGTTAGATTTGTGTGCAGAAGAATTAAATATTAAGTTTGTTACATTCTCTAGCTGGCGTATTAAAGTGGAAAGCAGAATAAACTATAATTTCTAGCTTAAACTCATGCAGCTGTAAATGAATTTAATTAAATTGCTAATAATCAGTCGAGAATATTTTAAACTAACTTATAACTGCACTGATTCATCATTGAGTATTGACGAAATACGTATGTATTTCTAATTCATGATGATTGATTTTATGAATATAACTTATTTCACGGGAATTTTAAACGATAAGTCAAGCTCTATGCTTGCAGTTTATAATGTAAGTTATAACCGAGGAATAATATGTATAAGTATTTTATATGTTGTTTTCTCTTTATTCAGTGAAACTGGGGTGACCCAACTTTACCAGCGTTTGAGTATATGAGAAATATCTGTGAAGAACAAAAACATTTTTTTCTTAAAGACTTGGATGTATAAAGTAAAACCTGTCTGGCATTGCGTTGGCATCCAGAACGACAGAATACCCATTTTCCTGAACTTTAAGATTAAATAAAATAACGGGCCTATCGCGCCAGATTTTATTCTTCCTGAGAAAAACCTCAAGTACATTTTTAGCCCTTGTGGCAAGTAAAATATTAATATCAGTAACATTCCGACGGAGTTTTAACTAGTATGTGGTGTGACCAAATAAAGTCATATACTGAGAGAAGGCACCGACCTGACATTCCTAGCCACTATAAATCTAAGCTATTGACACTTTGCTCGCTGTTAACGTTCGTGCGTGGACAATTTTAATGTGACAGAACCAGATATCCTTAAATAAGTATAACCAAGGAAACGTTCCCTGAAGTAGCGAATTCAACCTATCTTTGTGGAGCTGGGGTTTCTTTGGCTAAGACTGACATTGGAGATTCTGTATGTGCATGTCCTAAAAATTGTTTGTCCAGAAGTGGCTACCAAAGCTGTAAGTACGAACGAAAGCTAGTGATCACGGCTGACTGAGTAGAGTGAATGCAGGACTGAGAGATTCCTTTATTGTTGTATTTTGGCACCCATTTTGCTGACTTAAATTTCTTTATGCAAGTTTTTGTTTTTGTTGCTAAGAATATTTTCCTTAGGATAGATCAGAGTATCAAAGTCTGTTCATACCTTTAAAGGGAAATCTTAGACTAAATCATATGTATCCGTGACTCTTTGGGGCTATCACTTGTCTTCTAACAGGACTGTGGGCTATACATCGAGGGAAAGGATCATACCAATGGGTCTATTATTCTTGTAGAAATTCATTGACTTTAGGACTATTTGTATATGCTTGATGTAATTTTATGTGTTGTGATGGAATTTTATTATGATAATTAAAATTCACATGAACTTATTCCAGTGTGTCGGTCAGCTCGTTCCCAATTATCTATATTTTTCATGGTCATAGTTTCACGTCTGTGCGTCTATTGTAGTCACTTATGTGTGTGTGTGTATGTGAGGGATATATAAATTGATATATATCATACTAGACGGTCTGAGAAATCTTAATCTGTTGTAGATGATAGGCTGACTGAGAGAAATCATCTCGAGGGTCAGAGACGGACTGTAATATATTTCCTCCATCTCACACGTGAAATCTATTTCTACTTATATCTCACTGAGCTATCACCTGTTTCTATTGCTATTCAGAAGGGACCAAATGTAAGTCTTATTTCACCTATCACAAATCTACTACAGGGCGGTTTTACGTGCTAAGTGACTGTGGCAACGTCTTTATGCCCAGTTCCTCAGGACATCATGAGACCCCGGAGGAAGCCACTCAAAGGCCAGGAGATGTAAACTTACCCTAATAATACCCTTTTCTTTGGGTTTGCTCTTCCGCCCACGGCGCTCATATAACAACGTGGGCTTACCGATTTCGATTGTGTCAGTCAGGTAAACCAAATAACAATTAAATGGCTGTCAGACAGACGACGATGAACAGGTCAATCTGAAAAATTTTCCTTAACACGAGCTTCTCGTGGTCGGACACAGAAGTTTCACGTTTATTTCACGTGTCATAAGGCACCACCGTTGTTATTTCATCTGGGGTAGGGGTGAGAAACCTGGTTCTCATGCGGCTCTTGAAAAATTGTGTTTATTATTTCAAAAAAAAAATATATATATATATATATATATATATATATATATATATATATATATATATATATATATATATATATATATATATATAGATATATATATATATATATATATATATATATATATATATATATATATATATAATCATCTCAACCCGTAACCCGTCATGGGTCATAGGGGTGCCATGGTGGAAACATCAGCAGACAGGGTCCTCCACTGCTCTCTATCCTCAGCAATGCGTACAAGTGTGGAAAAACCGTGTCCTGCCCATTCTTTGATGTTATCAGCCCAGGATTTTCTTTGCCTTCCTCTTCTCCATTTACCTTCGACTGTTCCCTGGAGGATCGTTTTCGAAAGGGAGTCATGACGAGTTACATGCCCAAACCAGGCAAGCTTTCGACGTCTCACTACTGACAAAAGTGGTTCTTGGTGGCCTGCATAGGTGTTTATCTTCTCTCTAACATAGACATTTGTTTTGTGCTCTCTATAGCAAATGCGCAAAATTCTTCTATAACATTTATGCTCGAAAGCCTGAATCCTTCGCTCCGTATCTGCAGTGAGTGTCCAGCTCTCACACCCATATAAGAGAATAGATAATACAAGTGATTTGTATAATTTGATCTTCACATGAAAACTGATGTTACTTTTCCAGATCACATTCAGTCTTGTCATGGCAGCTGAGGCCATCTCAAGTCTTCTCTTGATTTCTTTACTTGATCTTCCATCACTACATATAGTGGACCCGAGATATTTAAAGGTGTTAACTTCTTCTAACGTTTGCCCATTTAACGTAATGTTGGTCGGAACATGTTTCTTATGGCTATTCACCAATATCTTGCTTTTTTCTATATTAATTTCCATCCCATATGTTCTTGTTACTTTCTCCAGTCTAGAGGTAAGGTCTTGAAGTTCTGACTCTGTTCCAGCTATCAGATCGATATCATCAGCAAAACGTAGATTGCAAAGAGGTCGGCCTCCAATCGATATGGTTGTTTTATAATCATAAAGAGCCTCCTGCATAAAATGTTCTAGATTTATATTAAAGAGCACTGGGGACAGGATACATCCCTGGCGAACTCCTACAGTTGTTTTGAAAAATTATCCAATGTCATTGCTTGCAAAAACAGCACTGCTTGCGTCCTTGTATAGTGCTTTAATGATATCTATGATGTTGGTATCAAAATTGAATTTTCTCATTATTTGCCATAAGCCTTCATGCCAGACTCGATCGAAGGCTTTTGTGAAATCGATGAAGTTATGGTATAAATCGTGTTGATGCTGGAGATGTTTTTCGATCAGTAATCTAATATTAAAGATTTGTTCTGAGGTACTTCTTTTTGGTCTAAAGAATATATATATATATATATATATATATATATATATATATATATATATATATATATATATATATATATATATATATATATATATATATATATATATATATATATAGAGTTATCTACCCTTCCAAGATGGAGGTGAAATTCTTTTCTCACCTTAGACGCCGAAAGAAAAACATCAGGAATGTGTATATTTCGATGGATAGTACCATGTTATGTTAAATTATAGAATAAAAGATACATCAGAGTATCTAGTGGTGTAGATATTTTCATATAACTGACCTCGAAACCCTCGAATCGGTCGGTTGGATAGGAGGGTTGATCAGAGAGTTAACAAGTCACTATCGTAAAACAAGCGATTGTTACCGAAACAGAACCAGGCTCGACAGTAAACATGACTCATTCTAATATCTTGGGGGCTAAGGAGATTTTTAAAATTGGATACTGGAATGTAAGAACTATGTATCAAGACGGAAAATTGGAAGAAGTAATTAAAGAAATGGATAATTATAAGTTGGACATATTGGGTGTCAGCGAGTGTAGATGGACGGGGAAGGGCATAAAATATATTTCAGAAGAAAAAAAGCAATTTATATACTCTGGTAGTAATGATAATCGTCACACAGAGGGAGTAGCCATCTTAATGACACAGAAAGCAGCAGCATCGCTTATCAGCTGGGTACCTATTAATGAGAGGCTAATATTAGCTAGATTTCAGACAAGATTTTTCAAGCTCTCAATTGTACAATGTTATGCACCAACTAACGACGCTCTTGATACCACAAAAGATGACTTCTATGAAGCACTTCTAAGTACCATCAACACAATACCCAAGCATGACATAATAGCAGTCATGGGCGATTTTAACGCCAAAGTAGGTGACAACAACGATGGATTACAAAGATATCTCGGTACTCATGGCATAGGCTGTATGAATCAAAATGGCGAAAGACTTCTAGAACTTTGTGAAATATCAAACCTCGTTGTGGCAGACACCATCTTTCCACATAAGAATATCCACAAGATAACATGGAATTCACCTGATGGCAGAACTAAGAACCAGATAGATCACTTCTGCATAAGCGCAAAATTTCGCTCATCAGTTCAAGACGTCAGAGCATACAGAGGTGCAGAGATCGGAAGCGATCATAACCTCTGCATAGCTAAACTGAGAATTAAACTGAAGAAGTTATACCAACCGGATAAAAATAGAAGAATAGATGTACACAGACTGCAATCAAATTATATAAAGGAGGAATATAATGTCAAAATGAACAACTATTTCGATGCTTTAGGCAAAATTGACAACGTTACCACCACCAAGACAATCGATACTAAATGGGAACAACTGAGAACAGCAATGACAGAAGCAGCTGTAGCGACTACCGGATACCTAGTACATAAAAAGAAAAAATGGATGAGAGAAGATACTTGGGATAGAATACAAGAAAGGAAAACAGCAAAACTTAAACTACTAGCGGCAAGTACACATAATGCAGTTGAATCTTGCAAACTAACTTATAACTTGTTAAATAAAGAAGTGAAGACAAAAACTCGAAGAGATAAAAGACATTTCATCAATGAACTGACCGTAGAAGCTGAAAATGCTGCAAGAACTGGGAATAGTAGGTGCCTTTATCAAATTACAAAACAACTGTGTCACCAGCCTACTGTTATGGAAACACCTGTTAAAGGTAAATTAGGGAATTCAATACCAACAAAAAAAGAACAAATGAAGAGATGGGCTGAGCACTTCATGGAGGTGCTAAACAGACCACCACCAACAGTAACACCTGATTTTAATAATGAAACACCCACAACCACCTTGCCAATAACTTCCGATGAATTCACGCTGGACGAGATCAAACAAGCCGTTAAAAGATTAAAACATTTTAAAGCTGCTGGAGTTGACGAAATTTCAGGGGAAATGATTAAAGCAGTTAATGACAACAACCTCTTGAGAATTTTAGATATTATAAATGAAGTATGGAGAGAAGAACAACCACCACAACAATGGAAAGACAGTATTATTGTAAAGTTACCGAAGAAAGGTGATCTATCAGACTGTAATAACTGGCGTGGTATATCTCTATTATCAGTACCTGGAAAATTATTATGTTGCATGATGTTAGAAAGACTTAAATTGCATGCTGACGAAAAGATCAGAGAAGAACAAGCGGGTTTCAGGCCGAAACGATCATGTATTGATCAAATATTCACACTAAGAACAATTATAGAAGAATCAGTGAAAATGCAATCGCCACTTATTATCACCTTCGTCGATTTTCAAAAAGCCTTTGATAGTCTACACCGCCCATCATTGTGGAAGATACTTACAATCTATGGTTTTCCAACAAAATATGTGAATATAATCAAAGCGCTATATGACAATGCAAGATGTTGTGTTAGAACAAATAAAGGGAATACAGAATGGTTAACAGTAGAAACAGGGGTGAAACAAGGTTGTATTATGTCACCACTACTTTTTGGAATAGCTATTGATTGGGTTATGAGAAACTATACCCACAATGAACAATTAGGTATAAAATGGACAAATGGAAAATTCCTGGGGGGCCTGGATTTCGCAGATGATTTAGCATCCCAATCGACTTTATAAAGGCTCAGGGTTTAGACACAATTGACCCGGGAGCCATTTAAGTGGCTTCCGTATCTTTTGCTCCTTTCCATTTTACCTTGGATAAAACAACAAGTTTGTTTATGCATATGAACATTTAAAAAAATTATTTCCAAACAACAACAAAAACGTGTGTTTTGGCCAAACCCACTTTTCTGCTTGGGACTGAAAGAGTTAAGTTCAACACCCAGACAATCCCAAGAAGCAGTAAATAATTTGTGTCATCTCTCGGTTAAAATAGGTCTCCAAATAAATGCCTCTAAAACTAAAGCTATGAACTTTTCTAACGAGACCTTTGATATCATCTTGAACGGGGAAAAACTACAGAAAGTTGAAAGTTTCAATTATTTAGGCAGTAAAATGACTCAGGATGGTGACACAACAAGAGAAATCCATACTAGAATTGCTTTGGCAGCTAGCGCCTTCAATAGATTATCTAACATTTGGAAATTACGATCATTGAATATACATACCAAGCTTCGTCTGTTTAATTCAAATGTTATCTCAGTGTTAACATACGGCTGTGAGAGTTGGAAAATAACAAAATCATTGGAGAACAAGCTGAATACATTCGAGAACAAATGTCTTAGAAAACTCATGAACATCAGTTGGAAAGAATTCAAGACTAATCGACAAATAAGAGAAGACTCTAGGCAGAAATATGTCTCCGACTATATAAGGAAAAGACGATGGTCATATATGTTGCGTGTGTGTCACTGGTGTTGGGGTGTCCTTCGTTCGATTATTATTAGTTTAGCTTGTGTGCTTGCTTATCTATCATTATCTCAGTTGAGGTCGACACAAAGTTTTGTTGTTGATTAATAAGTGTCCAAGCAAACCTCGGTTCCGTACGAACTGATTCATTATTAATATAAACTTCCTATAAAGAAGAGTTCATCAGGTCAAAGGACAATCAACAATGCAAGTTGAAGCAATCAAACGTAATCAAAGTAATGTGGGTAAGTCTTCGATTAGAGTCCAATATTTATTACAAGTTGATGCACGAAGACAGTTCACATAGGTATACATTCATATATAGTTCATTAGAAATTACGTGCATAATATTCAGGTCCGTCCGTGTCAATATAATGTGTCAGATGAACATCATGGCTTTGTACATGCGCTGCTGTAGTCAGACAGCCAGAAATGAGCGCATGAGTTCTTGACAGCTACAAATTGAATCATAATACGATTCTCCTTCCATCATTTAATTTACTTAATAAATCTCATACCTGATCTTAATATCTGAACTGACCCTGAGTTCTATATTGAATTCATATATCGGCTATATACTAAGCCTCTCCTTGGAAGAAATACAAGACACGACTTCTCTGCTTGACGGACAGCATAAAAGGGGTAATGTAACCAAGTCCCCAAGCGTGACCTTCCCAACGCGAATACGTCATAAGCTTAGCATATATTTCGCGTTCAGTAGTCCATAAAATATCGACATATTCTATTAATGTTAGTGAACCCAAACGTTGCGCACTGCTAAACCCCAGCAGACGCCGTCATTTAAAATAACACCGTAACAGATTTCCTGTCCGACGGGGGAAAAAAAATCTATTAGATAGATTTAAAAAAAAAAAAAACTATTTTAATCAAATTATCAAAAATTTAACAAAACCCGACGTATGGCCTACGATGTTCTATCTAGAACAGTGTCGTGGTCATGTCAGTAATATCTTATAATAAAATCAACGTCATATCATAAATTAACTAAAGAAATGTCACTGTCATTAATTAATTAACTAATTAATTTGATGTCTGTATTGACTAACTAATAATGTGAGGTGTTATTAAAATTATTCTAAGTAAAATTAAAAATAATTAATTATAATATGTACGTATGGTATTAACTAATTAATATCTAATTAAAGAAAATGAGAAGTAGTATCAGTAAAAAAAAAAAAAAATTGAGAAGTACGGACAATTAAAACTAAATATTAAAGTATACATGAAATTAGTACTGAGTGTTAAAGTGACGTATGAGGATAGATACCTAATTAAATTAACGCAATCAGAAAGAAAAGAACAGAAAAAATTCATACATTTTAAGTAGACATATGAAATATCATAATCTAATATCTATCACCTTAATAATTAAACTATTTAAAAGGTTTAATTGGTGTGATATTCTTTTGTTTCATCTTTTCTTAGTATATTTTATTTTTTTATTTCATCACACTTCAACTTTATTTTATTATATATTAATTTAATAACTATCAAATTTAACAATATCGGACATGAAGATCCAATCGTCGTTACATCCTATTGACTTGTATGAAAGTTCTTTAAGAAACAACGTTCATCTTATCCAATTCTGATATGATGATCCAACCGTCGTTAATTCCTTTAATGAAATTTTGAACGTAATTTGAATAAGTCATTGCAGTTTATGTATCATCACAGTATTTGTCCATTCTTTATCAGGAATTTTACCTTTTTACTACTTTGCAATAGAAATGAGTGATACGCAAAGTCCAAGTGAAGTCCAAATTTTCAACCGATCTGTAAAACTTGATACTTTGATAACAAGAGTTCATTTTGAAATTTCTTCATCGAAGTAGGATGTCCATATGAAGTATTATATATTCTTACGTAGCATTAATAACGTTCATTTCAAATGTAATGCTTGATTAGTCTGTAAATTGTTTCTTGAAATACCAATAGTCATTCAGAATCCGTAGGATGTCTTGATAAAGTATCGGCCTTTATGTTCTCAGTTCCTGGTATCGACTCTATTTCGAAATCATAGGGTTGCAGCGCAATGCAAATCGTGCAAGCTTTGGACTTTTATGGTTTTGACGCCGCAATGATGCAACAGACTTTTGATCCGTCTGTATTAGAAATGGTGATCCAAGTAGGAACTTTTCAAGTTTGGTAATTGCCCAGATCACGGCCAGTAACTCTCTGTCCACTGTCGAATATTTAGTTTCAGGAGTTTTTAGCTTGCGTGAGATGTATAATACAGGATGAAGGATATCATCGTGATATTGGAGTAGACAAGCCCCGAGTCCGTAATTACTCGCATCTGTACGGTGGACAAACTTTTTAGAGGCATCTGGCAATCTTAAAACTGGTGGGCATGAGAAAAATTTTTAAGATACTTCGAAAGGTTCTGTCACATTCGTCTGTCCAATTTATCCTTAACGGCATGTTCTTCTTTAGCAAAGATGACAAGACAGCCGTGATAGATGACAAGTTAACTTATGCTGTATTGGGCTGAGCATAGTTAATACCAATAACGACATTACTGTTTCTTGTAGGCATGGTAAAAAACAAATAAGACAGAAAACATGTGTTCAAATTTGAAGATGTCAAGAAACAAAAATGTTCTTCGAGAAGAAAAAATCAATAAATCAATCTATATTAGGATAGATGATTATGAAAGACCAGAAATGATGACTGACAAGTGCTGAGTCATCAAAGATGTGACGAATAGGGTTAAAGTACCCTGTTATCTGCGTGACGCAGAATCAGATACTAATTGCAATCTCAAGGAATGGTGTTGAAAATAAGCACCATTGTCAAGCTCGATAATCCTTCGAGCATCTCTATTGTTACGAAATGTAACCAGAGCTTCACCATACCTGTTGTTGGTAGGTGGCAACAGACGCACGAACCTAACGTCTGCAGTATAATTGAAGAAATTGCTAAGTTCTTGCCATGTAGTATCTCGTGGCAGATTGCGCACTAACACGGTGCGAGAATATGCACCTTTACCAATGTAAGTAATGTCATTGTCACGAAACTGTGAACAATGATGATATGTATCTCTAGTCATATCACTAGAATTAAATCTCTCCTTAACCATAAAAGTTGTATTTTTAATCATCTTCTATTACCCAAGGTAGTAGGTTTCTTGCATGTCGTACATGAATGCTTGTTAGGCAGAAGTAATACCTTGCTGACAGATTTATGTGTCTTAATTTTATTATGTATGTTCATATTAACCCTAACATTATTATTTTCATTAGGAAAATCCTTTCCCTTTTTCTCAACTTCAAAAGGTTACTTAGGATCAGTTTCAATCTGATCCTTCCGCCAAGATTTATTCCCAGAATTGGTAGTATTCTGTTGTCGAGGGAAGGTGTACTTGCCTCGAAATGATTTCCTAATCTTCTCTGGGTGTGTTGATACCTTAGTATCACCCATAATATTGACGGCATGTCGTGTAATAGGTTTATCATCCCTTCTATTGAATACTATTTTCTTACTCAATACGACATCCAATAAACAATCAACTCTTTTTCTCAATCTAACAGATTCCGAATTCAGTAATGTAATCTGCTGCCTCTGCCTTTTATTCATTTTATCCAAGTTAGTGTTTATATTCTTCTCCTTGTTCCATGAAGAATCGAGTGTGATCAATGCTGTTGACAGTTCATAGATATGTTGTTGTGTTTCTTTTTTTGCAGTCACCCTGTTATCAATGAAACAATCATCACTCGAGGTGGATTCAGTAACACTAATACCAGATTCATTAATCTCTTCACGCAATAATGCCAAGTCATGCGTGACAGATTTCCTGTTACCTATCTGGTCATTCAGTATCAGTTTCACTGAAGTTACATTGTCATCACACTTTTGTTCCTGTCTAAGACAAAAGTCATAAATTTTATCATTATATGAATGACATACATCTAAACTATTATTGTCATCAAGTGATACACTCCTATTTTCCCTTTTTTCACTCTCTAATTTTAACGTAACATACTTCGAAAGCAAAGAGTCATAATCTGACCTTAGTTTTTCACATCTTGCTTTCACTTCATCAATTAATTTCTTACATGTTTCATTATCTCTATGAGAATCAATCAGAAATTTATCAAAGGCAATTAATTTTTCATCAGCAACACTCTTTGATTGATCAAATAGTTTTCTTAATGAACTAACGTCAGACCTTAGTTCACTATTTTCCTCATTGAGTTTATCTAGTTTCATTTTATTATCAGTTAATTCTATCTGATATCTTTTCACTTCTGTCATATCACCCTGTGTGTGAGTTTCCCGCCTTAAGGCTGCGGCATTGTCTTGCAAAATTTTCAATTTAAGTTTCTCAACCTCAGACTCCAACGTTTTATTGTTTTCCATCGTGGATTCTAACGAGGTCCTAGAATTTGCAAGCTCCACTTCCAGTATCCTCAATCTCGAATTATCAGTATTGGTCTGACATTTTAGTGAACTCGCCTCATTTCGCAAGTCATTTATAGTCCTTTCTTGACTGGCAATAATCTCCAATTCTTTCTTCTGCCTAAGAGAAACTTCATCCAATTTCTTATTATCCTCCATTAACACGGTTACTTTATTTTTCAATACAGCATTATCAAAATCCATTGCTGTCAACTTTTTCTCATATTCCCCTTTTTGCTGTCTCAGCTCATTAGTAAGGGTAATCTCCCTACCCTTATGCTTCGTTATGGTTTTCTTTAACTCATCCAACTCCATGCTACTACCGTCCTGAGTAGTCATTTTACTTTCCTCATAAAAAATAGTGGATAATAATTTATAAAGTCTCACTGCTTTCTCCCGTGAAGGGCTATATCCACACCTATGCCAAGCAAACTCCGTAAGATCCTCGCTCATTTGAATTAAAAAATGTTCCATGGCATATTCCTCACAGCTACAACCACCTAAACGTAATCTATCTCTTTCCCGGAGAAAATGATTAAAAATATCCATAGTAATTATATGTATGTGTAGAAATAGATTAATAATCAATATAATCAACTACAATATTCTAGTACTATTAGTTGTAAGTAATCAGTGATCGATAACAATCAACAATAGAATCTATGTAATTATTTGTACATACTCAACGTATGAACACTCAATAACCAAATATAATATCCTCTTAATAATTGTTGTAAGTTCAACAACTATTCAATATTTTATACTAATATTATATGTAATCAATAATATATATCATAAATAAATATGATATTTATTTATTTAGGATGCTGAATTTATATCATGCACCTAATTTCACGATTAAATAATTATGGGCATTATCCCTTCTTAATTATATTAATCAATTAAAGATATGTGCTAAGTCAACACTGTAGTACTTTGAAAGTGTACAAATTACTATATTATAGATATAGTTTTTCAATTCAACACCTATCCATGGTGTGAATACAAGAAAATAATTCAATAAATTATTTTAATTTAATATTTACTTGTAATTATCAAGTTATGACTTTATGCCTTATTCATCATCTACAAAGTGCTTTATTAAAGTCTTGGACTACTACTGCAGCTTGATGCTATCCCCTAAGTCATCATCAAAGTTGATAAAAATTAATCAAATTAATTAAATATATTACCAAAATTAATTTATAGAAATATTATTAGAACATGACAGTAATGAAGACAATACAAATGATTAACCAAGGCTTTACAGTACAGTAGTACAATACAAAAGTGACATTTTCACAAAACTAAATGATTTTATAAACTAAGTATACCAACAGGAAATATAGAAAGGTGAAGGTTAACTAAGGCCAGATAAAAATATGGGCACTACGAATAATGACGTCACAGGACTCATTTGACGGTCATACAATACATCTAAATGAATATAAGTATAGCCAGGTCAGAATAAACGGGATAGATTACGAACATATGACTAGAACTGAATAAAAATGAAACTGAATACGGTAAAATACAACGATTATTTCACAGAACTGGACATCTGACAAACAAGGTGAATTAATGACAAGTCCGAACGAACAATCACCGGGAATGTCATCGATGAGTTCTTCGCTAAATGCAATTAATTCACGGCCCTAAGGAACAATCAGAATTGAGCTTGACGTTCGAAAAGCCATAAGTTCAATTCTGATCCCCACCTACCGCCCACTACATGTAAAAAGGCAAAAACAACATTTAACATTTAGCATGGTAAAAAAGAACATGGCGTGACGTCGGACAAATAGGACGAACTATTGTAACGTTCAAATAAGTTACTTATCTTTTTGCCTCGATGGATTCATACAATGCTTGCTTCGCCAACGGACAGTAAAACCTATATTTCATGACCATGCTGATTGAATCTAGTTTCCAGTGTTAGATTAAGCGTTTATAAATACTTTTCTTCAAAGACGTTGAAAGGCGGCTGCCATCGCTACAGATGATTCATCCTGTTGTCAAGGGTGTGTGACGTCATCGGTGTAGATACAAAAAGTGTCCCTTTCGCTCGAAGGAAATTTCTTTCTTTCAACTCGATAATCTTTGAGTATTTTGACAATTAAATTCCAGTTCCACATCACATTGGACACCATTGTTGCGTGGGTGTCACTGGTGTTGGGGTGTCCTTCGTTCGATTATTATTAGTTTAGCTTGTATGCTTGCTTATCTATCATTATCTCAGTTGAGGTCCACACAAAGTTTTGTTGTTGATTAATAAGTGTCCAAGCAAACCTCGGTTCCGTACGAACTGATTCATTATTAATATAAACTTCCTATAAAGAAGAGTTCATCAGGTCAAAGGACAATCAACAATGCAAGTTGAAGCAATCAAACGTAATCAAAGTAATGTGGGTAAGTCTTCGATTAGAGTCCAATATTTATTACAAGTTGACGCACGAAGACAGTTCACATAGGTATACATTCATATATAGTTCATTAGAAATTACGTGCATAATATTCAGGTCCGTCCGTGTCAATATAATGTGTCAGATGAACATCATGGCTTTGTACATGCGCTGCTGTAGTCAGACAGCCAGAAATGAGCGCATAAGTTCTTGACAGCTACAAATTGAATCATAATACGATTTTCCTTCCATCATTTAATTTACTTAATAAATCTCATACCTTATCTTAATATCTGAACTGACCCTGAGTTCTATATTGAATTCATATATCGGCTATATACTAAGCCTCTCCTTGGAAGAAATACAAGACACGACTTCTCTGCTTGACGGACAGCATAAAAGGGGTAATGTAACCAAGTCACCAAGCGTGACCTTCCCAACGCGAATACGTCATAATCTTAGCATATATTTCGCGTTCAGTAGTGCAAAAAATATCGACATATTCTATTAATGTTAGTGACCCCAAACGTTGCGCACTGCTAAACCCCAGCAGACGCCGTCATTTAAAATAACACCGTAACAATATATCGGTCATGTCCTACGAATGCAAAACAACAGAATACCACTACAGGCGCTCACTTGGGTTCCTGAGGGTAAGAGGAAAAAAGGAAGACCAAAAGAAACACTCAGAAGAACAATAATAAGAGAAGGAAGAACGTTGGGCCTAAATAATGTGCAAGAGCTAAGAGGAGTGGCGTCACAACGAACAACCTGGAGAGCACTGGTTTCTGCCCTATGCGCCGTGTTTGGCGCTTAAAGAATTTATTATTATTATTATTATATATATATATATATATATATATATATATATATATATATATATATATATATATATATATATATATATATATATATATATATATATATATATATATATATATATATATTATTGAATGAGGGATACCATGTGATTTTTTTTTTTTTCATGCGGCTCTTCAGTTTGTTAAAATGGAGACAAAATTAAATATTTGGCTCTTGGTCATGGAAAGATTCCCGACCCCTAATCTGGGGCATACAAAAGATTGATTTGAAAAATGAAGGCCACATCCATGGGTGTGGAGTCGGCCAAAAAAAAATTTCCGACTCCCGACTATAGTTTTTATTTCACTAGTCGTTTGACATAAAATTACGCACATATATGGAGTTATATGTTTCAGTATGGTAAGCCCCTAAACGTGTGAATAAATGAATACGTGGCTTTCGTAGATTAGATTTTTAACCATTCATTAATTTATACAATAATACAAAATTCAATCTGAAAAAGTATTTTAAAATATGATAACGTGGTTCCCTCTTACCATGGATCAAACGTGTATCTGTCTTGACTTCAATTTCGTAAAATTCGTAATCGGAGTGGGGACATTTTTACCGACTCCACCACTTTGATTCCGACTCTAAGGGACCCAAAGGATGCAGCAATAGAGAATGCAGTCAGCGACCCATAGCTTGACTGCTTGCGTCAGGGTCAGCGAACCAGAGCTCCACCTCCACGTGGTGGTCCTGGAAACAGGCTGCATCACTGCAGCCTGGCTGAGAGAGTAGGGATCGAAGAGGGAAGGCAAACCCGGTCCCAAAAAATGCCATGCTGAAGTCGGATGTGCCGGCCGAAAGGCGCAGATATCGCAGCTTTGCTGTAAACAGACACAACGCAACCAACGTCCTTTTCAGGACGAACGAGGAAGAAGAAGAAGAAGACTCCGACTCCACCACAGTCCTAGCCCCACCGATTGTATGAATATTCTAATTATTGTCCCCGCCCCTTCCTCCCCGAAATGAAGAACTACTATGCTCTAGGAATCTAGAATATATTCCAATGAGAACGCGTGCATATGTAACTTAGACCGGGCATCATCATCATCTTCCTTTCCGCTCCCGATGGAGCATGGAGCTACCACTGCAATTTGCCCCTTTCCAAGAAGGCTACACAAAGCAGTCATATGCTCTTGTGGTAGTGGTTGATATAGCAATTCGTTTTACATGACTGGGGTTGTCAGCTTTATGCACAACCTCACATTACTCGCCTTGTACGACACGCTTCAGGGAGCAGCAGTTTCCGATTCGTTCTTTGTCTTGTAAGAGCCTCCCCCCCCCCCTCTCACCCTCGTGAACTGCACGGGTCTAGACAGGTCATAAAGGGATGTAATTGTCACATCTATAGACCGTCTAGTTATTCAGTCATCGATAGAACTGAGAACATCTAATTTCTCATTCAAGCTTTGTAAATATCTTAAGATCAAATTCTTTAAAGTATCGTCTTCTACTTTTTCTTTGGTCCTTGGCTGCTGACTGACAAAGCAATCAGTGACTGACCATCACGCCAGGTGGCGTCTTGTAGAGCAGCAACAAACTTTCTCCACTGTGCTAAGTGCGGCAGCCATTCTTCGTGTGGTGCACCAGCTCTGGTTCATTCTTAGCATCTCCGTCTCCACAGTTCTCCGCCAGGTGGCTTTTGGCCGGCCTGGCTGTCGCTTCCCTTCTGAAGTCCACAGCATAGCAGTTCTGGTGATAGTGTCAGTCTCTTCTGAGGATGTGGCCAACCCAATTCCAGCGTCTGCTCACTATGATGGTGCTTATATCTTCTTGCTAGCTCCGAGTTAGCAGTTCTTGGTTGGTGATGGCGTTCTGCCAGTGTTTAAGTATGTATACTTTTATTCAACGTATTAGGCCTTCAGTTGTCTATATTTTCTTCCTTAAAAGAGAAGTGGGAAGATTGTATAACATCTGGTTAACTCACACTAAAAGTAACAATAGTAAATAATAATAATATAATAATGCTATCGGAATATAGCATACAATACTATCAGGTAGGCGTAGATATATTGAAGGATTGTAAGTAGTTGGTAAAAAAAAAAATAAAGGTAAAGGATCCCGTTACACGCCCATTGAGGCATATTAGGAATATGGTGTTAGGCCCATATTTTCTTAACCATCGGCACACTAGGGGTGATGTGGTCAGCATCACGGCTGCCGCCTTAACCTTCCCAGAGTTGCTCTGGTACCCAATTCATGAGGCTGGGTCTAACCCGGAGCCGTTTGAGAACAAGAATTTATTACTTATAAGTACTTACGAATTATCTTGATGAAAGTTTTTGATTTCATAATTTCTCACAATTTGCTAAGAGTAATATTTCTTTCCGTTTGATCGGCTTTAATAATGATAAACCATAACATTCGGAACTGTTAAGGGACATACTCGACACACCATAAGATTCATTTACGTTATCCGAAAACTCATGAAATGCGGTTTTATGTTCTGTGTTCAGCGGGGTATTTTAAAATATTTAGAACCCAGAGAGGATCCCACCTCTGGCACCCGCTCCCGTTAAGAAACACACGTGCAAGTACATTTTAAACAGTAAGAATGGGAGCCACGCTGGCATAATGATTACCACACTGCGCTGGCGATCGGGTGATCCAGGTTCGCGCCCTGGCAAGTACATTTGAGGGAGTGTCTTCGACCGGGACTTGGACTGGATTAATTCAAGTCCTGGCGAAGACATTTGAAAGAGTGCCTTCGACCAGGGGACTGGGATAACCCGAGCGGCTCCTGAGCACAAACCCTCTATCGATGGGAAGGAGCGAAGCTCAAGAATGGGTTGGAAGGAAAGTTCACAGACTCCTCAGCCTCGCAATGACATGAAATGTGTTTCTTGTCATTGGGCCGAAGGGCTGAAGCCCAAGTGCCGCTGGTTAGGTAAAAAAAAAAATAGTAAGAATAGCAGAAAGGAAGTCATAAAAAGGACTTAAAATGAGACATTTATGCCTTAATAGATCGGACAAAGCGCTTTGTTTCGAAATAAGCAGAAGGATATGGAAGGGAAATAATTACTACTTTCTCTGTAAACAATGACCAGCGTTGCCATTCCTAGGTGGATTCACCTAGATCTGGGTTTTTTATTTTTTTATTTTTTAAGTTTTTTTTTTTTCTTTTTTTTTTGGTTGTCCCGTCTAGGTGTCATTTTCCTTCATTAGTTGAAGAACGCCACATAGATCAACTTTCGGTTTTTCGCCCAACGTTGCCCAAAAAAAACCGCCTTAAATAGCACGTCGCCCAAAAGTAGCCCAAAATTAAAAGTTTAGGTGTATCTAGATGTTTTTTAAGGCACCATCTAATGTTTTTTTTCTTCATAATTGACTGTGGCAATACTGTCAGTAACCCTCAGAGTTCTCTCTCCGGGGAAATACGTCACACGTGTTACATGGTTGAAAACCTGTGACTCACGTCCATTAAGTTGGAATTGCCTCAGGAGAGTTCTCGTGCACTTTATAACAATGACTGTCTCAGCTCGCCGAGCCCCTACACCCCCACGTACCACACTTTGGAAATCGCTCCTGTGTCTTTCGATAATATTTATCATCACCAACGGCTTCTCCACAATGTGTAATGAATCTCCGACGTCTTCTGTGTTGATGGGAGACTTTGATAGACTCTCTCCTGTCCCTCTGTGGACGTTATCTTCCCACTTATAGCGCTGTCTTCCTCTTGCACATTTGCCGTCAACTCTTCCTTCTATTATGGTCTTCAGTAAGGTGTTATGTCTTTTTTACATGGCCAAAATATGTTAGCTGTCTAATTTTGATCTCCTTCATTAATTCTCTTTACATTCCTATAATGTCTATAGCCCCTTTATTTGTTTTCATCTCTTTCCATGAGACGAGTCCCATATTATTATCAATAATATTACAGTCCTTGAACATTAAGAAAGCAATAGCCTGACAAGAATGCTTAATTCCCTATTCAGGATAAGCATAACTTCTTCTACTTCTTGCGATCGCATCTTTGATGTTTACACCGTCAGACGAGTTCTCATGATGAACTCGACCGTTGTCTGGAGTTCCTCGTTAGCTCCATACAGCTTTGAGTTTAGTGTTGAGTCATTGGGCCAGTATATCTTTCTTAACTGGTCGTACAGATCACAATCCTGTAGAACATGCTCAGCAGTTTGTTCGTGTAATCCACATGTGCACAGTGGTGAAGTAGACAATCGTAGCTTGTGCATGTGTTTATTCAGTTTGTTATGCCCTGTCCTGAGGTGAAAAATGGTTATCTGTCCCTGCCGGTCAAGAGTGTGGTAGTCGTCGTTGGGTTGATTCTTTTCTCTTCTGATAGTCTGGATAGCTCTCTTTTTCTCAAAATATGTGATTTCATTATCTTCTTGTTCACATTCTCCTCCCTTTTTTGCAAGTTTATCTGCCTTTTTATTTCCGGGTACACCACAATGAGATGGTACCCATTGAAGTATGGTTTGCTTTTTGGCAGCTACCTTGCTTAGTTCATTTCTCAGATGCGGGAGTTTACCACTCTTGAGAGCTTGCAGTACAGACAGTGCATCTGTGAGGATGACTACCTGGTGGCAGTCAGAGTTGGTGTTTTAAATCATATAAGCATAACTAAATTAGGGATGAGATAGATACGGATATAATAGAGCATTTTACAAGAACTATTTCGATAAGCGGTGTTTCCTCTTTTCATAACAGCAATATATTTACATCTCGCATTTAATATCCGTGTCGTGATTTGGTATGCAGACCAAAATCACGACACGGATATTAAATGCGACACGGCTGTTTGCGAGCGACGTTTTAGTTCGTTCGTTTTTTTCCGTTCGTTCGTTTGTCTACTATGTTGCTGTTATACCCTGTTCAACCTGAAAATTGGTTATAATTGGGGTATATTGTGCGTTTAGTTTCTTCGATGCTAGCCGGTGACTGGTCCTAAAAAGGACCACTAGCTGACTGTCTGGATACCTCTTCGTTGCTTGTCTGTTCATGGTGCCGTGGCGTGTTCATGGTGTTTTTCATATCCTGCCTCACTATCTGGCTTGTCCTTTTCTCCTGTATCTGTAATAGTGCTTTTTCTATTATTGTTGGGAGTAGCTTTTCTAGCGTTTCCTCGATGATTTCTTCTTCTGTTTGGTTGTTCGTTTTAATTTCTCGCGTGTTGTTTGATGTAATTTCCTCAATGGCTATTCTTTCTGCTTCTATTCTTTTGAGGATTTCTGCATTTTCTTCTTTCAGCTCTGTCAGCTTCTTGACATCTGCTTCTACCTGCTGCTGAATTCGTTTCATGTCTTCCATCATATCTCTAACGCTCTGTAGGTCTATTACGTCTTCACCACTGTCTGTTTGATCTTCGGGAGTCTGCTTTCTTCTGTTTTCGACCTGTAGTTTTAGTTTTATTTTTTTGACTTCAGCGGTCAGCTGATGCAGCTGTCTTCTATCTGTTGTGCACTGTCTGTTCGCGACATCCGCTGTCACTCTATGTTTTGCCTCTCTGAAGGGGATGTTTTTGGATACCGCTTCCTTCAGTATGTTCTTAGTTTCTTGGAACATCGGGCAGCCTCGGTACCTTGCCCCATAGTTTCCGAGGCAGTTTGCACAGGTACGGTTTGTGTTAATCGCTTTGTAATTGTGGTCCTCCTTCGCCCTGGGGCAGTCGCCATATTGGTGGTTTCCCGCACAATATCCTGCATGTTTTCTTGGTGTGTGAAAACTGCAGGCAGGGCCCTGAGTGAGGCCTCACCTCCAGACATCTGCGTGATCTTAACTGTCCTCTCCTGTATCGCATCTGTGTCGCCTTTCTTGCTAGCCTTTGTTCCCTCTTCCCTTCTCCGGTCCCGGTCAGGACTAGAATCAAGCACCTGATCGCCTTCGGAAGGAGCCTTTTCTTGATCCAGAGCTTTTGGGTAGTTGTCAGTTCTTGCTTCGTCCTGACTAGGTCTAGTTTTTTGCTTCTCAGGGCTTTCGTTGTCTTGCAAGTCAGCAGCTACTTCTAGTATAGCTTCTTGAAGAGAGAGCCTAAGGAACTCATCTCCGTCTTGGATTCTGCGTAGTGCGTCTATGATGGTATCACCGATATCTTCTGTGTCTTCGTCTTGTACCTGTCTGTGCTGAAGAGCTGTCTCTTCCACCTCCTTCATAGTGCTTGCAGGTGGGTCGGCTGTTCTTTCCGGCTGGCTATTTTTGCTTTTGCTGAGCACTGGTGGGCTCGTGTAAACCTTCCTCTTTTTGGCGTGTGGTTTATTTCGGACCATTTTGACTATAATGCGATCCTTTCTTGAATAGTGGCGTCCTGAGAAGGACGTTGTCGGTTCGGTTGTGAGGTTCAAATGGGTTGTTGTCGTTTTAGTTTTTCCAGACCGCGCTATTTATAGCTATCGTGACAGAGGTCACGTGGTCAACTTCCTAAAGGGAAAAAAATGTGGCGGTCTTTACTTTTGATAGGGCTTAATTAATGCTTTTAGGCTACTTTATTATTATAAATACCGGCTTTAATTTTGCGTTAAGCTAGACTAGAAATGTTAGAGTAAATTTTAGAATAAGAACAAACATTTTATCACATATAGAACAGAAGATATAATAGTCTGAAATAGTGTAAAATTTACGTTTTTTTATATATTTTGTTATGGTTTGTTTCTAATGCAATTTACACTAAAACGATCACAATCAACATGCATAACAAATTACAGAAATCAAAAGTAGACAACCTGCAGAAAATGGATATCATAGTTTTGTTTTGGTTTCATGCGTCAAACATTAATTATTGAAACATTAAATTGCAAGTCCACATTTATTACCTTAAATTAACACACCCAATTGTCCCCAAAACATGAGAGCTAACAATTATCTCAATCATACATCACGATGGTCATGTAAAAATGAGTATGGTCATGAGTAAAACGAAATGTTCAATTTAATAAATAAAACATACACCTATTAAATGATTTTCACACTCTGTTAATTCTGTCACTAAGGAGGAAGGGGATATGTACAGGAGAGATGACCCAATACACCATCTAAACAGATACCAACAGACCACAATGTTCCGCCTGAGAACAGGCCACTACAGATTACGAGGACATCTCTATCGCCTCAAGATATCCCACACAAATGAATGCCCATGCGGAACAGGAATCCAGACCCCAGAACACATTCTCCAGAACTGTCCAACCCACGATGAACCGCGACGTGCGACCTAGCCAAGGGGTGCTGAGCTCCAGCAGAAGCTATGGGGCTGCCGCGCCGACCTGGTAAAGACTGTGGACTTCGTCCTGGCGACAGGCCTACAGATTTAGCAAGACTACAAACTGAACGCAGAAGAAGAAGAATTCTGTCACTCTCCCGCAACAACTGCCATAATTTGCTCTAGCCCCAAAATTTCGCTCAATTATCATTCACGCTTCCTTTTTTTTTTTATAGGAGGAATCTGTACATTCACAGATGGAGAAATTTGTAACAAATGAGTTTCCATTATAAATTTTAATTGTGAAGTTATATTTTTAATACCGCTGGTGCGTCTTTCAAAATTCTCTGTTTTCTCTCCTGTGCCCACGTAAGACCTACTGTTTCCTTCATGGCTATTGCTAATTCTTTAAATATTCTAACTCTACTTTCAATGCCTGCTTTCCTGCAAATTTCCTGACGTGACGTTTCTGAACAGCGTTGTAGTTCATATGCCTGCTGCAGGTCTAGTGAGTCAGTTGATGCTCCAGCAATATGTTTCCTAACAGTGTGGAGAAATTGAGATCGCTTACGTTTTGTTGGCTTTCTGGTGACTGATGTTTCTCTTCTGTGTTTAATTAGTTTTTGTAGTACAATAGGCTGTCCTCTGGTTTTGCATTTTATGATATTATTTTTTGCTGTTTCTAGTTTTTTCTCTAACAATGGATGTGAATAGGGTTTCTTCCTCTTGTGTTAGTGGTTGTGAAGGTGGCTTAGCAAGTAACTGTTGTACTGTGATGTCGCTTTTGAAGACAGGCGAGGTGGATATACTTGTCGTATGTATAACTGACTTGGTAGGTGTAGATGTGGCAACAAAAACTGGCATGCTAGGGTGAGTAGTGTTATCCACCTCCAAATGAATAATGGTATCGCCTTTAATGTGAGATGACTCATCAACCTCCAGCTGAACAATATCATCACTAGTGTGAGCAGGCACATCAACCTCCTGCTGTACAGAGCTATCCTGACTACAGCTAACTGACTGACTACAGCTAACTGACTGACTACAACTAACTGACTGACTACAACTAACTGACTGACTACAGCTAACTGACTGACTAGACATGGAGGGGTCAGAAAGAACATCACAGGGGATAGAGCAGCTTTTTTATTTTTTAAAACACCAAAAGATGTCTTTGCAAAATAATTGCACAGTTGATATTCACTTATAGTTAAATTATGGTCATAGTCTTTCCAGATGTGCTGACTGTTTTCCGATAGTCACTTGGCTGTTTCAAGACACTTCTCAGTATGCCTCCTTTTTGAGTTTTGTATTCGTAAGTAACACTTCTTACAAAATATAGTCGAATGCTCTGTGAGTTTACCATCTGATACGTTAATTCCAAACACAAAGAACAGATCACTAACGTAATTAGAACATTTTAGTGCTTTATGATTTGAACTTTTTGTTTTGGAAGTTAATGCTCTCTTGCCACAGGCTCTGCACAGTGCACTGGCACAATTCATATGATGCAACAAAGTATGTTCCATTTCGTTGTTATATAGTATAGTTTACTTGTGTATGTATAAAGATAATGGAATATTTGGGAGTATCAAGTCTAACACCAGGCTGTAGAATGCTTTATCTGTGAATGAAAGAAGATATATTAACAGTTACTTAGAATTCTTTGGCAGCCGTCGTGTGCACAGAATTGTCTACCAAAGAACACTAATGGAACAGTCCTTATCTCACACACAATTAAAAAAAAAGACATTCATATTATAAATATAAGATTAACAAGACTTGAAAGATAGATTAAAGTATGTGAAAGTAATCTATCTATAGCTTTACATGTTTTCTGACGCTCATATACGTCTAGTTAAGTATCATTATAAATGAATGAAAATGCAAAAACAAATGGTGTTTTACAAAAAGTTATTTTTTACAACCTTATTTAAGATTTGCGAGTATCAGGAATGCTTTTGCAGTGATTTAAATGTTATAAAATCTGGTGACAATATGCTTGTTCTTGTAATGCCAAACTCACAAAACTGACTACCGCACATTCTCAAGATATGAAACCAAAAAAAAAGTATGTGGAAATAATCTTTAGCTTCCCTTCGAGAAGTCTTTATAAGTATAAACTCATACGAATGGGCCGATTTTTAGACATTACATTAATAAGAAGATTACTTCTGTTATGAATTTCCTCAAAATGATGACGTTGTTTTCAAAAGTCTGTAACTCCGTCAAATATAATTTCAATCAAATAAAAATGCAATCAAAAATAGAACACAGAACAAAGTTATAGTACACAAAAGAATTTTAGCGCTGTGTTTATCCAGAACCAATGTGTAATGATTTATATTTTACTGATTTTACACACACATCAGCTGATTTTCCCCGCCAAAATCCTCAGTAGTCGTTTACGGTGCACATGAAAATTTTATACCCGGTGTCAGAATTCCGGTCACCGAAACTAAAAGAGCGCAATGGTATAGGGTACAAACAGACGTGTCTGTCTTACAACGCGTCATACCGAAAGCCTTACTGTGGGAAACTGTCCGATACAATAGCCAATCAAAACGCTCCTTTCGTTGTGTGTATAATGGAACATTTTATGCTTAACATAGAGGCCCATTTTGTGTAAATGATAGTACGAATTTATTTAATTTAAGGATTAAAGATGTTTAAACGGAAAGGTATAGACATTTCAACAACGGGAATGTTACTTTAGAGGTAGGTGCAAAGACTTCCTCAAATAGTAGTTCCTTTAGAAAGAGAAATCGTTTAAAATGACGTCTATACATAAGGGTAGTCCCAAATTTAGTTAGTTAAAGCATGCATATATTAAAATGCATTTTGCTACCAAAACATTTATTATATAGAACGGTAGAGATAAATTCACAGTATAATTCTAGCATCAAATGATCAAAATCGGTCCAGAATTAAGAAAGATAATGAGTATTAAAAATTTTGCTAATTGAACTGAAGGCAAAAATACCCCCCAATGTTAGATTCCTAACACCGCTTTTACTTCATGCCATCCGAGAGGGACGATGCGGTACTATATAAGTCCTTGAACTTAGCTGAATTGAGGTCACAACCTTTTCAAAACCGAGCTGAACAGACGAAGATCGGTAAATAGTGTTAATGCCATTATACTTTGCCGCTGCATCTGCCTAGTAGACCTAGATGCCGTTTAACAGCCTGTTACAGCTTGTGTGTATTGCCTGAAGGTAAGAAAGAATATATATATATATATATATATATATATATATATATATATATATATCATCTCATAATCGGAACCTCTGTTTTAATCCAATGGTGTGTTATGAAGTGCATGGCATGTGTTACAGAACGAGTGTGCTGCCGGTTGAAACGCAGGCATGTGTTGACTTTTAGAGACGAAAGCCAGCATTGAAAAATGTGTAGAATAATTGAGAATAGTTGCACAAATACGACTGTAAGTTTGATAATGTATTTGAAAGAGTATTTCTTAAAGAAATGACATTTATCAGGAACCTAAGGAAGGATTGACAGGAATTGTTGTAATGAAACGATCAAGATATTACTTAGTAGTTTTATTACTAGGCCAAATCATTGTATGGAAGCAGATCATGGACAACTGGGTCTAACTTAGGATTTATAAGGAAATTGTAGTCACAGTGAACTGGCTGTGATTGGTAGTGAGGTAAATTGTCCTGTGCATATGTTAGCACAATGTCTGACACTGTTAGTTACGTCCATTATATGTAAGGACAGAATAGTGCTGGACCATACAGAGGTTGTGATTATTTGTATTCCAGGTTTTATCCTGCAACTACCAAGATTGTACGAGACATCCACTTCTGTGGGACTCTGTGGTGCGATAGTTCTTGAACATTGAGTGATCCTGGCTGGAGTTGGATGCATCTCACCCCAACAAGATAAGTGGAATAGAAATTCCACTGGTCAGCCTATTCAGACTCTAACACAAATATAAGATTAATAAAAGATACAAGTACAGTGTATGATGAATCCTTGTGGATAGAATGAATATATTACTACCTTCAACAGTTCACTCAGTAACAATATAGTGTATTATAATAATTAATCAGTGTAGAGAAAAATAGAACTTTCAAGACAGAATTCTGTTTGATAATTAAAGTTTCTATGTTTCATTATTTTATGTTGTAAATACCTTTGAAATTCTTTAAATTACCTAACCGAAAAGAGAACCGGTATAGGTTTAATAAATTGTAAATATGTACCAGCAGACTTTCTGAAATTATTTACATTGAGTTACAAGTTTTGTTGGATACATATTATAGTTATAGAGATAGAAAATAATGAATACCCCTAGAAAAATTAGCCAACATAATCAAATAATAATACATAATATCATAGGCGGATCTTGAAAAGGAGCAAATAGACTTTCAGGACATTCACTTTCATCACTCCTGGAGGTTTATACAGCTGATCCTAACCTTTGATGTCGATACACCCTTATTCTGTTCAGAGAAGGGGGTATTTCTTGTAAGACCAGTCTCTTACCTGGCACTATCCTGGTATCATTGATACATCTTTTTGTCCAGGATAACCTTATTCTTTACTACAATAAGACCCTTTCGCTACAATCCGGTAAGAGCCATGACATCCAGTACAGCAAGAAGACATGCATTTATTAAGATTTAAAAATCTAACATATCAGTATAAATGCGCCCCAACTACAGGACAGGTATCTCAAGTTTATGATCAATGGAAAAGAGGGGCTATAATTATTAATTATGATTTAGTCACGTTTACGGAAAAACACCATGCGGCTTCGTGGGTGTGAGAGTCGATAAAGACAAGAAAAATTACACACGAGGCTGGCAATGTATTCCTTTCAAAAAATCTGGCTACATAAACCACAATAACAGGAGGAGAATAAAATGCTCTGGTGCAGGGTTTCTTCGCGGAGCAATTGTACGGGCACGGAGCAATTGTACGGGCACGGAGCAAGTTAGAAACAACAAAGTGTTAATTTGACTAGTGTACTTGATCCCGGTGTAAGAATTTCATAGGGAGCATGTTTGAATGGTGCCTTCTGCGTCAAAATAGGCAATTGGTTTACCCACGTTTGGTGGAGCGTTAACGGGTTGCGTAGAATGTTTGACTCGCCATCGGCCAAACCTAATGACTTGTTTTTCTTACAATAGGTCTTTTCCTCCCTAAGTAACGTACCCTGAGCGTGGATAAATTGAAGTAGACTTAGGGCCTACCTATTTTTCAACTGTATCAGCCAATGGAGCGTTTGATTGCAGAGTGACGCTCCAGTCTACCCAGCTGTAAATGGATACACAACTCTGCTCTCGAGTTAGGGAAGCTTATCTGGAAAATACGGAAACGGCGCGCATTGCGGAAACTATCCTGGGTAGTGAAATCGGATAAGACGCAGCAATAGTGAACGCAGTCAGCGACTCATAGCTTGACTGCTTGCGTCAGGACCAGCGAACCAGAGCTGGTCAAGACCGCACTCCACCTCCACGTGGTGGTCCTGGAAACAGTCTGCAGCTGTGCAGTCTGGCTGAGCGAGTGCGGATCGAAATGGGAAGGCAAACCCGGTCCCTAAAAAATGCCGTGCAGAAGTCGGATGTGTCGACCGAAAGGTGCAGATAACACAGCTTAGGCGCAAACAGACACAACGCAACCACCGTCCTTTTCAGGGCGAACGAGGAAGAGGAAGAAGAAGAAGGATGCCTAGCCTTCTCGGATAAGAGCGAACAAATAAAAGGTCCCGTGTGCAAGTTGCGCAACGAAACCTAGCCACCATAAACATTTTTATAGAATGTGTGGATCCTGTATACATACATTGGGATCCTCTTCTGCGCTACGGAGTGCGTACACTGTGCTGAGATCCTCCTTGTGTGATCTAAGAAAGGAGATGGGAGCACTGATGGAGTTGTCCGTGTCCAATGAAGATGGTCCTTAGAACCACACCAAACCCAACCAAACGAAACCGGTCATGTAGAAGAATATTCCTCCGTAAAACAAAAACATTTAAGATTTAATGTAATTGTCTGCATTGTCACCTTGTCTGCAAATGTTGTATTATTAATCATTCGTTCCTTAATGTTTCTCTGTTAAGTCTATTCAAATGCACACCTTTTACGCAGCTGTAAAAAATATTAATGTGTTATTTCATTTCAACTTGCTGTAACATAAAGAAGAGCAATAAATTAATATTAGACAAACATAAAGGTATGTTTTCAGGCACTCGTAAGAAATAAAGAAGTAGAACACTTGGACAACAGAAAAACAACAGACGTGAGTGGCTTACCCAGGGTTCGAACCCCGTACCTTCCGTACGACAACTCCGCCTAGCTATCAAGCGAATCACACTGACCCCACGGCCAGCTAGGCATCCCCAAAAAAAGATGCTTTGCTGGCTATTTATCAGTACGAAACACACAAGATAACACCGGAAGTATACAGTGGGCAACTCAGCCCTTAAATGACGCAATCACTTCTGTTGTTCTCCTATTAACAGTATGTGTCAGTCCAAACAAGACAAAGACCTTGATACTGGGTCCAGTAAATAGTAGAAGACTTAAGGACATTAGTATAGAACAGAGGGTAGGTTTCTGGTATTGTATAAACATAAATAACACATAAGGAAGGGAAACCCGAGGCCTGTAAACAGTAAATTACTGTTTACAGGCCTCGGGTTTCCCTTCCTTATGTGTTATTTATGTTTATACAATACCAGAAACCTACCCTCTGTTCTATACTAATGTCCTTAAGTCTTCTACTATTTACTGGACCCAGTATCAAGGTCTTTGTCTTGTTTGGACTGACACATACTGTTAATAGGAGAACAACAGAAGTGATTGCGTCATTTAAGGGCTGAGTTGCCCACTGTATACTTCCGGTGTTATCTTGTGTGTTTCGTACTGATAAATAGCCAGCAAAGCATCTTTTTTTGGGGATGCCTAGCTGGCCGTGGGGTCAGTGTGATTCGCTTGATAGCTAGGCGGAGTTGTCGTACGGAAGGTACGGGGTTCGAACCCTGGGTAAGCCACTCACGTCTGTTGTTTTTCTGTTGTCCAAGTGTTCTACTTCTTTATTTCTTACGAGTGCCTGAAAACATACCTTTATGTTTGTCTAATATTAATTTACTGTTTACAGGCCTCGGGTTTCCCTTCCTTATGTGTTAAAGAAGAGCAAGTAACGGATAAAGGGCATAAGTACTAAATACTATAATTCATAGAAACGTCAATTTTCGCGCTTGAGGAAAATTAACATACAAATAGTTTGTATTTTTTCCTCCAACGAAAGTTCAAAGCAGTTTTTCAAAAGTCACCGGAGCAACAAATAAGGAAGCGGAAGTGGAGATTTGACATTGTTTGAGGAAACAGATATCAAGTGCAAATGGTAAAATAGTTGATGTGGGACCGTATGTCAAGTCTTTCTGTGTCACATAATTTCTGTAGTCTAGAGCAGAGGTTTTCATACTTTTTTGGTCCGCGGCTCCCTTGATCTGTGCATAAATCACCGCGGCTCCTCTCTATACTATATATTATATATAAGCAATTGTACCCAAAAAGATATTAATGACTTCTGAATGTGCATATTTTACATCTGATACCAATTGTAAGGGGTAAATAAGCTAAGTTTCGGACACACAATAAATAAGACTGTATTTATTTTGAAAATGAAAAACTAAATTAATTTAATCAACTTACAGTTTTATGACACCTTATACTAGTCACAAAGCCAATGAGAAAGATGAGCTTGTTTCTTCATCATCAGTTCTTCAAATCTGGGCACAAATTTGGAAATTGCGATTCGAATCTTCTTCTCGACGTTCAATTGCGATCTGTATTTTGTTTTGATGGCGGCCAATGCAGAAAACCCTGTCTCACACAAGTAGATGTTGCAAATGGAATCAAAACCCATAGGGCCTTGCTGCCTACTTCTGTATATTCCCTGGTTCACCAAGCTCCAAAACTCTGGTAGTGATTGTGGTGGGTTTAGATGTTAAAAAATTAAGTATTAATTGTCTACAGATGTGAGGTCAGCTATGCAAGTCCCTGAGTCTAATTGTTGATGAAGTTGTTCTCAGGTACCTGTCTGCTACCACCCTACGACCTCAATCTGCTATATATTTTGAGCCTAATTATATGTTATGGTGTCTGGATGTTATCTGGCTAGGTGTCTAGGGTAATATGCAATGTAATGGTAATAAAATGACAATAACTACACCTATAACTTAAATAACAAGTAATTAAACAATTCACTGGGTAAATTTTGAGTGATAATATTTTTTACAATTTTATTTTCCTGTATCTCAATTGATGGGATACAGGACTGTTTAAAACTCAAAATATATTTCCATTTATTTACAGCAAAGTAATTTAAAACAACAACTGTGTCTGTTAATATTAATCTAAATTGTTTATGACTGGAAGTGTTCATAACTCCTATGAAGGGACACGCTTCTGAGGAACGACTTGTATCATCATGTCAAGAATACTGATTGATATAATAATGATGGAGAGTATGGTTAAATGAACTAACACACACCCGTGGACAATTGGGCTTAACTTTATTTCCTGGCACACTGTGATGTCCTTCTCACAACCACCTTCTTCACGACTGCAACGTCTGAACACTGCTTCCGAACTCTTTGGATTTAAGGCAAACAGGTAATTTTTGCCTCGAGCTTGCAGCTTCAGTAGTACGTATAGTTTGGTATGTGGCTCACTGATTGTTTCAAGATGGAACCCTGAAATCAGAGAATTAAGGCCTCCTCAGTACATCATACACCTATCTCCATCTATAAACAATTAAACATTATCAACAGTTTCAAGATCAGTGAAATAGCTATCGTTCTTATCTGATTGGGTGCCCTATTCATCATCAGGTAAGCTTCAAACATCCGTTTGATACATTCCTTGTCATAGAAGAAATTATAGTTAATTATATAACGTCATGTGCAAACACTGTGACTTGCTGAAGGCGGCCAGTAGTTTTTCTAGTCTTACATCCTAATAATATACATCAATTTCCCCTTTTATGTATTTTTATTTTCTCCCAAAGTCTAAGTAAGCCTGTCTGGCTTTAATACAAGGTGATAATCTTTCCTAATAACATTTGTGGCATGACACAAAGTTTTGAGGTTGGCGCCTTTCTAGTTATGCCTCTACTCATCGAATATACATACACATTCAATAATACAGATACATCTCAATAGTAATAATGGTTATATAAATGTTTATCTTACCTCATCAATGAAATATTTCACAATAAGTATGTTAACCGGCGATCAATGGTCATACTCTGATCGCAGCTGGTGCAGAACAGCGAAGGCAATGTCTCAAGAATTCCTTATGTCTGATGCTAACACTACTTCTGAAATTTATTTTCGAGTGGCAACTAACGCTGGTTTCAAATCGTTTTTATTACTATTATTAGTCTATTCTACCCCAGCCAATCGGATTATGTTATGCCCTCTTGCTTCTTTTTCAAAAATAAATTACACTTTCAAAAAAATGTAACATCCCCCCTTTCCCAAGACTGGCAAAGTTGAGTGAGGACATCAATGCGTCTCTCTCTCTCTGTCTTTCCTTTACAATATTTCTGTTATTATCTAAGCGTTTTTACTGTAAGATATTATAACATTATGGGTACTATTGTCTTCTAATTAACAAATATTATCATTTTATTTGTCAACTGTCCTTGCTTTTATTTTATTATTCATCGAGGTTTCTTGGGCCACCCTTTTTCTACCCTTCTCAATTTCAGTATCACACTGCATAAGCTATCTTTTCAAATATGCTTCCATGCAAATCCCCCCCCCCACCCCCCCCCCCCCCCCCCCCCCCCCCCCCCCCCCCCCCCCCCACCCCCCCCCCCCCCCCCCCCCCCCCCCCCCCCCCCCCCCCCCCCCCCCACTTACATTTCTCTCTCTCTTGCTTGTACGCGTTTTGCCTAAACGCGAAACGGTTTCGTTAGATTTAAATTGTCACTACGGGTAGGAGACAAAGCAGTGGGGTTTCCTCTCATTCAATAGCAGATACTAATGCTTTATTTAACTTTAACTTTTTGGGAAAAAAATATGTCATAGCAACAGCGTAACTAACGCCAAGTAGTTTTATTCAAACTCCCAACTATTCATTCAAGTTTAGTGTTAAACTAAGCAAGTCTGTGACGTCAGCTGTCGCCCTAGTTCGAGATTCAAAAACCAACGCTTGTCAAGGTTGCATTTTTCCGTCTCTCATTTCACTCCTCCGTTTCTTTATTCTATCACTCCGTTTGAAACTAACTATGCATTTCGGTCTGTCAAAAGGCTTTTATTTTAGTGGAAATTGGTATTGCGGAGAGGGGAAAAGCTAACAGTTTTGTGTATCGTTTACTTTGGCGTTACTGCTCGTTAGAACCAACACGATTGCGGGCGATGGCGACGATGTTGAACACAACTCCCTATTTTATCTCTATAATATTTGAATTTATAAGCAGTAATATTTTATCTATTTGATCGGGGTATCAGGGATCTTACTACAGTGATGAAGAGTCGAACTTCGATTTCAGTGTGAAGTCCGATGAAATATCAATAAGCTGCTCTTGCTCTCTAGTAGTGAGTGTAGATGGGAGTTCTGTACGGAAGGGATTTTTGATCCAGGTGTATTGATCACTCTTCTGAAAAGTACTTGCCAAAGTAAACACTGAGCTGTGTTAAGTGGTCAACAAACACAGCCTTCAGTTCTTCACTCAGCTCCAAGTCATTGTTTTCTAAACAGGTGTGCAGAGAAGGAAAGCAGTAATTTACGTCTTTCTTGTCTAACTTTTCCTTCCATGATAGCAATTTTTTTTGGAAGGCCGAAATTCTATCTGACAGCTGCAGAATAATGGTGTCAGTACCTTGAAGGGACACATTTAAAGTATTCAGTTTTTCGAAGGCATCACAAAGATATGCTAGCTTCAAAACAAAGTCGTTGTCCACGAACTTTTCAGAACTAGAATGTTTTTCTTCGACAAGATAACAATAAAGCTCATTCCTGAGTTCATACACCCTTTTGATGACATTTCCTCGTGAAAGCCAGCGAGACTTGCAATAATAAAATAGCGAAGTGTGTTCAGCTCCCATGTAGATGCACATTTGCTCGAAACACCTGCACTTTAGTGGCCACGTTTTAATGAAATTTACTACTTCGATTACCGATTGAAGGACTTCATTAAGGGCAGAGCTGACGTTTTTGGATGCCAGTGCTTCCCTGTGCATGATGCAATGAGTCCAGACACAGAAAGGAGCTTCCTTCCGAATCAAGGCTTGCAGTCCGCCATAGCAGCCAGCCATTGAACGACCTCCATCAGTGCACACGCCTACACATTTCTCCCAGTTAATGTTGTTTTCTTCCATATAAGAATCCAGTATTTCAAAGAGGTCTGCTGCGTTTGTTCCAGATTTAATGCTTTTGCAGAAAAGAAGATCCTCAAAGAACTTATTGTCATCTATAAATCGCACATAACAGATTAGATACGCATCATTGTGCATAACTGTAGCTTCATCCATTCAGCCATCCTGCTTTGCTTCACATGTGACTGGACTTAATATTAAGGGAGTTTTTTCTCTTATTTTTATGGTTTCATGTTCTCTACTTAATTCTCATTTTCTTTCCCTCCTGTCTCTTGTTTGTCTGTCCCTGACGAAGGCCTTGTGGCCGCAACGTAGGTTTTTCTTGTCCTTCTCCTTGTAAGACGTATTACTATTTGTGTGGGTGTGTGTGTTTTTTTTTTTATTTTTTTATTTTTTTTTCAACTAGCTTCATCTAGCTGAATAGCGAAATCACATTTCAGTTGTTCAATCAACTGGTCATTAACATCGTCAGCCATCTCAATTATTCGACGACTAATAGTGCTATCTGATAAAGGCACACTCAGCAATTGCTTGACGGCAGATTCACCTATCATAGTAGACACCATGTCCACAGCAGCAGGTAAGATAAGGTCTTCCGCAATGGTGTGGGGTTTCTTGCTCTTTGCTACATGGTAAGCAACTTTGTAAGATGAAAGAAGAGCCTTTGAAGGAATCGTAGTTTGTTTAGTGAACGTTGCTTTTTATTTTGTCATTTCTTTTAACTTGCGAGAAAAGTACTCAAGTGGTCGGTTCACTAAACTGCCATAAACTGATTCCAAATGTCGTCTCATTTTATTGGGAAGCATACTTTCACTGGCCAGAACTTTAAAACAAATGACACACTTTGGGCGTTCTTCATTTCCCACAGTAGTGCACGTAAACCAGTAGTGCAGGTAACTGTTGTCATACTTCCGATGTTTTCGTCTCCGTTCGTCTTTAGAACTGCACGACGCCTCAGAAATATCTCGTTTTGCACACTTAATTAAAAATTTATCCATACTGTCTGAAAAACAGAGACAATTACACAACACAATTTAAAACAAACTGCATTGGACAAAACTACGTCCAAACTACAAAACAGCAAGACCAGACTGGTTTTAATTATTGTGACACGTGGTACGACTCGACTGCCATCTACCAAAACAGTAGTAATAACAAGCCAGCCTGCTAGAGGTCACTAGCGCACAGCTCATAAACAGAGTCGGCTTGGACGATCGCTGTTGGGTCATCTCATCTCTTAACACCAGCATCCGCCATGATGACATCAGAGTTAGTGATCAGCTGAGCTGTTCGTAACATAGACCTGCTCTGAAGTTTTATGGTGCATTTGTCAATAACTTCTAGTACCTAATGACACTTATTGGTACATGTAATAATACCTCGGCGCAAACATGTCGTCCTACGAAGATCCATATTTATTGATGGACCTTAGCTCATAATATCGAGCCCAACACTTTTCCCAAGACACCGCGACGCCCTTAGCCGAGGGCCGCGACGCCCTGGGAGACGCGACGCACAGTTTGAAAACCTCTGGTCTAGAGTATGAATGACAGTATAGGTCCCAAGTCTGGCTGAAGCTAACTCAAAGCAATCTCAAAAGTACAACTGTGCCAACGATATCAAAATATTCAAATGCATCGATCCAAGTATACATATTTAATACGATTCCACATGACATAACGCATCGTACGATTTCCATAAGTATACGCTTCTTAGATTACATATTCCATTATAAGTTCCATTGGGAACGCCTTCCAGAACTGCAAGACATGCAGCACACACTTCCAATATACACAGCGGAATAAACACAATGTCGCTAGGCTAAACAAAGCCACGTCATATGCGACTTACTCATAGCGACATCAAAAAGTGTCAGCACTTGTGAGCACTACATTTACTTCACTTATAAAACTGACATGTAGCGTGCAAAAGGCATTCGCCACTCCTGGCCCTGTAGCATCAGCTCAAGGTCTGTCCATGTCTTCTTCACTCCCTTCTTATCTGTCTCCAGTTCTCTTCTCCACGGGTTCTTTGGTCTTCCCTCTCTTATCCTATGGATTCCAGAACAAGGACCTGCCCTGTGTCCATGTTGTTTGTTGATGTTTTTGTTTTATTTAAAATGTCTACAGAATTGGGGGAGCCGAGGTTAGTTAGCGCACTGGCTTCCTAGCTCGGTGGTCCATGGTTCAATCCCCAGTTGAGGTGGGATTTTTGAGACCGCAAACGGCTCCGGGGTCGACCCAGCCTCATGAATTGGGTACCAGAACAAGTCTGGGAAGGTTAAGGAGGCCGACGTGAAGCTGACCACATCACCCGTAGTGTGTGATGGTCAAGAAAATATGGGCCTAACACCATATTCCCAATATACCTCAAAGGGCGTGTAACGGTATCCTTTACCCCTTTACCGAATGGGGGAATCAGCTGCATGCCTTTTTTTCCCCTTATGTCTGTTATTTTGCTGTTATACCCTGTTCAACCAAAACCCTTTGAAGTATTAAAAACGGTTATATTGGGGTATATAGAGTGTTAACGTCTTCGCTGGTATCACGTTCCTAGTCCTGGAAATGACTGGTCCTGAAAAGGACCACTAGCTGCCTGTTAGGTCCCTACTCGTTGTTGTCTTTTTCGGCTGTGTGTTGATCATGACTGTCTTTATTATATTTGGTAGGAGTTCCTTTAGGGTTTCGGTAATCATTTTGTCTTCCGCTTCTTTCTCTTCCTTGATTGCTTTTTGGAACGCGTTCCTCTAGGGTTTTGGTAATTATTTTGTCTTTAGTTTCTTTGCTTCTTTCTCTTCATTGATTGCTTTTTGTTATGATATCCTCGATGATCCTTCTCTCTGTTTTAATTCTTTTGAGGACTTCTTCGATTTCTTCCTTTAGCTCTGCGAGTTTGGCGATGTCGACTTCTATTTGGTGTTGAATGGATTTCATGCCCTGTAACATTGCCTGGGCGCTCTGTAAGGCTCCTATTGTTTCGTCTCTTATGGTATCCGCGTCTTCGTTGTGCTGCCTGTTCTTCTCGACTTTGAGTTTTTGTTTTATGTCTCGCACATCTGTGGTAAGTTTTATTAGTTGGGTTCTTGTGTGCTGATCCTGTTTAGCAGTGCCACCTGAAGCCACTCGGTGTCTTGCTTCTCTGAAGGAGATGTTTTTGGTTACAGATTCCTTCAGTTCGGTTTTTGTCTCATAGAAGATCGGACAGCCACTGTATCTTGCCCCGTGGTTCCCGAGACAGTTTGCGCAGGTTCTGTTGGAGTTGCGCACTTTATAGTTGGTATCCTTTTTCGCGTGAGTACATTCATTGTAAGAGGGACTTCCCGCACAGTACCGATAAACTGTCGCTCTCTTACAGGTTTTCTTAGTGTGCAAAAATTACTGGCAGTTAGAGTACTGCATAAATGGAGGGATGTACTCTTCTGTTTTTCGACATCTGTCGTCTAGGTTTAGTTGACTTGAAGTCCCTTCGATAGTTAGAATAACTAGGTTTGTGTCCTTCTTGTCCCATGTCTTCAGTCTTTCAACCTGTGTTATTTTGACATTCTTGTTTTCTGTTTGCAGGCGGCTGTGGACTTCTTGTGTAGACCAATTGTTGTCGACTCCTCTTACAACTATCTTTTTGGTCTTCTTGTAGATCTCCACAGTAACTTTAATCTGGTGGGCAACTGGACTTCTTTGTGTCCGGACTCTAGTTCGACCATCAGTTCGCTTGTCTTCTCCGTGTTATTTAGAGCTATTATAACTCCTTTTTCGCGTCTTGTAACTCTAGCTATGACATCTTGTTTTGGCGGTGGTTTTACGTCGAGCTCGACATCTTGTCACTTTAGAGCCAGCGGTGATGTTGCTTTGTCAGGCTTCGGAGCCTGGTTATCCTCTGCCTTCGAAGCTCTGGGTTGCTCATCGGTCGTAGTGTCAATGGTTGCGTAGTTCGGCTTCTGAGAAGGACCGGCCCCGATGCGAGTAATTTGGGCAGTCGTGCTCTCCGACTGACTGTCTTTGTTCTTTGCAGATTCATGTTTGCTCTCAAGTGTTTGCGGGCTTCTATAGATTTTCCTCGTTTTTGCTTGTGGCTTGGTACGAACCATTTTAGTATATTGCTATCGTACGAAGATAGTGTCAATTGAGCTGCATGCCCAGTCCTCCTTAGTCGCTTTATACGACATCATGGTAGGTGTCTCTACTCTTATCTCCCCTTTCCTGGTTTGGTCACATAAACATCCATGTGTGTGTCTGTGTGTATGTGGTGTGTGTGTGTATGTGTGTGATTTTTATTATCCAGAAAATACATGTAACATATCGTTATAAAAACAACATATGATATAGGACAACCATAAAGAGTCTAAAACCGTGAGAAACTCCCCCGAGGAGACGATTGCTAACCACTCACAATCCATAGAAATAACTTCACAAATACATACATACATAATGCGCTAATAAATGCACATTTAACAAAGTTTTTCTAAAAAAGTCGACTGACTTAAGAAGATTGCAAGTGCATGCCAGCGCGAAGCAAGTAACTTAGAATGCCACACCTACTCAACTGAAAAAAAAAAAAAAAAAAAAAAATATTTGTCATAAACTTAATTTTACATTTAAATTCCATGTTTCCGATCCCCCAGGGGTAAATGCTCAGGATCCAACCCTACCCACGTTACTTCTTAATTACGCAAGTTGGCTCAGTGATTGAATGTGATTGACAGCCTGAACTTCGTCAACTCCTTTGACGGAGAAAATGTTTGGCGATGAGAGATGTATGAGACAGACTGCCAACTTAATGAGGGAAATATAGGTAGTTTATATGATAGCGCAACCCCGTGTAGTTCCCGGGGGATGTCGCATTAGACCAGTGTTTCTCAACGGGGGCGTTTTCAAGATGTCTGGGGGCATTCTGATGGGTCGAAATGATTGGGGGTCACTACTTCCATTCAGGGGGGCGTTGTGTACATTTATACAAGAATCAATATGAAACAATTACAAAAGATATTCCCCTTCGCATAGCTTGTAACACGATAGTTTTTATTTGCCCTGCGTCCCATGGAGTGTTTCAAGGATTCCAAAAGCAACATTTTAGTACCTGGGATATTACCATTGTCAGGAGACAGTACGCGGAGATTTATGTCCCTTCAACACTCAAAACATTCGTTAACCTCTCCACACAACCAAGCTAAACTTACATAAGGAGAGGCTTAAATATTCAGATTTGAAGATATATATGCAGTCATTTAGGCGCTATTAAAATGATATGATTATGATAGTTATAGAGTTGTAAGAAATAATTTTATATCATTTGCACCGCCAATTTGTAATTCAAGGATAATGAACTTGTGGTGTATATAATTCCGTACTTAAACATATATTTAATATAACTAGGCTTTTATAAATGTGCTTTCTCTTCTTCTTTATATTATAAGAAAAGATAACTCATTTACTGCATTGCTTTTTTTAAAGTATGGTGGAATATATGTATTTGTGTGTGTGTGTTTGTGTATACACGATAAAGAGCAAGGGGGTGTTAAAAGGGTGGGGGGCTTTTAAAAATATTAGTTGTCAAAAGGGGGCGTTGCTACTATCAGGGTTGAGAAACACTGCATTAGACATAGATAGAATAGGAACACTGCTTCCTTACGCATGTCGTACAAGGCGACTAAAATGAGGTTGTGCATGGTGGGCTGACAGTTTCATTATGTAAAACTAATTGCTAATGAGAGCTTCGCTGCAAGGGAATGGGAATGTTTTGTGTGGGCTTCCTGCACAGCGGGCCTGATACAGTGGTGGCTCTATGCTCCATAGGGAGCGAAAGGAAAGTGGTGATGATGACGATGATGATGATGGTGATGAGGATAGTGATGGTACCCCAAGATGCAGCAATAGTGAATGCAGTCAGCGACCCGTAGCTGTACTGCTTGCATCAGGACCAACGAACCAGAGCTGGTCAAGACCGCACTCCACCTCCACGTGGTGGTCCTGGAAACAGTCTGCAGCAGTGCAGTCTGGCTAAGCGAGTGCGGATCGCAATGGGAAGGCAAACCCGGTCCCTAAAAAATGCCGTGCTGAAGTCGGATGTGTCGACCGAAAGGTGCAGATATCACAGCTTAGGCGTAAACAGACACAACGCAACCAACGTCCTTTTCAGGGCGAACGAGAAAGAAGAAGAAGAAGGATAGTGATGATGTTGGTGGCGGTCGTGGTGGTAATACAGGTAGTGGTAGTGGGGGGTGATGATGGTGGTAATGATGATTATGATTGATGATGATGAGGAGTATGCTGCTGAGGATGAGGATGGTGATGATGATGATAGTGGTGGTGGGGGTAATACAGGTAGTGGTGGTGATGGTGGTAATGATGATTATGATTGATGAAGAGGAGGAGGATGCTGCTGAGGATGAGGATGGTGATGATGACGATGATGATGATGATGATACTTCTTCTTCTTCCTCGTTCGTCCTGAAAAGGACGTTGGTTGCGTTGTGTCTGTTTACAGCGGAGCTGCGATATCTGCGCCTTTCGGCCGGCACATCCGCCTTCAGCACGGCATTTTTTGAGACCGGGTAAACCTTCCCTCTTCGATCCCTACTCTCTCAGCCAGACTGCAGTGATGCAGCCTGTTTCCAGCACCACCACGTGGAGGTGGAGTAGGGTCTTGGTCAACTCTGGTTCGCTGACCCTGACGCAAGCAGTCAAGCTATGGGTCGCTGACTGCATTCTCTATTGCTGCGTCTTTGGGTCCCGATGATGATACGATAGCGAACTATGAAGAAGTTATGCAAGTAAATGTATGTTGTAGCGTCCTAATCAGATAAAGACCGGATACAAGAATGGTTAGGCAACCACCAACTCAGTGCATGCTAAACTTTTGTTGTCATAATGTGTTTCTGTTTTTAATCGTTAAATCTTAATTAGCATTCACTTCCGGTTTCATTTTAACGAAATTGTCTTCCTCTAGTTGAATGTTACCTGTTGCTGCAGGATTTTCAATCGTGTCACTTATGAGGTATAAAAGACGTGACATTTTGAATCATAATGACTATGTTATTTGATACCACTGCGGTTATCATTGCCTTCCTCGGGTCTGAGCACTGTTCACTTCATTTAACTTTTGTTTACCAAAAACAAAAAACAAAAAACTTACTTACTTACGAAGCACAGGGAGTAGGGTGAGTATTAAAGCGAATTTGTTGTCTATGTCCTGTCCATTGACTTGTCATGTGCACCAGATTTTTAGTTTATACAAGAGTTTCTTTAACCTGGGGTGCACGGACTCCTTTGGTGTCTATGAATGGGGAACTGTGCACAAAACATAAAAATTTGAATTTATTTTCACCAAAATTTATACTCAGAAAATGATTATACATTTTTGTATTTAAAGAAATATATTCTTTTTTTTTTATTTTTGCATTTGTTTCTGTATTTAAGTATGAATATATGTACGTTCAACACTTTTTTTTTTTTTTTTGAAATAAAATTTTTTGAATGCAAACATTTTAATAATGCTTCTTTTTTTTCTAAAAAGGAGTCCGTAGCCTTTTCTGAACAATCAAAAGGGGTCCGTACCCTTCTCCGAACAATCAAAAGGGGTCCGTACCATTCTCCAAACAATCAAAAGGGGTCCGTACCATTCTCCAAACAATCAAAAGGGGTCCGTACTATTCTCCAAACAATCAAAAGGGGTCCGTACCATTCTCCAAACAATCAAAAGGGGTCCGTACCATTCTCCAAACAATCAAAAGGGGTCCGTACCATTCTCCAAACAATCAAAAGGGGTCCGTACCATTCTCCAAACAATCAAAAGGGGTCCGTACCATTCTCCAAACAATCAAAAGGGGTCCGTACCATTCTCCAAACAATCAAAAGGGGTCCGTACCATTCTCCAAACAATCAAAAGGGGCCCGTGCCCTTCTCCAAACAATCAAAAGGGGTCCGTACCCTTCTCCAAACAATCAAAAAGGGTCCGTACCCTTCTCCAAACAATCAAAAGGAGTCCGTACCATTCTCCAAACAATCAAAAGATTGTACCTATTTCTTTTTTTTTCATCTACTTGTCTAGTGTGTTGAGAGACATGTAACAATTACCGGTTGCAACTCAACTGCGAAAGTTTCACTTGAAATACCTGCTGCGTGCATGCGCACTTTTTTGAGTCTTTGTAAGGTATGCTTAAAAACTTGCAGAGATTATCTTACTTTTGTGATAGAAAGCATCCTCGAACCACGTCATGGGGTCGAGAATAAATTTTTTGAAAAGGGTACAATCTTTTATGGACACCCTGTACATTTCATCATCATCAGCTGCCATCTCCACAATGAAGGTTGGCTGTAATGGATCTCCAACGTCATCTGTCTCTTGTCTTGGTGGTGCACTCTGATAGACTCTTTCCTGTCCATCTCTTGATGTTATCTTCCCACTTATAGCGCTGTCTTCCCCTTGCTCGTTTGCCTTCAACTCTCTCTTATACATTTACATCACTGTAAAAACATTAAGCAAGGGTGGGGGGGGGTGGGGGGGGTGTTCTCATACATAAGAGGAGGAGCTATGTCTTGACAGTGTGTATTGCAGACATTTAAGACTAAAATTTAGCGGTGATCGGAAATAAAGTCACAGGGAAAACAAGTCTTACTTACTTACTTAGTCGTTCCCCTTCTACCGTGAGGTGTAGAGGTTTGGAAGAGAGAGCGCCAGACCATTCTATCAGCTGTCTTCTTCCTGGCCTGGTTCCATTCTAGTCCTCGGTCCTTCAAAGATTGTCTAATGTTGTCCTCCCAGCGGACTCTGGGTCGTCCTGGAGGTCTGGATCCCTGGCTCTTTGTTTCCCATGCTTGTCGTGGTAGCCGATCTTCTCCCATTCTGCAGACATGGCCAAACCATCTTAGTTGGGACTGTTCTATTTGGGTCTGCAGCGGATGGGATTTTAGGCCTTGACGGATCGTCTGGTTGCGGACCATGTCTCTTCTTGTTACTTCAACCACTTTCCTCAGATACCTCATTTCTGAGGTTTGGATCTGGCTTTTGTGGGTTGTAGTCATTGCCCACGACTCGCATCCATATGTCAAGACTGGGACATAGGTGGAGCGGTATACAGCCATCTTCGTTTTCTTACCAACCTCTTTCTCGCTGAGGAATCCACGATTTATGGCCTGAAAAAGTCTCCCAGCCGCTGCTTTTCGAGTGGCCAACTCTTCTTTGATGCCTCCCTTTCGGTCTATAATAGCTCCGAGATATTTAAAGTGGTCGACCTGCTCCAGGACCTGTTCTCCCAACTTAATCTGATGTTTTCTTTCTTCTCGTGATATCACCATGGATTTTGTTTTAGAGCTGCTTATGACCATCCCTCTCTTCTCCAGCTCTTCCTTCCAGACTTGCAGGTTGGATTGGAGATGTGCCTCTGATTAAGCAATCAGGGCAACATCATCAGCAAATGCCAGCTCCGAAATATAGACCTGTCTCATCTTCCAGTACCCCACTGAATACTTTCTTGTTCTCTCCTTACATGCCTTGATGACATCGTCCATAAGGAGTATGAAGAGGTAAGGTGATAGGGAAAACAAGTCACAGAAACTAAAGTCACTGTCGCGAGAGGTTTCTTAATTATGAAGAATAAGACAACCAGGTGTATAGAGTTCATAGGTATAAAGTCAGGCTGTAAAGAATTTCTGGCCGAGATAGTAATATTCAGTACCAGAATTCTAGGGTGCCCCTCTCAGAATTATACCTATGGGCTGTTATAGTATCTAGGGGATTTAATTAAATTCAAAGTAATTCAAAGCTGACATAAAGTAATACAACCAGTGCACTACAATTTTCTTAATTTTATTTATGTACAGTCATCTGTTTAGTTTTGTTTGTGTAAACACAAACCCTAAAAATAAAAACACACTGATGATGTTGCATGTATCTACACCAAATAAAAGTCAATCACTAAAAATAAAGTCTTTGTTATGTAGCTTTTGAAAATGTCACACTGACTACAATGTTATTGAGATCACTTGAGTTTATCTTCAAAGTATTTCTATGTTATGTAGCTTTCGAAAATGTCACACTGACTAAAGTCTATGTTGCTTCCAGACTAATTTAATCATCACTGTTTTCATCACTACTACTATAACTGGGTGTGGTACGCCAATGCTCTGCGAGTCAGTCTTGTTTAATATGACTTAACTTCTTTGCTTCCGCCTTTTCCTTGAAGCCAGAATATAAGATGGAGAAGCCCAACACTGAAGGTCCCCACTCTTCCAACTGATGTAGGTACAGGGTGCTTGTTTAAATCATACACCGCTAGGTACAACACCAATGTTCTTCTCTGCTACAAGATGAGTGACAGGATACCTCTGACCTGAAATGTAGTAGGTCTTACATAGCATCGGGTTCTAAAATCCTCCTACCCAGATTGTAGATTAGTGAGGCAGTTCAGAATAAGTGATGGTAACACAGAAAAGGTAGACTCAGTCAGTGACAAATAGGTTTATGCAATAATATAACAAATGATTACAACACACAGGAAAGGTAGACTCAGTCAGTGACAAATAGGTTTATGCAATAATATAACACAGCATTACAACACACACACTTTCCCAATATGTCCAAGATTGACATCATTAACTGCATAGGCCTTACGGCGAGTGTTAAGTGTACCAAAACTGCATAGGCCTTAGTTTTAAAGTCGAGCATAATTTGTACAGCACAAAGTAGCTTTCCTTCTACGAATCACACAATGAGATTTACACACAATATCACTTCCATTAACCACTAGTAATTAATATTATACATATTATGACTTAATTCTCTTACCCACAATCTCAGATTCAACAGGCTTTTAATTAAACCCATGCAGTCTGCTTCACTGGCAATTGGCGAAGGAGCTGGGTTCTGGCGGTTCAAGAGAAATATTCCAGATTTGTTTCCCCTTTTTATTACAGGTAGCGGGCAAAAGGAAGACAAGCTATTCTATTGGCTGGCTGGGTCAGTTTATGTTTACAAAAATTTCTGTAAAAACACCCTTTCTGCCCGATCTGTCGATCATACAAAACTTCGATAATTTATTCTTCCGGTGTTTCCCAACCGATTCTTTCCATCCCGGTCTTGTTTAAACCGGCCATTTGGGCGCTACCATTTAAACACGCTAACCTTTTTCTGCCTCCCTTGTAGCGTTTGCAATCACAGTTGAAACCGGGGAAAACAGTCTTCGCTCTAAGTTATACTGCATGTAATCACTCAAAACTCCTGTGTCCATGCTTCTACAACTAAATCCATGTATCTAATGAAAGTTTACGATTCCTGTTATTTTATTGTGCTCACTGTTCTGAGGGACATAACTTATCTTTTGGCCTGAAGTCACAAGTACACATTCACGTTTGCACAGATTCCATCTAGCAATCCTGCCGCCTACGGTTACTGAGACCGGTTTACAGCTCGTGCAGCGATTGGTAGAAAACATTTGTTGACATATTTTGATATATGTAGGCAAGGTAGGCTCTCGTTAATTGCCCTTAGATATTGGTTCAGGACTACGCTACAGATAGCCCCCCAATTTTTAAGCGAGAGATTTATGTCGAGCTTCAATCTGAGACCAATAACGAGGCAATCATCCAGCCGGAATCTATTCTTCCCTCTTTCCATCCTGGTTTGGATCAGATGGGTTTTGTAAGGGATCCAATAATATCATAACCCTGGAGAAAACATTCGTAGCATATAATATGATTCCTATGGGGAAATGAAATTTTCCTGCACCAAGAAATCAATTCTCCCTTTAAAGATGCCATATATATATATATATATATATATATATATATATATATATATATATATATATATATATATATATATATATATATATATATATATATATATATATATATATATATATATATATATATATATCAATCCATGTCCGTATCAGTACTTCCAATGGACTGTGATGGGCTGGGCAACTACCAATGTTGCCGTGCCCTCATAATGCTAATTTAATAGCCGTATAGTGTAGTTGGCTGTGCATCAGTCAAATGGTTTGCACTGCACACTCTCCCACTACCTATTTTCCTGGGGTTTCCCCGCAGGTCCTTTATCAAGGGTGGTCGACTAACCACACTCCTATTTTGATCCAGTACCTGGTGTTCCGAACTAAATCTTGTCGGTATGGGACGTGTTGTATCCCCTCCCTGTACAATACGGAGAGTTGCCATAGTAACTGGTTGTCTGGTAGACCCTTTGTGAGATGATGCCATCCTATCCACTATGTCTACCTTGTTATTTTCAGGCCTACGTCCGCCCCAATGCTTTCCTAGGTCCTGTTGATTTTCCCAACATGTGGGGTTTTCCTTGCTACATTGTGCACAGGCAGTCACATACTGAAATATATCTTCAGCAACCCCTGGCCAATAATGTTGCACTGAGGTCCGTTGACAGGTGGTACCAATCTTCTTATGTCCACCGTCTGAATCAACATGTGCTAATTCCATAGCCTTGTCCCTGTAAATAGATGGCAGTACTAACTGGCTATGCCCATTGGGTCATGTCCCAGCTTTCCTGTAAAGCAATCCATCATTCAAATAAAACTGTCCTTTCTTTGGGGGGTTATGGCTTTTTTGGCAGCCTGCCAAAGCAAGGTTTTAATGTGCTATCTTCAGCTTGGGCATTTCTCATCTCTCTCGGATGAATATTGAGTGGTGTTCCCTCCTCCTTCCCAGGGGTTGACCTGACCTGGAGTGTTGCCATTATCACAGGTTTTATTGGTTTCCCTAGGAAAACATATCTCCCTCCTAACACCAGCGGGTAATTAGGATTATCGCACACTGCTGCACTGATCACTCCTTCCACATAGCGAGTTTTCACATTGATTCTGGCTATGGGAAGTGTTATGGTGGCTGTATCCTTTAATGCCCCTTGTATCTCCACTTTGTCTGTGGTATACTGCTCAGGGTGCACTAGAGACGCACTCACAACTGAGTCATATTCCAATCCGGAATCATACAGACACTTTACCTTAGTGCCGTTACATATCACTTCTTCACAGATGGAGGGATGATGGAGATCTACTGGACTCGATGTCGGTTCCTTCCTTCCCTTTCCCACTGTTATCATGCATGCAGCGTGATATGGAGGGACTTTCCTACCACATTCTATTGTATGGTGGTTGTTCATTTTGCAAATTTTGCACCACTTTTCTTCCTTTTTGTAAGGTTTCCTATCCTGAAATTGTGGGTTCCTATCCTTATTATCATATCCTGGCCTGTATTTGGTTGCATTGTCCTTTTGATCAAACTTATTATGAGTTTGGGGCTGCGTAACCCCTCCTGTTTCCTTTTACTCCCTTGAGTCAGGGATTGAGCCATGTGGTGGCTTTCTGCATATGTGATTATGTCAGCCAACCTGTCTCTTTTGTTCTCAATTAAGAACTTCTTAGTTTCTGGGGTTATGGAATCCAATAGTTGTTCAATCAACATCATTTCCTTTAGCCCCTCGAAATCTAGGGTGAAGTTTCCTAACTTACACCACCTCAGTAAGTAAGTTTCTAATCTTTCTGAGAACTGCTGATATGTCTCTCCTGGTTGAATCTTCGCCATTCTGAAGCGCCGTCTATATGCTTCAGCATTTTGTTCATATCGAACAAGCAATGCCTGCTTCAGGGCTTCGTAATCTTCCTGATCCTTTTTTGGCAATTTCAAAAAGACATCGTACGCAATTCCCCGCAAACCTTGCGATAACTTCAAACTCCACTTTTCCTTTTCTAGACCATAAGTAGTCGCTAATCTCTCATATCTGTCTAGATAAGCCTCGATTGCGTCAACTTTGTCCACAAATGGATCCAGATGAAAATTCATGGCTCCATTTGAGGTGCTCTGGCTGGGGCTGTTGTCCAAATGAGGTGAACTACTACCATTGTGGTTGGTAGTTGCCTGAAGTTCAAGCTCTTTTAATCTTAGCTCATGGTCTCTTTCTGCTTGAATCCTTCTTTCCTCAGCCTCTCTCTCTGCTTGAATCCTTCTTTCATCAGCCTCTCTCTCTGCTTGAATCCTTCTTTCCTCAGCCTCTCTCTCTGCTTGAACCCTTCTTTCCTCAGCCTCCAATTGCAGTTTCTTATTCTCTTTCTCAGCTTCCGCTTGCCGTGCTAACTGCTTATCTTCCCTTTCTGTGAATTTATCGCATTCAGTCGTAACATACTGGATCAGAAGATCACCAGTCATCCCAAGCTCTTTCCCCACTTGCAGTGTTGCTGACCTGAACTTTACTAAATCTGCCATGGCAATGTTGTAATTTAGTTGCAACCAATACAAAGTAAAAAAAAAAATTTTTTCCAATATAATTAGTCACTTAATCAAATTAATTTCTTAATTAATTAATTAATGACTGATTTCGCGTCACATGTACCACACCTTAATTTGTACTCAATGGTACTCAAAATCTATTTCTAATCCTGCCCTACCAAAATTTTACTATCAAAAATTTCCCACTTGACAGCACTAAAAGGTAACAGCAGGCTCAGAATATACAGGAACAATCCCAGACGAGCGTCCCAGTGTCGCGAGAGGTTTCTTAATTATGAAGAATAAGACAACCAGGTGTATCAGGTGATACTAGGATAGTTGCCAGAGAAGAATCTGGTCTTAAAAGAAATACCCCATTCTCAGAAAAGAGCAATGGTGTATAGAGTTCATAGGTATAAAGTCAGGCTGTAAAGAATTTCTGGCCGAGATAGTAATATTCAGTACCAGAATTCTAGGGTGCCCCTCTCAGAATTATACCTATGGGCTGTTATAGTATCTAGGGGATTTAATTAAATTCAAAGTAATTCAAAGCTGACATAAAGTAATACAACCAGTGCACTACAATTTTCTTAATTTTATTTATGTACAGTCATCTGTTTAGTTTTGTTTGTGTAAACACAAACCCTAAAAATAAAAACACACTGATGATGTTGCATGTATCTACACCAAATAAAAGTCAATCACTAAAAATAAAGTCTTTGTTATGTAGCTTTTGAAAATGTCACACTGACTACAATGTTATTGAGATCACTTGAGTTTATCTTCAAAGTATTTCTATGTTATGTAGCTTTTGAAAATGTCACACTGACTAAAGTCTATGTTGCTTCCAGACTAATTTAATCATCACTGTTTTCATCACTACTACTACTATAACTGGGTGTGGTACGCCAATGCTCTGCGAGTCAGTCTTGTTTAATATGACTTAACTTCTTCGCTTCCGCCTTTTCCTTGAAGCCAGAATATAAGATGGAGAAGCCCAACACTGAGGGTCCCCACTCTTCCAACTGATGTAGGTACAGGGTGCTTGTTTAAATCATACACCGCTAGGTTACAACACCAATGTTCTTCTCTGCTACAAGATGAGTGACAGGATACCTCTGACCTGAAATGTAGTAGGTCTTACATAGCATCGGGTTCTAAAATCCTCCTACCCAGATTGTAGATTAGTGAGGCAGTTCAGAATAAGTGATGGTAACACAGAAAAGGTAGACTCAGTCAGTGACAAATCGTTTTATGCAATAATATAACAAATGATTACAACACACAGGAAAGGTAGACTCAGTCAGTGACAAATGGTTTTATGCAATAATATAACACAGCATTACAAACACACACACTTTCCCAACATGTCCAAGATTGACATCATTTAAACTGCATAGGCCTTACGGGCGAGTGTTAAGTGTAGTGGTACCAAAACTGCATAGGCCTTAGTTTTAAAGTCGAGCATAATTTGTACAGCACAAAGTAGCTTTCCTTCTACGAATCACACAATGAGATTTACACACAATATCACTTCCATTAACCACTAGTAATTAATATTATACATATTATGACTTAATACTCTTACCCCAAATCTCAGATTCAACAGGCTTTTAATTAAACCCATGCAGTCTGCATCACTGGCAATTGGCGAAGGAGCTGGGTTCTGGTGGGGGGTTTTCAAGAGGAAATATTCCAGATTTGTTTCCCCTTTTTATTACAGGTAGCGGGCAAAAGGAAGACAAGCGATTCTATTGGCTGGCTGGGTCAGTTTATGTTTACAAAAATTTCTGTAAAAACACCCTTTCTGCCCGATCTGTCGATCATACAAAACTTCAGATAATTTCTTCCGGTGTTTCCCAACCGATTCTTTCCATCCCGGTCTTGTTTAAACCGGCCATTTGGGCGCTACCATTTAAACACGCTAACCTTTTTTTCTGCCTCCCTTGTAGCGTTTGCAATCACAGTTGAAACCGGGGAAAACAGTCTTCGCTCTAAGTTATACTGCATGTAATCACTCAAAACTCCTGTGTCCATGCTTCTACAACTAAATCCATGTATCTAATGAAAGTTTACGATTCCTGTTATTTTATTGTGCTCACTGTTCTGAGGGACATAACTTATCTTTTGGCCTGAAGTCACAAGTACACATTCACGTTTGCACAGATTCCATCTAGCAATCCTGCCGCCTACGGTTACTGAGACCGGTTTACAGCTCGTGCAGCGATTGGTAGAAAACATTTGTTGACATATTTTGATATATGTAGGCAAGGTAGGCTCTCGTTAATTGCCCTTAGATATTGGTTCAGGACTACGCTACAGTCACAGGAAAATAAGTCAAAGGAAACACAGAGTCAAAGAAACAAAGTCACAATTTTGGTTAGGACAAACAGTCACAGGAAAACAAAAAGTCCCACTTTATGTGAAAAAAAAGACAAGATTAGATTTATTCAATGTCTTGAGCAAAGTAAGGCAATGAAACTAAAAACAGACTGTAAGCACCTTATATAATATCGTAGGTAGATCGATAGATATATAGGCAGACAATCAGGCACGCAGACAAACAGACAAACAAACAGACAAACAAACAGAAAGACAGTCAGACAGAAAGACAGATAGGCAGATAGATTAGATAGATAGATAGATAGATAGATAGATAGATAGATAGATAGATAGATAGATAGATAGATAGATAGATAGATAGATAGATAGATAGATAGATAGATAGATAGATAGATAGATAGATAGATAGATAGATAGAGAAGGAGGGAGGGAGGGATAGATAGATAGATAGATAGATAGATAGATAGATAGATAGATAGATAGATAGATAGATAGATAGATAGATAGATAGATAGATAGATAGATAGATAGATAGGTAGATAGGTAGGTAGGTAGGTAGGTAGGTAGGTAGGTAGGTAGGTAGGTAGGTAGGTAGGTAGGTAGACAGACAGACAGATCTATCTATCTATCTATCTATCTATCTATCTATCTATCTATCTATCTATCTATCTATCAACTTTTTAAAATTTTTGTTGTGATTTTCTGACTTTTTCCCTACAATAACGTTTGCAGCCCTAAACAACTTAACTCGCGTCACCCTCCCTGACCCTCGCTGGCTTATGGTTACGGCTGATTAGTCTTCAGGATTCAAGAAATTATGGCCTGGAGGGAACACTAAGGGGAAGGTCAACTGAGAGAGGTTCAGAAAGTTACAGGTCTTATACACCAAGTTAGTTGACCTGCACTAAACCACTTGTAAGCTTTAGAATAGTGGCATCTCTGGACCGTACATTACAGGCCTTAGGTTTCCCCTCCTTTTATGTTTATATGTTTATAAAATACCAAAAAAACCTACATTCTATCCTTTACTTATTCTCATTCTTCTATCATTTACTAGACACAGTATTAAGGTCTTTGTCTTGTGTAATCTGGCCTAAACTGTTTAATAGTGAAACTGCAGAAGTGATTGCGTCTATATGTGGTGAAGTGGGATGTTATAAATACTTATAGGGAACTTAGTGTACTGACTGAGATCAGCTGTGAAGGTATCTATATCTATTAAGAGTAGTGTATTATAGATAACCTTACTTGCTACCACATATCTATATATCTCAGTCAGAATTATTCTGGAATAGTGTGATGCTACGTTATGTGTCTAGGGTATGAGTATGGTGAAGTGTAAGTCACAACAACAGACAGATAAACAATTTAATTTAATCCACTACTCTTAACAACACTGTGACACTCACATACATATAACACTCTATGAGAATAGCTTAAAGAAGTCACTCGTAACGGTTCAAATAACAATATGTTTTCATTACTAGCATGAATGAATATGTGTCCTGATTCAACTACAAGGGAACCAGGAATCACAATCAATTTAAATTACAAGTTATGTACAGAATGTATTTAATATGAATATTGTAGTGACATATATTATTACAAATGTTCTATGTGTGTCAGTTGTGTAGTAGTAAAATGAGGTAATACTGGTTTTGTTTTGTTCAAGCTCTGTTGGTATTTGTCATCATGACTTCAATAGTTTGTCTTTAGGGACCAGTATTGGAGATGTTCACAGTTCCTGATTTTAAGACAAGTAAATTCCCCTCTGAATAGTATTTTTATAAAGTTATTTCAAGATGAGGGGGCATAATGTTGAGCTCAGCTGGCCAATTCGCTTATCTGGCGTGATGGCGGCAGGAAAGGACTCCTCTGCTCGAATTCTCCTCTGGGCTCAGGAGACACCTCACTGATAGCTAAAAGACCAAGGAGTATGCTGTCCGACTCTGGATTCAGCAAATCTCTGACCAGATGCTGCTCAGTACCATCAAGACCACTGTCCCTGAAATCAAGAAGGATGTACCTTCTACTTCATAACTAATTTATATTCTCTTTTACACTGATCACAATACAGCACAAACATTGCGTTCAGAGCGTTAGGCCAACAGTCAGCTTCATCTGAAATACTTTATACCAGCATTACCATCCTTAATGGTTACTACGCCTCTGCACTTCCAGCATTATTTCTTTCTAGTCAATCATCCAGGTGTCAGTGTACTATTTGGCCATTCCATGCCGTTTTACTTTTCTCCGACACCCTCTGTTCAGGCTGGAGCATTTTAGGCTTTACCTCACGTTTGCCACTGAACTACACATATATATACAGGCATAAATCAACAATTCACATTCAATTTTCATTAAAAGATATTAAATGGTTCAAGCTTACCACAATTCATACGAATAACACAGATACGTTGATTAGCAATGAATTCTGGCACAAACTGGCACAAACTTCCATCTGCCTATGTTCCAGGCTTTTATTGAGCCAAATATATGCTGGCTTCAACGCACTGATGCTTTATCAAGCTATTTTAAACAAGTGGTCTCGAACTAACGCTCCCAAGTGTGTATATCAGCGAGACTGGCCAATGAGCCACGTTTCGACAAGTGTTTGAAAAAATGTTATCTTGTCCCGTCTCCCCCAACAACCAAGATAGTATTTATAGCCCGACCAATCGTGGTTAGGCTTTCATTTGTTGCGCTCCAATCAATTTGGAGTTTACATGGTAGGCTATTTATGTAACGTAAGGTTTTTTTCAAACACGTTATAAAAAAAATTTTATGAGCAGAAATGATTTCATGCTGTCAGGCAGCCTCACTATTTTATTTTGGGTATAATTTATTAATTCCTGGACTATTGGCGTAACGTTTTACATATTATTTGTCAGCAAGCCCTAAGGAACCCAATTTTCCCACTTTAAAAGAGCTACGTGGCTGCGTTCAAAATATGTATTTTCTACTACCTCCTGTTTGGAAGATGTGCTGTCTGGGTACTGTTATGTTTTCAACCGTAAACCCATCTAATGTTATCTTTTCTAATAAGAGTCTGTTATGATTTATAAACCTAACTCTGGGAAAGGGTAGTGTATTTTATCACTGTCCGTCTGAAAAAGTTAGTGCTTGTAGACTTACACGCGTGATGCCAGCATTTGTATATCGCGCGTCGCGTGTTGCATGCGTTCCTGATTTTCAGCCCTCCCCTCTCGCTATCCTTTTGTCCATCTGTTCGTTCGTTTTGGTAACGTAATATAATTAATGTTAGGATTAATTTAGGTCATTACGCAGTCTCTCAATGTTTTTTCCAAGAAATACAGCACACGTTTCATTGAAGAAAGCGGGTATAATACAGTAAGCTTTTACTATCAACGTGAAAGCGTTACAATTTGCAGACGAAGCAGAAAAACAAGGGGGATTTCGAGTACATTCCTTGTGACAGCAATGTCATTTTACCATTGCTCTTCTCTTTATTAATTTTATTTGTTAGGCTTCATATTTACCTAATAATTTATATATGTGGATTAGAATATTTCATGACACTATAATTAGTCTGGGTCGTCCTGTGGTACATATCCGGGTCACGGGTGGGGGGGGAAGGTCGTGCTAGACCTCTGTCGGTGAAGCTTTATTTCAGTAATGCTTAGCTGGCAGAATGGATAGTGGCGATTCGCTCCCGTGGTTAAGCGGTGGGGGCCGTTCAGAAGGTCCTGGTTCGATTCCCGGTAAGCCTATAACTTCTGTTGTTTTTCTGTTGTCTGGTCTTCTACTTCTTTATTTCTCACTGAGTGCCTGATAACATACCTTTGTGTGTTGTTTGTTCATTTATTTACAAAAATATGCTCTATGTTTTCACTTGCAAGCGAAGCAGGAACTGTGAAAACGCTTACAAAAATAATATTTTCTTTTGTTCGGGTTTGCTGTTTTTTTTTTTTTTTTTTTTTTTTTTTTAAGTAATGGATCCGTTTGTGCTCCTCGGGGGACCAGTACTGCCTATAATCTTTCTTCTTTGATCCTTAGCCGCCGACCGTCAAAGCAGTCAGTGGCCATTACGCCTGGTGGCGTCTTGTAGGGTAACAACAAATTGATTCCACTTTGCTCGGTCGGTGGCCATCCTTCGTACAGTGCCCCAACTCTGGTTCATTCTTTGCATCTCAGCCTCCACAGTCCTCCGCCAGGTTGTTTTTGGTCGGCCTCTCTTTCGTTTTCCTTCAGGGGTCCATAGCATAGCTGTTCTTGTGGTGGCATCGGGGTCTCTTCTGAGGACATGGCCAACCCAGCTCCAGCGTCTGCCAGCTATGATGGTGTGCATGTCCTCTTGCTTGCTCCGAGTAAGCAGATCTTGGTTGGTGATGATATTAGGTCATAAGATTCGGTGAATTTTTCTTAGGCATGTTGTGTGAAAAGAGGACAATTTCGATATTTTCTTCTCTGTAACTCTCCAGCTCTCCGCGCCATACAGAAGCACAGAAAGCACACAGCTCTGATATAATCCTAATTTTGTGCTTGTGCTGTACTGAGAGGACTTCCAGATGTTGTTTAGACTAAAAAACGCTGTTCTTGCTTTGTTCATTCTGTTGTTGATGTCTTTGCTTGCTCCGCCGTCTGGTGTTACTATGCATCCTATGTATGTGAAGGCATCTGTCTGTTCCAGTTGCTGATTACTGCCTATAATGGACCACGGATAACGCATGGGAAGGGATGGGACAGGAAACAATTTTTACACAAATAATTCAGAAGTCTGCTTAAAGTTTTATCGTCTTTTTTCCTTTAATTTAAACCTTCAATTCTCTTCTCTCAAGTACGTGTAATGTCTGTCTCTCTCAAGTACGTGTAATTTGTCTCTCTCAAGTACGTGTAATGTCTGTCTCCCTCTACATCTTACCCCGGGGGTTCCAGAACAAGGACTTACCTTGTGACGCTATCACCAGATTTAGTAAATGATGTTTAACATATTAAAGTTAACTTACGAGCGTGTCGAGGAAGCAAAAGTAGATTTTTAACATATTAAAGTTAACGTCTGAGAGTGTTCGCGGAAGCAGAATTAGATGTTTATTGAGGGCGTTGATGATGTACTGTGGAAACAAAAGTTGCAGACTACTCAGATAGTTATCATCCGAATGGTGTCGGACAGGTAATACGTTGGAACAGGGCAGACACCCGACTCTAATCGGTACTGCGTAGCAGTAGCACGCTGCATTCTTTGGCGGAAATTTGCGCCTGCAGCTGCATTCTTTTTCACAACGCCCCGTTTTTATACTGGGTGACTTGTAATGCCTATTGTTTCTGTGTTTCTTGGTCAATTGCTATCATTTTTTGGAATTTATATAAATAAATGATGGATGAATCTTCTTCTTCTTCTTCCGTCCTTAGCCACCGACCGTCAAAGCAGTCAGTGGCCATTACGCCTAGTGGCGTCTTAGGGCAACAGCAGATAGGTTTTCTTTGCCATTGTTTCCCATCACGCCTATTGGCGTCTTTAGGGCAACGGCAAATCAATCCATTTGCTGTTGTTTCTGTAATCGAAGTGACTGGCAAACGGGTGATCAGCCCGTTGTTGATGGATGAATCTGATGATATAAAATTTGTTTGTGTACATGTTAGGTGTGATAGGAAGAGAGAAATGGAAAGATTAAAAAAACGAAAAAAAAAAATTTTAATAAAAAAAAATTTTTTTTTTAATTTAAAAAAAAAAAACCAACAAACGAAGAGTCCTTATCCCTTGCATCTCAATGAAAGTCATTTGACCAATACAAATCAAATGACGATCTTTTCGTTACACCCATCATCAGTAGCAAAGCAACAAACGCCCTCGTCATCAGTGACATTCGGCCGTAACCTTAAATCTTTCCCATAAACCTAAACCTAACCCCTAAAATTAGACATACTAAGAATGACATTCTACTATCGGCCCCATCTCTGCCATTACCCATATTCTAAGAACCGATATCAGCGCTAATAAAGACAAAAATGTCCTGTCATCGCATCGGAGTCAGAATCCATTAAAATTTGAGCGAAAATGGCTGCGTGTTCGATGCCGATTGATTTCGATTTAAAAAAATCACAGAAAATAAACGCGAATACATCCACCACTAAATAAAGATCGGAAACGGAAGCTAACACTCTCGCAAATAACATTGAAACTTAACATCTGGGGGGTGAAATCACGTGTACACAAATTATAATGAGAAACCGACGATGTCCGTTAGTCGCAATAATGCGCCTGCAGCTGGCAGAACATAGCGTATTTCTGTCGCAATAATGCTCCTGCAGAGTGCTAAATGAACATACTCTCAGCCGAGCACTTAGACTGTGCATGAGGCTGGCAACATCATCATATAAAACACAGTACCACAGAAAACAACTACTGCAAGCGCGCATGTTTTAAAAGTAGTAGTGTTAGTGACAGAAAGTTGTGGACTGGAGAAAAAACGAGAAATCCTGTTCTCAATCAAATCCAGAGAAACAAACAGGAAGCTGAAAATGATATCTGGGTATCTATTTTTTTTTTAAAACTATAGCATGGAAAAATAACTGTAGGTTGACAAGAAACAGAACGGGTTCCCACTAGTTTATTTCACTATTTACTGACAAATATTTAACAACGGGCCGAAACACGTGATGGACGGGGGACCCTTCTGGTGATCAGATTGCCTCCTGTTGTTTGATCTGTATAGAGTTTCCTATCACTGTATGCTGACAAATATTTAACAACTAAGAAATGTAGGATACTAAAATTGTTCTTCATTCATTCATTCATTCCATGTCTTTTGCGTTTCTACCGGAGCATGAGTTACCACTGCAACCTGTCTCCTCGCAGGAAGCCTCCGTTAAACATTCACTCGCTCTTACAGCAGTAGTTTTTTTTTTATCAATTTGTTTTACACGATGAGGTTGCCAGCCCCGTGGATTTTTTTCCCCTATCCAGCGGCACTTGGTCTTCAGCCCTTCGGCCCAATGACATGAAACAAATTTCATGGCATTGCGAAGCCGGGGATCCTGTGAACTTTCCTTCCCACCCGATCAGGAGCCAGATGTCCGTGCCATCTCCGCTCCTTCCAGTGGCGGCTTTCTTTAATGAGCTGTTGAGCTGCAGCACTCCCTAAGAAAAGGACTGCATACTGCTGTCTCTACTACATTATAATACATAATACGGACAGACCAAAAAATTGAGGTTACACCGGAAGGGTTAAATACAAACAAAAAAAATTATCTAACACCGTATTGGGGAAAAGTGCTGCAAAAAGTGCAGCTTAAGTGACCTTGACCTCTTATAAGCGAATGCTTGTCATACACACAGCTAGAGGCGAACTACGATTGGTTTGAATTTTTTAACCAGAGCTGCAGCCATCCACAGCTCAAGTGCAATGAGCAAATTAAAGGGAAGTTACAATGACAATTTTAAACACGAGAAATAGTAGCATATATGTCCGTGTAACCGGTTTGAGACTCGGGAAGCTGCTACGACTGACAATGATTACTCCTAGTTGCAGTAAACTTTTAAAAAAACTTTTCAGAACTTCTTGACAGATTTTAGATGAGATAAGACACTAATCATTTGTGTCTGGGTTGATATTTCACATGGTGGTCACAATTTGTGAGTATTATGTATAGTATTTTAAATGAATGAACAGTGCAGCACCCCCATTGACAACCCCCTGGAACCGCCCCTGGCTCCTTCCCATCCACAGATGGTTTGTGCTCAGGAGCCGCTCAGGTTATTGCAGTCTCCGGTCGAAGGCACTGCTTCAAATGTCTTCGCCAGGACTCGAATTAATCCAGTCCAAGTCCCGGTCGAAGACATTCTTTCAAACGATCTCGCCAGGGCGAGAACCTGGTTAACAGCGATCGCTAACGCAGTGTGTTAACCATTTACGCCAGAGCGGCTCCCTCCAGCCCCATGTATAACTTCATATTAGTTGCCTCGTACTATTAGTTGCCTGATGATGCATTAGTCATATTATTTCTTTGTCTCTTGGGAGACCTCCAGCAACAACACCGGGTATAAATGTTGTTACGTACCGAATAAAGTTTTATCTATGAACAAAAAAAAGTAATCAATCATTTTATTTATTGTCTTATCTGCCTATGTTACCTCAAGCATTTATTTCCTTTCACACTAAATAGGGGGTACAGCAACGTGTAACAAATGCCGAAGGGGTGCGAGACCGACGAAGGTTGGGAACTCATGACTGCGGAAAAAAAAATTTCGTCAATTTTCCAAAAATCAACAAAAAAGTGTCATCAATATTCCAACAGTCAACAAAAAAACTTTCATCACTATTCTAACAGTACACACACACAAAATTCATAAATATTCCAACAGTAGTCAAAAACTTTCATCAGTTTTCCAACAGTCAACAAAACCTTCATCAATATTCCAACCGTTAACAAAAACTTTTATCATTTTCCAAACACTCAACAAAAAATATTATCAATACCCAAACAATCAACAAAAACTTTCATCAATATTCCAACGGTCACCAAAACTTTAATCATTATACTTACTGTCGCAAAATTGGTTTCAATACATTGCAAACGTGACTTCGTGTAGTTTACAGACCATTCACCGATCGATTGTCACAGGGCCGGCCGCTTACAAAATGGCGGTGTATCGGCAAAATGTCGATGAGACCTCGGCAATCGGTAATGATATATAAGAGCATAATGGAATCTTTGTGAAAAGGATATCACCTGGTAGTCCAGGAGAGGATTGTGTATAACTCTATATAAGGAAAAACAGTAGGAAGTTAACATTTACGGAGATATATGCATATTACGGCTGTCTACAGTTAAGCCGAAAGCCTGTAAACCCACTTCTGGTCTAAATATTTAAATCAACAAGTAACAGATTGTGGAAGTACATGGATAGGAAGATAGAAATGTATCGGCTGTATAAAACAAGATAGGATGGAACAGTATGGATAATATATAAGCCGAGGACGAGAAAGGGAAAGTTTCAGGCAACGCACAGATCGGGTGAAATCGCTGTTTCGAAACGGGATTTCAGCCCGAGTCTTAAGCTGTGACGTCAATGCTCTCCAATACGTCCGCCAGAGACTTATAAGTAGCGGATCGGTAAACTGAGAGGGACACAACGAAAGAGGTTTGAGACAGACTGAGAGGCAGAGTTCGCCACTACACATGTACCACCTGAACTGAGAGCGGATCTCCAGAAATTTTCAGTCCCGTGTCTGAAGTCTGAGGGTTCCATGAAATAACTCAAACCAGACTGTCACGTATCAGAAGGCTGTGTTGTTCATCAGAGGCAATCCCACAAAAGTGCAGGACCCCAAAGAGTGAACTTCAACTGGTCATTGGCATCCCTATAGCTGGGTCTACCAAGTCTGATATCTACAAAGGACAGTTCAGTGTCAGCAGTGTCAAGTTGAAAAGATAAGTGTCATTTAAGACACTGACCACCCCTATATGAACAAACAGCCAATAGTGAGAACAGTATTAAAACCATTAAAGCATTCAGTCAAATGAGGACAGTAATGTGTAAAGTCAGAGGACTAAAAGAAAAGTGATAAAGTTAAAGTGATTCCAGTTTTCAGTAACTTTATTATCCAAGATCTTGAAGTCTAAACAGGCAATAATAGTAATTGTGTGAATATATTTTTTAAAATATATTTTAATGCTCTTTTCCAACTAGCAGAAATAGAATATTAGTGTAAATATTAAAATATTTTAAAGGTACCTGAGGAATTATTCGCTTCTTACATTTGTGGTTACAGTGAATGTTCATTTCAATTATCCCCTAGAAAATATAGAAATCATAAGATAGTCACAGGGAGAAGATACCTTAAATCCTGGTACAACTTCTTACCAACTGGCCAGGGTTTTCAGACTCTGACTATTTCTATGATATCCATACACCAGTGCTTAATTCTAAGACTGGGGTATTATTTGTAAGACCAGAACTCTTTACTGGCATACTATCCTGGTAGCATATGAGATACCTGGATTCTTACATAGATAATTAATTTTAAATAACCTCCCGCTACACTTACTTACTTAGTCGTTCTCTACCGTGAGGTGTAGATGTTTGGAAGAGAGAGCGCCAGACTATCCTATCGGCTGTCTTCCTCCTGGTCTGGTTCCACTCTAGTCCTCGGTCCTTTAAAGATTGTCTAATGTTGTCCTCCCAGCGGACTCTGGGTCGTCCTGGGGGTCTGGATAACTGGCTCTTTGTTTCCGATGCTTTTAGTGGTAGCCGATCTTCTCCAATTCTGCAGACATGGCCAAACCATCTTAGCTTGGACTGTTCTACTTGGGTCTGCAGGGGGTGGAATTTTAGGCCTTGACGTATCGTCTGGTTGCGGACCATGTCTCTTCTTGTTACTTCAACCACCTTCCTCAGATACCTCATTTCTGAGGTTTGGATCTGGCTTTTGTGGGTTGTAGTCATTGCCCATGACTCGCATACATATGTCAAGACTGGGACATAGGTGGAGCGGTATACATTATATCATTATTCCAACGTTCATCATTTTCCAAACAGTCAACAAAAGACGTTCTACATTTTCTAAACAGTCAACAAAAACTTTCATCATTTTCCAAACAGTCAACAAATACTTTTATCAATATCCAAACAATCAACAAAAACTGTCATCAATATTCCAACAGTCTACAAAAACTTTCATCAATATTCAAACAGTCAACAAAAACTGTCATCAATATTCAAACAGTCATCAAAAACTGTCATCAATATTCAAACAATTAACAAAAACTTTCATCAATACTCCAATAGTCAAAACAAAACTTTCATCAATATTCCAACTGTCAACAAAAACTTTCATTGATTTTTCAACAGTCAACAAAACTTTCATCATTACTCCAACGGTCAACAAAAAATGTTCTTCATTTTCCAAACAGCCAACAAAAACTTTCATCAGTATTCCAACAGTCAACAAAAACTTTCATCATTTTCCAAATAGTCAACAAAAACTTTGATCAATATCCAAACAATCAACACAAATTTTCATCAATATTCCAACAGTCAACAAAACTTTAATCATTATTCCAACGTTCATCATTTTCCACACAGTCAACAAAAACTTTCATCAATATTCAAACAGTCAACAAAACCTTTCATTAACATTCCAACAGTCAACAAAAACTTTCATCAATGTCCAAACAGTCAACAAAAACTTTCATCATTATCCAAACACTCAACAAAAATTTTCATCAAAATTCAAACAATCAACACAAACTTTCATCGATATTTGAACTCTGAACAAAAAAACTTTCATCAATATATAACCACTCAACAACAAAAATTTCACCAATATCAAAACACTGAACAAAAAACTTTCTTCAGTATTTAAACACATCAAAATCTTGTGTTTTCCCAGCTTGAAAAAAATTCCAATACATTCAAACCTTGAACAAAATCTTGTGTTCATCTGTTGATCTCAAACTGAACATAAATCATACAACCGTTGGTTGCTGCCACAGATAACATTTAGTCAGGATTAAGTGATTTGGAGAGAACAATTACATTGAGATAAATAATTGCTTGAATGCGTACAATATTCGCAGAGCGTTTCTAAACACAATTTTAGACAAGTCATTGGATTTACAAGTATCAAGATCATATTTTGGTTTTTTGATGAAGGAAAATAATATTTTTAAAAAAAAGCAATGAATACCAAAGTTGCGCTTTCCTCAACGCCAAAAAAAAAAAAAAAATGATCGGTGAGACAAGTTCTGGTGGCTGCAGTGTGTTATAGGGGATGGCAGATTACTCGTGAAATGATGGACCAGTCTAAACTGGATAAATAAAAAAATATTCACACAGTCGCTATGTTCAATCCAGGTTGAACCGGTAGCTCCGACACACATTCTTTCGAAAAACCCCGGAGCAACACAGAATAGAGTCACATCTGGTTCGCACATGTCAAAAGAGGGTGTATTTTAGCAGCTGAGGGCGCGACAAACAATTACCAAAATATTTTTGGACGAGGAAACCACGCTTTTCAGTTTTATTCGGGTACCGTGAGCAATGATGCGTGTATTTTGTGTGACTCACTTTTCTAGACGTGTTCCCCTGTCTTCCCTTTTAAGTCTGTCTGTCTGTTTTTTCTGAATTTCTGCCTACCTGTAAAAATATGCTGTGTCCCTCAGTCTTCTGTTCATCATTTTTGTTCCGTCCCTGCGTTTGGGTTACCGAGCGATTAATCCACTCATATCCCAGTAGGTAAATAACAACAGGATACCAAATGTAGCATACATTTACGAAGCATAATGCAAGACATAAAACCGTGCCCTAACCTAATGAAAGGGGGTCGGGGCTAGAATTCAGGGCCGTAGATACGGGGGTGGGGGGTGTTCATACACCCCCACCCCCTTCCCCTTATGGGGGAAATTATACTGTACCGGTACGAAAATAGTGCATTAAAAAAAATGTTGTATTAAACCCAGCCTTTATTGTCCTATCTACGGCCCTGGGCTAGATCGTAACAAAAAGGTCTTATCTAATTATTTCTGTCAAGCTCTAAAACGCGATGACCTGGTCCGGTACTGACCTGCCGAGCGTGATATGCGCAATTTAGACCCAGGTGGACGACTGTGTAGCCAATACACAGGCATGAAGTCGAGTCACTGAACTCAATCAGGTATATCGTGCTTCCGCGTAGTCACAGGCGAGTATTTAAGAGAGCTCAGTGATACTAAAAGAAAAAGATTAAAACTAAAAGAAAAAAATTACACCAGGATCATTGTACAGTGGAAGGTAAATCAACTTGTTTCTAATTAGCCCTACTTGAGAGTTCCGTTTGTGACTGTGGAGAAACGTTATTATTTCGTTAGCAAGGCTAATTCAAGTTGGTTATTTATGATTGTTAAAATATATTTCGAGCTTTAACCATAATGTTTACTGTTCGAAGAAACGTTTCTGTGATCACATCTTTTTTGCAGAGGCTGTAGGATGTGTTCATGATATTTTTAAAGCTTGTTTTATTATCTTTAAAACCCTTTTCATTTTCTAATGCAGTATGTAACCACCACTGTAGCTGGGCCCCTCGTGTTGGACCCCTCGTATAGGAAGCTCGCACCAAAGCACTTATGACGCAGTCGTTCAAACTGAGTTCTATGTGCGTTTTTACATACATCTATCTCCCTTCGTAGATTGGTGGTGGTGCGGTAGGCCTAGCCTACATATTATCCTAGATTATACTGTTAAAATGGACAGTGGGTCGTGTTCTTTGAAGTCATCCAAATAAGTCACCAACATCGTTAGGATTGTGGTTAATGGTTAGGTTTAGGATTCCTAACGCTAGCCTAATTCTTACTCCTTGTTGCTGAGTTTCTTAGTTTTTAAGACTGTATCAATCAAACAGGTGGCCCACTGTTATTCATGTCGACCTACACTTATTCTACATTTGTTTCTAATCATTGATTGTAACATTAACGTAATATTCCATATACAGACTTTTGGGACTGTATAATTGTGACCCATTCTCCGATAAACCAGTTCTGACTTAGGCTAATGTCAAGGAGCGAGTAAGTAGGACTATCTGTTTGAAACATTTTTCTGTACTCTTCAGGGAATAAGAAAATTCACACACAGCCACAGAAATGGAGAATTTTGGTGTTGAGAATGATCTCAACGTCACAAGAAAGAACATTACTGACATCTCATTGCGAATCGACAGCCTAGAACATGAGCTAAACCAGGCTTTTCTTATCATTATGGGCATCATAATCATGTGTAAGTATGTTATCTATAACAGCCTAAAGCTGGGTGAAATAAGCGATTATTATAGCTGATATTAGAGCCCAAAAACTGGGTTAAATAAGATGGATTATTATAGCTGTTATTGATAGCCAAAAACTGGGTGAAATGATTACAGCTGTTATTGATAACCAAAAACTGGGTGAAATAATTATAGCTGCTATTGATAGCCAAAAATTGGATGAAATAGTGATTATTATAGCTGTTATTGACATCCAAAGACTGGAAATAATAGTGACTATTACAGCTGTTATTGATAGCCAAAAACTGGATGAAATAATAGTGTTGATTATAGCTGTTATTGATTGCCAACAACTGGGTGAAATAATAGTGATTATTATAGCTTTTATTGATAGCCAAAAACGTGGTGACATAACTGATTATTATAGCTGCTATTGATAGCTAAAACCTGGGTGACATAACAGTGATTATTATAGCTGCTATTGGTAGCTAAAACTAGGTGAAATAATAGTGATGAACTGATGTTATTAACGGCTAAAGGCTGAGTGAAATAATAGTGATTATCTTATTAACGGGCAAAAGCCGGGTGAAATAAGTGATTATTATAGTTATTTTCAGCCAAAAACTGGGTGAAATTATTGTGATTATTATAGCTGTTATTGATAACATGTGTGGTGTTTACAGCCAAAAATTTGGACGAAATAATAGTGCCGTGTCTGAGTTGCTGATCGCAGCAAAACGTTTGGTGAAATGATAGATGTTACTAAAAGCGAAAAACCAGATGAAATATGTTATTGATAGCAGCCAAAAACTGAGTGAAATAAGTGAAATGTTATGGATAACAACCTAAAGCTGGGCGAAATAATAGTATGAGTAACTGATAACAGCCAAAAGTTTGGTGAATTTATAGTGTTATATCTGAGTTGCTGATAGCAGCCAAATTCTGGGTGAAACAAATGTCTGAGGTAATAACAGCCAAAAACTTGGTGAAATAATAATCTTCGGTGATAACACCCTGATGTTCAATAACAGCCAAATGCTAGTGAAAAAGTAGCGATTGTCTATTAACAGCCAAATGCTAGTGAAAAAGAAGCGATTGTCTATTAACAACCAAAAGCTGGGTGATATACATGTCATTACTATGTTAATTAATAAAATTGACTGACTTCATGTTATTGTTCTATTTCTAAACATCTTTACGGAAACAAAAGTGACACTTTGAGGCATGAATAATGGTATATCCTCTTTAACTAGATATGGGCCTAACATCATATTCCCAATATGCCTCAATAGGCGTGTAACGGGATCCTTACCTTACCTTTCTTTAACTAGAGCCTCACGGTCAAACTTTTTTTTGTGTGGTCTTCCTTATTTCATCATCATTCCTTTTCGTTCCCTGTGGAACATAGGTCAGAAACAGTTGCTCTCCATCGATTTCTATTCTGGTCTGTCTTTTTCAACAGTGCCCAAGTCATTCCAATTTCCTTTGCCGCCTCATCTACTGTTCTTCTCCAAGTTCTCCTTGGCCTCCCCACTCTTCTTTTCCCTTGTGGGTTCCAGTCAAGGGCGCCTCTGGTTATGCTTGATTGTTCTCTTCCAAATGTATGTCCTATTCTTATTTACGGTACTTAAAATATTACGTAGTCTTTCCCATTTAATTGTTTCTTTCTTGGCTCTTTATGAAACTACCACTGCAGTTGGTTCTCTGCACCAACGCATTTTAGTGCTCATTGCAGCGATTTCTGTAGCATTTTTTTACATGAAGTTGCCTGCCCTATGTACAACTATATACAGGTATACCTCGGAGATATTGCGGGCTCGGTTCCAGACCACCGCTATAAAGCGAAAATCGCAATAAAGCGGGTCATACCCATTTTTTGTTTTGTTTTTGTGCTTCCCAGTGCATATAAAAGTCTAAAATCATGTTTACACTGCCTAATAAGTGCGCAATGGCGCTAGGTCTTTAAAAAAGTGTATTGTATAATTAAGTATACTATATTGCTGAAACAATGCTAATCTTCATCATCTGAGCCTTTAGCGAATCGTAATTTTTATGCTGGTGGAGAGCCAAAATCTATCGGAAGAAGGCACTGTTCTAATAAATAAACATGAATAATTTGAAGAAAAAAAAAGCGCAATATCTGCGAAGCGCAATAAAGCTACGAATACCTGTACACGTATAATATAAATAGTAAGGCAAGTAGGCGCCTCTTGCGATATCCCTGAGGGAATTGTAGTGCCGTTCTGTCGTTGTTGCCTTAGAAACACGCTGGAACAACACGGAGTTACTATCTATATTACCTTAAAATCAGGAGCACGCTCAAATCAATGGACATTGCAATCTTTTTCGTACTCTCGGACGTCTACTTAAATAATTTCAACATCATCTGGTCAGCTTGAGGCAATTTTCATTTCCATAGTTTTTACATGAATTGTACTGGTTATGGCCGTATGCGCTTTCTCTGTTGCTCATATGTTGGGCATATTTGAAGCAGATGTTCAGCAGTCATTTTATCAGTGCCACATGTACAGTACACTCATTGGTAGTTCCTATCTTTAGCTTGTTGAATAGATGGTATCTCAATATTTTGTGGACTCTGTGGAGTTGAAAATTACCACTTGTTCACTTCTGCTGAGCTGGTAATACGCTTCATTTTGTGTGTGGTCTGGATGCTCTGCATCCAATTTGTTCATGTATCTGCAATCAGTTATGGAGGTTTAAAAAAAGGGCATTGCAGTAAACTTGAGTTTGCATAACGAGTATTTTCGACACTTTACAAACCTTTCGAGGGTGTGTATTATCATTAGTATCCAATGGCACTCTTTCCCCTTCTGGTTGTCACCCGGGGCTGACTGCCCTTCGCACCCACCTTAGTACGCCACTGCTCCCCTTCTCCCTTGTTTCCATTTTATTAGGTCTGGATAATAATTGACAACAGTATTTCATGATTTCCCCCCCCCCCAACCCGTAGTTCCCGGGGGTATCTAAAGATACAAGGAAAGACTAGGATTACTGCACACTCAGGCATGTCGTACAAGGCCACTAATGAGGTTGTGCATGAGGCTAGCAACATCAACGCGCAAAACAAATTGTCACAGAAACCACCACAGTAAGCGCATGTGAACGCTCGGTCCAGGCTTCCTGCAAGGGGAGCAGCTGCAGTTGTGGCTCCGTGCTCTGTAAGGAACGCAAAGAAACATGATCAATGATTCATGACAATAATAACAAATAATGTGTGTCATTATAAATGTATTGAGGATGTTGTTGTTTATTTAGGGCAGAAACATGATCAATGATTCATGACAATAATAACAAATAATGTGTGTCATTATAAATGTATTGAGGATGTTGTTGTTTAACTAGGGCAGAAACATGATCAATGATTCATGAGTGATGACAATAATAACAAATAATGTATGTCATTACAAATGTATTGAGGTTGTTGTTGTTTAATGTTTAATATCCAATGAAACATTATACAATACAATCATATTATACTATACAATAATACATGATCCTAAAAAAAATCAAGTATAAGAAACATTGTAGCAATCTTGAATCAATTTCTGAAGAAAAAAAATAAATAGGTCACTACTCCGGTGTAGTATTCTGTACCGCACGGGATGACATCGAATAATACAGGGTCAACAAACTGGCTGGGTTACGCTTGACTGCACACACGGTTGTAGAGTAACAAACATTTCTGTCACAGGTAAAGGAAAAACAGGCACGCTGACCTTTATCGCACAGCTGCTACTGTTTGAAAAATACAAATGAAAATCTTCATTTTAATAAACTGTAAGATTATCCTGAAAAACGGATAGGTTAAACGCACAATTACCTATAACCGTGGTTATGAAAACCTCTGGTCTTCACATGATGTCACCAACTCTTCGTTCACACATAGAATACCAATCAGGAGGTTTGGGTCAACCTGACCGAAAATGACGGTCATCACCCCAGTAGTACGCTGAAATAAAGTGACATACACAACAACGAGATTCTCTCTCGTAATTCAAAAAACATAACAGTAGTAGTACTTAGGACATCAATAGTTACTGTTACTTTATTTACTACAAATGACTTTGGGATTTTGTTGCACACAGTTAACCTGGTTAAGTGTAGTAATATTTTGAGTGTCATTAACTCTATTACCATTCCCCTTATCATTCCATTTGTTCTGCCTAGAACTGCAGTTAGCATTGTTATACTTAACATCTCTTCTAGGATAGAAGTATCTAGTAAATGAATCTTGTTGACTCCTAGAACAATTATCACCAAGTTTATAATCTTTAATGTAACTATTCCTACCATAATTTCTCAACTCTTCAGAATCAATCTTTTGAGATCTGTTAGACTGTCTGGAAAAACTACCATTTAATGGGCTTCCCTGGTACTGTCTAACATTATGGTTATCTCTTTTACCAGAACTGTTGTTATTCTTTTCTATGATAATATGCTTATGTGCTGTATCACACTGTCTAAATTTGGTATGACCAGTAGTAGAACTGATCGAATCCTTATGGTTACCAACTTTATGTTTGTTATCTTTATTACCAGAACTAGATGTTACACATGAAGTATCTTTGCTGGTCTGACGCCAATAGCCATTAATCTTCAACGTAGCGTCTTTCGTACGTGGGAAATTATATCTGCCACGCCGAGATTTAAGTCCATCATGTTCCATTTTCGAATTCGCTAAGAGTGTATAGGGCAGGCTCTTTGCTTGTTTATAAACAACCTTCTGTTTACTATTGTCAACCTTAGCAGTAGACAAATCTTTGATGCCTAAAATAACATCCACTAAACCATTGACCCTTGTACTCAATTCAGTAATCTCTTGGTTTAGTTTCTTATTTAAATTATTACATGTCATAACTTTACATCTTTCTTCTGTAAGTAACTTCTCAATCTTAACCATTTTCTTTCTCTGCACCGTTAACTCTTCTAACCTCTGCTTATCATCCTTTTCCTTAATTGTTCTCCTCTGTGGTTCCAATTTTATTAATCTCTTCTTTTGCACCTCTTCTATCTGTGGCTGAAGTAGGGCTACCTGAGCCTGAAGACCTTCGACTTCAGCAGCTTGTTCCTTCAACTCATTAATCTCCTCGGGAATTATAGTATTCTTCTCCTCAAGTTTATCAAAACATACATCATGTAACATCTCTATGTATAATTTTTTCTCGTTCATTGGTCTCCACTTTCAAATTTGTTATACACATTTCTTTCTGTTCTTGGATCTCTTGAGTAAGATTTCTAACTACCCGTTGCTTATCTTTTATCTGGACTTCCAAGTCCTTGATTTTACTGCATTCAAAGTCTAATGCTGCTTTCACATTGGAAAGCTCCAAGTTTGATTTATGCAAATCACTTGTGAGTTTAGATACTGTTTCTTGTAACTTACTCCTTTCAGCAATATCCTGCAAGAAAATTTCTCTTTCCTGAAGCGCACTGTGTTTGATTACTTTTATTCGCTCCTTCTCTTCTAATTCTTTTTTGTTATCATCCTGCATGTCGTTGCAGATTATATTGTGTATAATCTTATGCATATAATTGTGTCTAGCCCGAGTATAATCATACACCATCGGACGTAGACATTCTAACAACTTTGCCAAATCTCTAGCCATGATCATTTCAGGATTTGAATGAGGGTTATCATCAGTAAAAAACTTTATGGCTTGTACAGCATCAAACAAAAAACCATCCACAACGTATCTATCTAGTGCTGGGCCTTTTAATCCCTCGCCATATTCAGCTTCATTAGCTAAAAACTCTAGTATAGGCCTCATATCTTCTGGATCTGTATCACAGTCCATGGTGATTCAATCACTGAATTACAAAATTTATAAACCACTTATAATTCTTATAAGATTATGTTACATAATCATCAATCAATTATGCATTAAATATCACCATAATACGCTATCAACATGAAATACTCAATAGCATACATAATAATATTGGAAGGCTTGACAACATCATACAGAGACACAGTTTTCACTCAAAAAAATCACTTATCTTGTAAGTAGAAAACCGTCTTGTTCTTTCTCTGTTATCACTGATGAGCACCAGACAACACACCATAAGCAGACTCCCTTGTTGAAAGTAACAGTAACGCTATCACTGAACTACACTTAACAGTGGTGGTATTATCTTACGGTAACAGTGGTGGTTTTCAGTAGAGTTGGAATTTGTTACCGCCGCGAAGTTAATTTCATTAAGTGATAAAGTTATTGTGTTATTGATATTGTGTGGTTAAGTGATACCACTGATACATCTAATGTTGCTGGTCCACTAGAATGTTAGGCTACCACTGATAATTCTATCTAACTGAAACCAGTGGTAGATAAGTGATGAAGGCGTAAATGTGTTCTCCTTATATAGGCCACGCCCCCTCAGGGCTATTTATAAATATGTCCCTATTGTCACTATGCCTTGACTATTCAAAGTGGGTGTGTATTGGTGCATTCTTTCGTCACAGCACAGTAACACACATAGAAGCCATGTAGCGTAGAACGACTGGTGGTGGTTAATGAACAGTTTTATTAACGCTACACACACAGTCACGATGACACAGACGGAAATTACGCATACAGTACAAATCATAGGTAAGTCAAATCATAAGCTCAAAACACCCCACAGAGCTCCATTATAAATCGTGGTGCACACCTCATATAAATGCACGTACAACACTCCTAAAGAACTGCGCTTACCGCAGTTATAAATATGGCCTCATAACTTATAGCATAATGATGCCCTTCTCATTGAAGATGACCATCACGATTTTCCTCAAAGGACTCCGTCCTCCCCTTCTCCACCAAGGCTGCTCCCCGGCAGTTGAATAATCATCGTCAGCTATATATATTCAAGGTCTAATCATAAATAGTGGTGCACTTCTCATCGAACATGCACAATAGCTAAATCCCTCAAGGACTGCCTTCATAATAGCATCCTAATAGCTCCATAAACATCTTACTGCAGTTAATTCAAATGCGGCCTGTACAAAATCCTGGCCTTAATAATATCTCCATAATCTTCTTACTGCAGTTAATTCAAATGCGGCCTGTACAAAATCCTGGCCTTCAATCCTGGCCTTCAAAGCAATGTCCTTCAAATCTCGGACTCTCTATAGCACTTTTGGTGCACTCCTCATAGAACGTGTACCAACGTCTATCTTCACATAAAGCTGCTCCACGGCAGTATAATCATCATCAGCGCTATCTCTTAGAGCTCACAATAAATAGTGGTGCACTTCTCATAGAACGCACCCAATTTTACCGTTAATCAAGTCTTCAAGTGATGTAACCCTTAATTTACTGTGACCAACCCATATACAAAGTATCACCTCCCTTTTTAACCTTAACATCTTACCACCACCCCAGGAGAAAAAATGTTTATCATTTTTTTAACAAAAACTACATCAATGAAAATTGAGGGGTCAGATAAGCTTTAAAATACTCATACAAAAATTAGCTTATGTTAAGGTAATAATAATACATCGACAAAAAATATAAGCAAGTGTACAATAAAACAAATTATGCACAATAATCTGCTAAGTACACTAAATAAACAGTTTCAAACAAAGTTAACTATGATCACTGTAGACCAAATAGTATACAATAACTAGAAAGTAACAGATAAGATCAAGCAAGGTAAGCATGATCAACATCAAAAATCAGCAATGAAATCAATATAGTAACAAAGATCAATAATACTTACTTACTTAGTCGTTCCCCTTCTACCGTGAGGTGTAGAGGTTTGGAAGAGAGAGCGCCAGACCATTCTATCATCTGTCTTCTTCCTGGCCTGGTTCCATTCTAGTCCTCGGTCCTTCAAAGATTGTCTAATGTTGTCCTCCCAGCGGACTCTGGGTCGTCCTGGAGGTCTGGATCCCTGGCTCTTTGTTTCCCATGCTTGTCGTGGTAGCCGATCTTCTCCCATTCTGCAGACATGGCCAAACCATCTTAGTTGGGACTGTTCTATTTGGGTCTGCAGCGGATGGGATTTTAGGCCTTGATGGATCGTCCGGTTGCGGACCATGTCTCTTCTTGTTACTTCAACCACTTTCCTCAGATACCTCATTTCTGAGGTTTGGATCTGGCTTTTGTGGGTTGTAGTCATTGCCCACGACTCGCATCCATATGTCAAGACTGGGACATAGGTGGAGCGGTATACAGCCATCTTCGTTTTCTTACCAACCTCTTTCTTGCTGAGGAATCCACGATTTATGGCCTGAAAAAGTCTCCCAGCCGCTGCTTTCCGAGTGGCCAACTCTTCTTTGATGCCTCCCTTTCAGTCTATAATAGCTCCGAGATATTTAAAGTGGTCGACCTGCTCCAGGACCTGTTCTCCCAACTTAATCTGATGTTTTCTTTCTTCTCGTGATATCACCATGGATTTTGTTTTAGAGCTGCTTATGACCATCCCTCTCTTCTCCAGCTCTTCCTTCCAGACTTGCAGGTTGGATTGGAGATGTGCCTCTGATTTAGCAATCAGGGCAACATCATCAGCAAATGCCAGCTCCGAAATATAGACCTGTCTCATCTTCCAGTACCCCACTGAATACTTTCTTGTTCTCTCCTTACATGCCTTGATGACATCGTCCATAAGGAGTATGAAGAGGTAAGGTGATAGGATATCACCTTGTCTTACACCAGTGGTGGTCCTGAACTCTTCTGACTTATGGTTTGCTGTCCTCACATAATTTCTGCAAGACTTGTAGAAGCTCTGTATAGCATGAATCAGAGGTGCTGGAATATTCTTCCTTGCCAAACAGTCCCAAAGTTTGCTCCAGGGGACCCTGTCAAACGCCTTTTCCAGATCTATGAAACAAAGATGGATCTCACTCTTATACTCAAGGGCCTTTTCACTCAGCTGTCTGAGTGTGAAGATTAGGTCTTGAGTACTTCGGTTTGCTCGGAATCCGCACTGGACCTCATCCAATTGTGGCTCAGCTAGGCGTCGGAGTCTCTGCTCTAGGATTCTAGAGTAGATTTTACCAGGGACACTGAGAAGGGATATGCCTCTATGGTTTCCACATTGTCGATTGTCACCCTTTTTGAAAATTGGTGTTATGATGGCAATCTCCCAATCCTTTGGTATGGTCTTGTTGCACCATGCTGCCTGTAGGACCTTTAAGAGTAATAGGTCGCCTGATGCTCCCATGTACTTAACCATTTCTGGTGTTATACCATCATGCCCTGCTGCTTTGCCCATCTTGATTTTCTCTAGTGCTGCCCTCAGTTCTTCCATCTTTATGTCATCTTCACCATCATTGGTTTCCTCTTCTGTGTCAGTGGTTATCATTTCTGATGCTTCATCATGATTCTTTCCATCTTTCCATTACTTCCTTCGGGGCAGTAAGCAATTTGCCTTGCTTGTCCTTTATAAATTTGAGAGGGCATTGTTTTTCTTTCCTCATGTTCTTTAGGGTCTTATAGAACAATTTCTGGTTTTCTTGTGCATCTTTTTCTAGCTTTTCTCCAAATTCTTCCCAGGACTTCTGTTTTGCTGCTAGCACTTTGTTCTTTGCTTCTGTTCTGAGTGTCACATATTCTCTATATTTTTCCATTTGTCCTGTTGTGTTTTTAGCTCCTAAGTATTGTTTCCATGCCATTTTCTTCCCTCTTATTTTCTCTTTTACTTCCTCTGTCCACCAAGGTGTCCTCTTTCTCTGGTTCCCAAGTCGGACTTCACCGCATGCTTCTGCAGCAGCTGTCTTTATGATATCCTTCAATATATTCCAGAGGGTTTCCAAGTCATCAGGTCGTTCTTCTGTGTTGCTCACTGCTGTAGCAATAAGCCCCTGATATCTGGTCTTAATTTCTGGCTCTCTCAGCTTGTAGGTCCTAATGCTCATTTCTCCCTGCTCGTTTACTTGTTTCTTGCGTGATGTTGGGCAGTTCCTAGGCTGAGCAACTCTTTCAGTTGTTCGTTTGATTGTTAGCAGGTAGTGATCACTTCCAATCTCTGGCCCCCTCCAGACTCTTGCATCTCGGACATATCTGAATGAGCTTCTCCGAACAATGGCATAGTCGATCACTTACTTCTCATTCTTGGTTGGTTCACATCTAGTGTATGCATGTATGCGCTTATGGGGGAACTTTGTGTTTGTAATGATCAGATTCTGCTCACTGCAGAATCTAAGGAGTCGCTTTCCATTGTCATTGAGAGTATCTTCTCCATATCTTCCGATAACTCCACCCCATCTAGCATGGTCATTTCCAACTCTGACATTAAAATCTCCGAGCATAATAACTTCATCTAGGCAGTCATCCACTGTCCTTTGAAGCAGCTCGAAGAATTCCTCCTTGACCTCTGCTCTCTCATCCTCATTTGGCCCATACACTATGACCAGGTTGACTATGGTTTCTCCTTCTTTTAGTTTTACAACCATAATGCGCTCCGAGACAAAGTTCCATCCCTTGATACTATCTTTTTGATTTTGGGCCACAATGCAACCCACGCCCCCTTTAGCTCTTTCAGATATGGGTACACCACTGTAGAGCAACGTGTTGCCATCGAGATACATGACTCCTTGTCCTTTTTTCTTCGTTTCCGTTATAGCCAGGATTTCTAGTTTTGCTTTCCTCATCTCTTCCACCAGCTCCTCTTCCTTCCCATTTATACTTCTTGTGTTCCAAGTTCCATAAGTCGTAGTCCGTAGTCCGTTCCAGTTCGTCGCCTTTAGAATCAGTCCGGTTTTCTCTCTTGTAGTTCGCGTAATCATGATTTAAAGCAAACAGGTGATTGGCCTGTTGTGCCTTTGCATGGTGGAGGGGCTGCCTCCTTACGGCCTCCATGCAGGCCGCCCTCCTCCTTTTTCATCCGGGCTTGGGACCGGCATTGGCGGAGTTATCAATAATACTTAAAAGCAACAATCAAGTAAATCAATTCCTTACATCAAACTAGATACAACCGACATAAATAGCTACCTCATACCAAACCATATAATTAACATAACAATCCTGAAGAAGGAAGTATGAGAAGTATAAGAAGTAAACATATACAAATAGAATTAAGTGACAAATAAGGGAGGGAAACCTGAGGCCTGTAAACAGTAAATTAATATGAAACAAATACAAAGGTATGTTATCAGGCACTCGCAGGAAATAAAGAAGTAGAACACCAGACAACAGAAAAACAACAGACATGAGTGGCTTACCCAGGATATACTGTTTGATAGAAATACAACAGAAGTGATTGCGTCATTAATAGGCTGAACTGCCCATGGAGGACTTCTGGTGTCGTGTATTGTGGTTCGCACTATTGACCTGCCATTGAAACATCATTTTTTGATGATGCGTAGATGGCAGAGCGGATAGTGTGATTCGCTTGCATGGCTAGGCGGGGTTGTCGCACGGAAGGTCCAGTGTTCAAATCCTGGGTAAGCCACTCATGTCTGTTGTTTTTCTGTTGTCTGGTGTTCTACTTCTTTATTTCCTGCGAGTGCCTGATGGCATACCTTTGTATTTGTTTCATATTGAATTAAGTGACACCAAGATAAAACATAGAAGCATCACGAAAGTATAACTGCTTCAAAAGAAATGAAGTGAAACGAAGAATCATCCGAACAGAAAGAAGAAAATTCAAGAAATGAATGTATAGAATAAGTAATAATACATCCTAATAACTATCTAAACCAACATTGTATTGTAAACAAATACAATCATGACAGAAAATCATCGAACAGAAAAACATAGTATATATATATATATATATACTAAACACTAACGAAGGATATAACTAGATAATGCATAATAAATAATTTAACCAAATTACAACACTTATTTCATAATTAAAATGAAATATCACAGGCATCACACACAAAAAAGTGTGATTTGTAAAAACACAAATATCACAATCTCAAAAGAAAAAAAAATTATTATCTTTTTCTCTCTTTTTTTTTTTTTTAAATGTGGACATATCAATATATTAAGCACTGGACACATAAAAAATACAATACTTTCACAAAGAAAAACAAATAAATTGTTACAAAATTACAATCCAAAAAAGTTTCTTAAAGCTAAGTTAAATAAAAATAGTATTTTAAATTTTTTCAAGTTTCAACCACTAATTAATAAATCAAAAGTGAAACGAGCTTTAACAAAATGAGAGACATAAAAATATATTCCCATCTCTAAGTAAACACAAATGAGCACCTACAAAAAACCACACTATTAACATTATACCAACTTGCACATATAAACATAACATTATTTCTCATGAAAAAATGTTTAAGTCACACTACTAAATTCTTAAAACAAATAATAGTATCTGCTATCCCTGACAATTCTACATGTTATAATTTAGTTCCAAAATAACATTTCACAACACAACAATTTCTTCATATACCCTTTGTATAAGGTAATATATTAACTAAACATGTAGCCAGATACGAAAAAGAAAAAAATAAATTTAGTAACCAAAAAACTCTCTGAAAGCGACTAACACATAGTCACAACCAATGAGTTATGCTTAGGGCTGACAATCTCATTATGTATAAACATTTTATCAATTAGTCCTGCAAAATCATATCAATGTTTTGATGTAACAGCTATTATAGCTCCAATCTTGACAACAAATCACATATGGTCCAATACAATATGAGAAAATGAAATAGTCTTCAGACTAGTGTATGAAAATACAAAAAATTCATAATTTCATCAACAACAAAAAATAACAATCAAAGACAAGTCATTACAAAATGAAATGTTACAATTCATTACAATAATAATACGTACAATGTTTATCAACAATACAATTATGTAAATAACAAGATAGAGTACAAATAATGCATAAATATGGACATACACAATATCCAATGAAACATTATACAATACAATCATATTATTCTTCTTCTTCTTCCGTCCTTAGCCAACGACCGGCAAAGCAGTCAGTGGCCATTACGCCTAGTGGCGTCTTAAGGGCAACAGCGAATAGATTTTCTTTGTCGCTGTTCCCATCACGCCTAATGGCGTCCTTAGGGCAACGACAAATCAATCCGTTTGCTGTTGTTTCCGTAATCAAAGTGACTGGCAAACGGGTGATCAGCCCGTTGGTAATCATATTATACTATACAATAATACATGATCCTAAAAAAAATCAAGTATAAGAAACATTGTAGCAATCTTGAATCAATTTCTGAAGAAAAAAAATAAATAGGTCACTACTCCGGTGTAGTATTCTGTTACCGCCGCGAAGTTAATTTCATTAAGTGATAAAGTTATTGTGTTATTGATATTGTGTGGTTAAGTGATACCACTGATACATCTAATGTTGCTGGTCCACTAGAATGTTAGGCTACCACTGATAATTCTATCTAACTGAAACCAGTGGTAGATAAGTGATGAAGGCGTAAATGTGTTCTCCTTATATAGGCCACGCCCCCTCAGGGCTATTTATAAATATGTCCCTATTGTCACTATGCCTTGACTATTCAAAGTGGGTGTGTATTGGTGCATTCTTTCGTCACAGCACAGTAACACACATAGAAGCCATGTAGCGTAGAACGACTGGTGGTGGTTAATGAACAGTTTTATTAACGCTACACACACAATCACGATGACACATACGGAAATTACGCATACAGTACAAATCATAGGTAAGTCAAATCATAAGCTCAAAACACCCCACAGAGCTCCACTATAAATCGTGGTGCACACCTCATATAAATGCACGTACAACACTCCTAAAGAACTGCGCTTACCGCAGTTATAAATATGGCCTCATAACTTATAGCATAATGATGCCCTTCTCATTGAAGATGACCATCACGATTTTCCTCAAAGGACTCCGTCCTCCCCTTCTCCACCAAGGCTGCTCCCCGGCAGTTGAATAATCATCGTCAGCTATATATATTCAAGGCCTAATCATAAATAGTGGTGCACTTCTCATCGAACATGCACAATAGCTAAATCCCTCAAGGACTGCCTTCATAATAGCATCCTAATAGCTCCATAAACATCTTACTGCAGTTAATTCAAATGCGGCCTGTACAAAATCCTGGCCTTAATAATATCTCCATAATCTTCTTACTGCAGTTAATTCAAATGCGGCCTGTACAAAATCCTGGCCTTCAAAGCAATGTCCTTCAAATCTCGGACTCTCTATAGCACTTTTGGTGCACTCCTCATAGAACGTGTACCAACGTCTATCTTCACATAAAGCTGCTCCACGGCAGTATAATCATCATCAGCGCTATCTCTTAGAGCTCACAATAAATAGTGGTGCACTTCTCATAGAACGTGCACAGTGCAAACTCTCATAAGCTGCATCCACTGCAGTCATAAATATCAAAGTACATACCTTCAAAATAACCTAACATATGGAAGACTACATATGTAGGAAAAGTATTCAGATACAGGCCTGTTCAAAAAGTCTCCATCGAGACACACATTGAAAAACACGCTACCATATTCACCGAACACTGGTCGGGAACACACACTTCGAAAAACACCTTCGTTGACTTCACTCTGTCAACGCCAGAACCCCACTGCAAGCGGTCACAAAAACTCCAGCCTCAACAGTCACGGGACTTCGCAGTTCACCACCGCTCAGTCCCTTCCACGAATTAGTCGTGCGAACTATTTACAGTTCTAACAATACAGAACCGCGCTCATGACGTTATCTGCACCCTATGACCTCTATCGTATATTTGTTCACCCAATTTTACCGTTAATCAAGTCTTCAAGTGATGTAACCCTTAATTTACTGTGACCAACCCATATACAAAGTATCACCTCCCTTTTTAACCTTAACACTAGGGTTGGTGAGCTTCTTGCTCCTTTGCAGCCATTACCAAGTTATCGACTCCTTGTAATTTACACCGTAGATCTAGACTTTTCCTGTGGCTTTTCTGCCATTCTGAAACGTGCTGAGTTGAAGTCATGAGCTCCAGCTTGGTTTGCATTTAAAGAGTCGTCACATCTGGTCCCAAGCTAGGAGTAAGAAAAGGTAAAAAACCTTTTACATCTGGTCCCAAGCTAGGAGTAAGAAGCGCGTGGTATACTGTGCATTCCCCGCCATCCAAAGGGGCTCTCCAACTATGCAGAGCTAAAGTACTGTGCTCTGGTTCTGGGCACTCCCAAGGAATTGTTACGTCCTTGCACAGAGCCACTGCTCAGCTCCCCATGCCTATCACTGGGCCCATAGTGAGATTCTCCTGCATGCAGTCACCAGGTCAAAGCCAAAGAATCGTGTCTGGGGCTCAAATTACTTCTCCAAGCTTAGTGTGCGATGCTGGGTTCCCAAGTTTCACCACAGGGTGAAATCCTTGGGATTGTGGATTTAGAGGCAATGAGGGTGTAATTAGCGTCACAGAGGTTCACTTCCACATATGTATATTGTAGCATTGTGCACAGCTGTTGGTCATACACAGATGACTCCAGATTTGCCTCCATGAATTTGTATTGAGGTAATACCATTATTAGCAGTTTTCTGTCCTCGCACCTCCCCCCTCTTTTTCTCTCTGCTTTTTCCCTTCTTGGCAACCTTTTTCCTCAAGACAAAGACAATCTAACATGTAGGGAAAGCTAAACAGCTTAGCTCAGTAATCAATCAACTTTCATCATCCTATGATGTAGTCTTGAACTAACAATGTCTTTAACCTCTTAAGGTCCAAGAACTTCTACAACTGATAGCTACACTGACTCACGTTTATAAGATGGAATGCGTATTTTAGAATGTAACTTTTTATATAAACTTGAAAGCCGTTCATTTATCTCGGATATGATCCAAATTTGACCCAATAGGCATTAATACTTGTCTTATTATAAAATTATCAGTTATATATATAATGGGTCGTATATAGGCCGCTGGGCCTTTAAGGCAGTGCTTCGCAACAATTTTTTTTTTATTTTGCGGCGCACTTAAAAGTGCCTTTAATAATTCCATGCACATTATAGTATTTAAATAGGTAAGTATGGCATATATTTTAAAATTCAATGCTACCATAAGTCAGCGCTACCTAATTTTTGTGTGATGGATAGGTGGATGAAGATAACTCAACGTTTTTGTAAAGCTGTACGTGAAAGATTCTTTCGTTATATTTGACAATAATATATAATTGTTTATATCATGTAGTATATTCTGCCTGGTGCCGCGGCTCACCAGTTGCAGAGCACTGTTATAAGGGATTAAAGCCACGTTTTTCCAATATTGCCTTAATTAGCAATCGAAATATGGTATCTGAGAAAGGTGGTTGAAGTAACAAGAAGATAGATGGTTCGCAACAAGACAATACTTCATAGCCTCAAAACCCTTGCAGACCCAAATTTTGTGTACAATTTACATGTTATTTACACATTGTAGTACTCAGTATGCTATATTTACATCATCACTTGTTGGTTGGGGGGTTTCTCCTTTAATATTTACAATTTAATTATTTTAATGTTGAGTTTCCAAGTTTGTAAATTTTTTATTTTCAGTTAGTATTATTATTTTATATTATGGTCCTTGTTTTGTTAATATTTGTATCGACTATTTCTTTTAGTTTTTAATTTGAGATATTTTCGGAGTTGGTTTTTGGTTTTTCCGTATAAATACTGACGTTTGAACTTTCCTGACTACCAAATAGCAGTGACATATTTTAATCTTTCTCTACCCCAGCTGTGACTGTCATCGCCTACTGGACGTTTGGATTCTCCCTTGCTTTCGGTAAAGGCAATAGTTTCATTGGCTGGCATGCGTACTGGGCCTCCTCTGAAATTGAAGGGGACTACATGGCTTTCTTTTTCTTTGAATTCGTCTTTGCCGCCACTGCAGCAACCCTCGTGTCAGGTGCCCTTAGTGAGAGATGCGACTTCATCGCCTACTTCGTTTACAGTTTTATCATCACAGGTATGATAATGTGGTGTGTTAGTTTTAAGGATAATTGGAAACGTTTTGTTGTTTGTTCAGTTAACACCTTTTTCGATGCCGTGAAACCACAGGTGAACAAGAAAATGAAAAACCTAAACCCCAAGTCTTCCTGCCCCATGCCACCCGTTCAAGGTCCTTCTGTGCCTTCCGTATCCCTTTCATGTCTGCCTTCAGTTCTCTTCTCAATGCTTTGTGAGGTATTCCTCTATTTCCCTTACATTCATCATCATAACCTAGACTCTCCAGGACCTCCCCATCTGTTCTCATCTCTATCCATGAGACACGCCCCATTCCTCCACATATCCACGCCCCAAGAGCCCCAACTCTTTCTTCCAAACGCTTATTCATCGTCCATGTTTCCGCACCACACAGAAATGCAGAATATATATAATACTTCATGATTCTCAGTTTTAATCTGTGAGATAACTGTCTGGATGTCAGCATATGTTTCATGTTGTTGAATGTAGCTCCGGCCATTCCCACTCTCCTCTTGACCTCTGTCTCACATCCGCCATCCTCTGTTACCATATGACCAAGACACACGTAGCTCCCGACCCGCCCCAGGATTTTCCCACCCACGCCCATCTCCATTGTGGGTCTATCGTCTGTTTTGCCAACCATCATAGTCCTTGTTTTCTCAATATTAATGTCGAGTCCACACTCATGACTCACACTGTTCACTTGCTTCACTAGTTCTTGTAACTCCTGTTCGCTTTCAGCTAACAACACGGTATCATCTGCATATCTAAGGTTGTTTATTGACCTTCCACTGATGTTCAGTCTTGGTATTTCCCCTTACATTGGGGGTTCCAAAATTTAACAGGCTAGCAACATAGCTAGTCGTTGACTAGTTACTTTTCCCTTCTGATATTGTCATGCAAAAGGTACTGTATAGGCAATTTTTCTTGGTGTTTCAGTCACGTGCGTGATCATTAACTTTCCTACAAGTTTATTTCCCATAGTTTGAGTCCACGGCCTTTAGTTTTAGAAGTCCACTCCCTCTTTCTTGCCTCTACTGGATACTTTTCATAATTTATTAGTACACCACTAACATTGTCTAAATATCTCAATGTCGTTCTCTGCTCCTCTTAAGCTTTTCCTTTTTTCCCCCTCATGAAGGAAAAAGCCACCTATGCAGTAGTAGTTTCTGTAGAAATTTGTTTTAAATACGATGAGGTAGCCAACCCCTATACACGATGAGATTGCCTGCCTCTATATACGATGAGGTTGCCTGCCTCTATATACGATGAGGTTGCCAGCCCCTATATACAACTTCGTAGTAGTCGCCTTGTCCCACATGCTTGAGGGAGTAGTAGTTCTATTCTTTTCTTTCTCATCAGAGGACCTCCTCACCCCCCGGAACTACCCCAGGCGGAAATTTTTATCCTGTGTATTTGTATGTAACGTGTACATCTGCTTTGTCAAGTGCTGTATTTGTATGTAGCTTCTATATCTGCTTTGTCAAGTGCTGTATTTGTATGTAGCTTCTATATCTGCTTTGTCAAGTGCTGTATTTGTATGTAGCTTCTATATCTACTTTGTCAAGTGCTGTATTTGTATGTAGCTTCTATATCTGCTTTGTCAAGTGCTGTATTTGTATGTAACTTGTACATCTGCTTTATCAAGTGCTGTAATTGTATGTAGCTTGTATATCTGCTTTGTCAAGTGCAGTATTTGTATGTAGCTTGTATATCTGCTTTGTCAAGTGCAGTATTTGTATGTAGCTTGTATATCTGCTTTGTCAAGTGCAGTATTTGTATGTAACTTGTATATCTGCTTTGTCAAGTGCAGTATTTGTATGTAACTTGTATATCTGCTTTGTCAAGTGCAGTATTTGTATGTAGCTTGTATATCTGCTTTGTCAAGTGCAGTATTTGTATGTAGCTTGTATATCTGCTTTGTCAAGTGCAGTATTTGTAAGTAGCTTGTATATCTGCTTTGTCAAGTGCAGTATTTGTAAGTAGATTGTATATCTGCTTTGTCAAGTGCAGTATTTGTATGTAGCTTGTATATCTGCTTTGTCAAGTGCAGTATGTGTATGTAGCTTGTATGCCTGCTTTGTCAAGTGCAGTATTTGTATGTAGCTTGTATATCTGCTTTGTCAAGTGCAGTATTTGTATGTAGCTTGTATATCTGCTTTGTCAAGTGCTGTATTTGTATGTAACTTGTATATATGATTTGTCAAGTGCAGTATGTGTATGTAGCTTGTATATCTTTGTCAAGTGCAGTATTTGTATGTAGCTTGTATATCTGCTTTGTCAAGTGCAGTATTTGTATGTAACTTGTATATCTGCTTTGTCAAGTGCAGTATTTGTATGTAGCTTGTATATCTGCTTTGTCAAGTGCAGTATTTGTATGTAGTTTGTATATCTGCTTTGTCAAGTGCAGTATTTGTATGTAGCTTGCATATCTGCTTTGTCAAGTGCTGTATTTGTATGTAGCTTGTATATCTGCTTTGTTAAGTGCAGTATTTGTACGTAGCTTGTATATCTGCTTTGTCAAGTGCAGTATTTGTATGTAGCTTGTATATCTGCTTTGTCAAGTGCAGTATTTGTACGTAACTTGTATATCTGCTTTGTCAAGTGCAGTATTTGTATGTAACTTGTATATCTGCTTTGTCAAGTGCTGTATTTGTACGGTGACACTCTTTGAACTTTTTGTTAATCCTAATTTCTTCTTCCTCTATTTCTTGGATCCTTAGCTCCTGACTGAAAAAACAGCCAGTGGCCATCACGCCTAGTTTAATGCTAATTTAATGTTTTTATGATCATTAGTACTGTGTACTTGGAGTAAAAACAGAAATTGCTTCTAACAATTATTGCGCTTACGAGTACGGCCTTGACCTTGATTTTATCATGTTGGCAAAATGGATCCAGGAGTTGTCATCATTTTACATTAACGTGACAGTACACCAGAAGCCGAGGTAGCGCAGTGGTTAGTGCACTGGCTTCCTAGCTCAGTGGTCCATGGTTCGGTCCCCCAGTTGAGGTGGGATTCTTTTAGACACATAAACGGCTCCAGGGTCGACCCAGCCACATGAATTGGGTACCAGAGCAACTCTGGGAAGGTTAAGGTGGCCGGCATGATGCTGACCCCATCACCCCTAGTGTGTCGATGGTCACGAAAATATGGGCCCTAACACCATATTCCCAATATGCCAACAATGGGCGTGTAACGAGATCCTTTTCTCTCCTTTTTTATACCAGAAACATTGGATAAGATTAGTTTGGTTTTAAGGACTATCTTCATTGCACACGGACTACTCCATCAGTGCTCCGACCTCCTCCCTTAGATCACACAAGGAGAATCTCAGTACAGTGTACGAACTTCGTAGCACCGGCGAGAATCCCAATGTGTGTATATAGGAATCACACATTCTATAAATATTTTTGTTGTGGGTAGGTTTCTAATTTTTAAATTTTGCCAGGGCAGTGACCTGATAGCCCTAGGCCTACCCTTTACGATTTCCAACTGCTGTAAGACCTCCTAGTTTTTCTCCCTTATCCGAGAAGGCTAGACATCCAATCTCACTACCCTGGAGACCAGGAGGGAGTATGACATCATTAGGACCACTGGTTCTGAAAATTTTAGCCACTCTGACCCCGGATAAGATACCATTCTTAAAGCACGTCTACGTTTCAAAGCATACCTAAGCACGATGTACATGAAGGACAAGTTACTACAGTATTTACCAATGTGCGAACTGTTTTATTGTCACTATTGGGCTTAACAAGCGAAAAGACAACGCTAGCAATGGGTATCACACAACGAGGAAATCTGGTGATAGCCTTACAAGACAGTCCTTGTTCTGGAATCTCCACGGTAAGAGGGAGACGGGGAAAACACACGGAGAAGCATGGAGACAGAAACGAGAGGGATAAAGGAGGCATGAAAGTAAATTTAGCGGATAGCACAGGCAGGACATGAGAGCTTGGCTTGAATTTGTTAAATGCATATTTCCCGGGATTAGAGACACAAAATAGGGGTACTGGTCCAGGGCCGGTTTAAGGCCAACTGATGCCCTAAGCACAGCCCCCTCCAACTGTGTGCGCCCCCCCCCCGCCCCCACCCCCCCCCCCCCCCCCCACCCCCCCTCCCCCCCACCCCCCCCCCCCCCCCCCCCCTCCCCCCCCCCCCCCCCCCTCCCCCCCCCCCCCCCCCCACCCCTCCCCCCCCCCCCCTCTTTGCCCCCCCCCCCCCCCCCCCCCGGCGCTTCCATTGCTCAACTGATAAAGACAATCAATAAATGCTGAAGACTGAAAAGTCAATTTTCTTCCTGTCCAGACTCCACTGAAAATCATGCAGAAAAACCTTGGTAAGACAGGCAAACATACTGAACTCTAGGTCTATGTCTGCCACTTTCAGTCACTCATCATACCAAAGAAAACATATAAACAATTCGGATTAAAGTCGATCACGGCAGATATTGAAAATTACCAAAAAAAATTCGACTAAAGACGACTGTAGCAGTGAAAGAGATGAGAGTTAAGGGCATGATAGCTAGAGGGAAAATTCTGTGGTGTTCCCCTTCCCTTGGTGTCCTAAGCACGTGCATATTTTGCTTAATGGTTAATCCAGCACTTGGGCATGTCTAAGGTGCAAGCCTCATGTAAAACAAATTGTCACAGACCACAGCTGCAATAGCATATGACTGCTTGGTGCAGACTTCCTGATAGGGGACCGGCTGTAGTCGTCGTTCCAATCCATATAAGGAGCTCGAAGGACAATTACATGCTCCTTGGTATTTTTTGTTTTTAGTTAAGGGTAATGAATGAACCAGTCAGGTGGTTGCTACTTAGCCTGAAGGAAAACACTTTTTCACCAAAGTAAGCGTTTTTAAACTTTTAAACGTAAATAGTGGACCTACGTTCCTTTCTCACAAATGTGCGTGCTTTGCTTTATTTCCTTAGCCTTCATATACCCACCAGTAACACACTGGGTCTGGACCAACGAAGGTTGGTTGAAAGCTGGGCTAATGTATCAGATTAATGGAGTTCAGGTGGCGGTAGGATTTCACGTAAGGAATTTTCTCTTATATGATGTCGATTATAGTGATGGTGAAGTATTTGTTAAAAATAACATAACGTTGTATATCGGGGGTTTCTAACCTGGGATGAGGATAGGAAACTATACAGAGCGGTACAACAGGAGGCAATCTGATCATCAGAAGCTTTGATGTAGAAACATGAAGAATAAATATACCCTTTGATGCAAGAGAAACTTGTTACGGGGGTTGCTGGAATATTTCATTAATACCTATTTTATCCTATTGAAATATTCACAAACGTAGATGTTTGTGAATAAACATTTTCTCTTATGTGGTGCTAGTGTTAATAATGGTGATCGTACAGACGCTTTATATTTATTATCCACATCTTAAGGGCCTCAATTCTTCCTGTTAACTGCTTGTTCGTGTTTCTACATCAAAGAGCAAAGAAGAGTGTATAAAACACTTGATGACTATTTAAATTTAATAATTATAACGTAGCATTATGTATCATGGGTTTTTAACACAGGATACGCGCTACCCACCCCACATTCCACCCCAGTGTGTAAGAAGAGCTTTTTCGGGGGTTTTCTATGAATATTTAATAACTATATTATCATATTGAAAAACTAAGTCTGAAGTCTTGGTGAAAAAAAAAACTGTGTGGATTGTACAGAACAAAAACAGGATTAAGAACGGCGAATCATGTTCTTAATCAAATCCAAAATAAGAAGCAGAGGCTGAACATGATGTGCAAGCATCTTATTCAAAGACTTTAACCAAGAATACAAAAGTTGGTAAATAAAATAAAAAATTTAAAAAAAAAATACATTTAACTGTGTTCTGATAAACATTAACAACTTTGATATTAAAAAATTGGTAACCAATAGTTTTCTTCATAACAAAAATCCATTGTCTTGTTCTTACGTGCATAAGTATAGTAAACTCTAGAATTTATTTTTCCTTTCATAATGAATTGGGGGTACGGGAAGGTTTACTAAAAGCTACGGGGATACGGGAAGGTTTACCACAAGCCAAGGGGATACGGGAAGGTTTACCACAAGCCAAGGGGTTACGGGAAGGTTTACTAAAAGCCAAGGGGATACGGGAAGGTTTCCTTTTTTTTTTTTTTTTTTCTTTCTATAACCAGCGGCACTCGAGCTTTCCGGCTCTTTCGGCCCAATGACATGTCATTGCGAGGCTGGGTGGTCAGTGGACTTTCCTTCCAACCCGGTCAGGAGCTTCGCTCCTTCCATCCACACGGGATTTATGTGCAGGAGCCGTTCAGATTATTCAGTCAAATTTCCGGTCGTAAACATTTCTTCAAACGCCGACGGCCGGGTTTGAACCATGAACACCTGGTCGCCAGTACAACGTCATAGCCATTACACCAGCGCGGCTCCCGGGAAGGTTTACTACAAGCCAAGGGGATACGGGAAGGTTTACTAAAAGCTACGGGGATACGGGAAGGTTTACCACAAGCCAAGAGGATACGGGAAGGTTTACCACAAGCCAAGGGGATACGGGAAGGTTTACTAAAAGCCAGGGGATACGGGAAGGTTTACTAAAAGCCAAGGGGATACGGGAAGGTTTACTAAAAGCCAAGGGGATACGGGAAGGTTTACTAAAAGCCAAGGGGATACGGGAAGGTTTACTAAGCCAAGGGGATACGGGAAGGTTTACTACAAGCCAAGGGGATACGGGAAGGTTTACTAAAAGCCAAGGGGATACGGGAAGGTTTACTAAAAGCCAAGGGGATACGGGAAGGTTTACTACAAGCCAAGGGGATACGGGAAGGTTTACTACAAGCCAAGGGGATACGGGAAGGTTTACTACAAGCCAAGGGAGTACAAGACCGAAAAAAGGTCGGTAACTCCTGTTAAGTAATCTTCTTCTTCGTTAGTCCTGAAAAGGACGTTGGTTGCATTGTGTCCGTTTACAGCGAAGCAGCGATATTTGCACCTTTCGGCTGACACATCCAACTTCAGCACGGCATTTTTTGGACCGGGTTAGCCTTCCCTCTTCGATCCCTACTCACTCAGCCAGACTGCTGTGATGCAGCCTGTTTCCAGGACCACCACTTGGAGGTGGAGTAGTGTCTTGGTCAGCTCTGGTTCGCTGACCCTGACGCAAGCAGTCTAGCTATGGGTCGCTAACTGCATTTCTCACTGTTGACGCATCTTAGGTCCCGTTAAGTAATCTAATCCCAGATCCTGATAAATCTAAAGAGGAGTCGATCGTCCTGGTTGTACTCCGTAACTGTATCTTCAATGCCCTTTGTTGCTACCTATGGACCATGTATTTCACCACTCTGGCTAGTCCCCTTGCATGAAGCATTCAATTCAGCATTCAGGAACTCTTGCAGAGTGTGTTCGGTAGCAAAATGTTTACATGTCTGAACCATGCGCAGCCTTATTTTGGTCACCTGGTATGAGATGCCAGAGGGTGGAGTAGTCATGTGCTACTGTCTCCTCAAGACACTCCCAGCAACTTCTTGGGTCATCTGGGCTTAATATTCTTGCTTTTCTTGCGTTGTTCAATTACACAAGATTCTTCATGCGAACTTTTCAAACTCTTTAATAGGCCTTTAGGCCATTGAATAGAACTACTTTCTAGAAAGATCACAAAATGTCTTAGGAAATAGCTGTAAAATGAAATCATATTAACTTACATTTCATGATTAGAAAGTTAGTTTTGAAAAATTGAGCGACATATTGTTATATATGTATCGCATGGGAACGGTCACAGAGAGGAACACAATTAAAATTCTCCCAGCAGCTATTATATCCCCTTCTTACTTTGTTATCCCCCCTTCCCCTTTTATTTACTTTAATATAAAAACAGAAAGAATGATGGAGAGTGAATTTAGACATTTTGTATAACAGTACTTATTCTACAGTAAAGTATGGTCCTATTTTTTGGCATACGTCTTCTTGGATTAGATTAGTCAGAACACCGGGGGTGAAGTTTCGTGCATTTTAGTTATACAAAGCACTGACACTCTGCCTAGAAATACATGTACAGTACATGTACACATTCATTGACTGACATGCTCTAAAGCAGGGCTTCGGAGTCGGTAAAAAAATGTTCCAACTTCTAATTTTACGAGACTTTAGTCAAGGCAGATCCACGTTTGATCCAAGCAAGGGAAGGAGCGCTTTAAAAATTTGAAATAACATTTCATTCCTAAAACCACTTTCGTATTAAAGTACATCCATTTTTACATAATGTTGGGAAAACTTCAGTTGCTTCTGATCATAGTTTTTTTTTTTTTAAATCACAATTGGAAATGTGTTGGCACATTTAGAAAAAGCACACAAGAAATGAAAATAAACTATATACACTGTCAATTTGCCCGTCTTTGTTAAAATGAAACTATTTTGCCTCATGGTGTTTGGCAAAGCAGTCGTTTGTGTGCAGGTGTGGATGTTTTATTTTGTATTACTGTATGAATGAATGGTTTAAAATGTAGTTTACGAAAGCCACGTATTCATTTATTCACAAACATACAATACTTATACATATAACTCCATTATATGTGCATAATACTATGCCATATCACTAGTTAAATAAAAAAATAAAACTCTTGTCGGAGTCGGACTTCTAAAATTTTCGGAATCAGAGTAGGAAAGTTCTTGGCTGACTCCACAACCCAGCTCTAATGCAGCGATTCTCAACCTAAGTCGATATAGACTAGTGAAGCTGTGCATCGCGTTGACAATCTTATGTAAAACAAATAGCTGCAGAAACAAGAGCATGCGAAAGCTTGGCACAAGCTTCCTCAAAAAGGACCAGTTATAATGGTGGTTTCATGCTCATAAGGAGCTCGAAGGGAAGTAATAATAGTTATGTTAGTAAGACCGTTGCACTATATTGCTAGTTTTCTCTCGTTATTTTTATTTGTTTGTATCTTTATATTTTTTTAAGTTTCCTGTTAACGTTGTTTTGTTATTTTTTGCTAAACGGGTAGTTCTAAATGTTTTAATTTTCGTAAGGAAACCCAATTTATTATTGCAGGATTTTTCTGGCAGTGGTGCTGTCCATTTGGTGGGCGGAACTGCGGCTTTGGTTGGGGCTATCATACTGGGTCCTCGTATTGGAAGGTTCCACCCTGATACCGGAAGTGATATGACGCTCAAGGGTCATTCAGTGCCGGTAAGTTTTATGTGTAAACATTCTGTGCTGTATTGTTGGAAATTACTCGTATATACCACCAGCTCTGCCTTCTCTTCACTCTAGTGAGTCTAGTCCATGTTTCTTTTCTCTGTTGCATCTCTAGTATGTGTATGTTTTGCACCACTAGTCCAGGCATATTATTTATTTTACACCACTAGTCCAGGCTTATTCTCTCTTCTACACCACTAGTCCAAGGTTATTCTCTCTTCTACACCACTAGTCCAGGCATATTATTTCTTCTACACCACTAGTCCAGGCATATTCTCTCTTCTACACCACTAGTCCAGGCTTATTCTCTCTTCTACACCACTAGTCCAGGCATATTATTTCTTCTACACCACTAGTCCAGGCATATTCTGTCTTCTATACCCCTAGTCCTTGTATCTTCTATCGTCATTAGTCGTTATCTTCTCTCTTGTACATTAGTCCACGTATCTTAAGTGTCGTGTTTTGGTCTGTCTTACACCACGGTCATATTTACCGCACGCAATACTATAGGAAAACGGACCGATACAATAACCAATGAAAACGCTCCATTCTCTAGTGTGTATAATGAAACCTTTTAGGCTTAACATAGAGGCCCATTTTGTGTAAATGATAGTAAGAATTTATTTAATTTCATAAGAACTAAAGAAGTATCACCAGAAAGGATTATATAATTCATAAACGGGAATGTTACTTTAGAGGTAGGTATAAAAACTTTCTCGAATAATATTCTAGTAAGATAGAAATATCGAGTATAAAGAGCTGTGTTACATCAGGATTAGTCCAACTTAGCTAGTTAAAGCATGCATACATGTAAATGCATTTTGCAAACTAACTAAAATAGATAGATCGATACAAAATAATGCACAGTATAATTCAAACTTTACTTGACCAAAATCGGCCCATAAATAAGGAAGATAAGTGAAAAACTAGATTTTATACATTGAACAGAGAGCAAAATTTTGTATCAGTTTGAGATTTTTATCATCCCTTTTTGAGTATGCCATCCGAGATGGCGGGGGCGTGACTATAAAAGATCTTGCCCTTGGCTATTTGACGCCACTATCAAAAATTCAAAACCACAAGCTGCCCAGAAAGAAGCGGTAAACTGTAATCGTATTTTACCTTTGCCAACCGCATCTGTTGCGCAGACCATAGAAGCTATTAACAGCCTGTGTGTTTGCCTGGGGGTAAGAATGACTATATATATGTATATGTACATATTTATGTATTATTCCTGTGATTTAATCCATGTGTATTAGAAAGTGAAAAGGCCTGTGTTAAAAATATTCCAGGACGAATGTGTTGCGTGCTGGACCGCAAAGCATGTATTAGTTTTAGAGGCGAAAGCCAGCGTTGTAAAAAGTGTAGGTTTATTGAGAATGATGTCAAAAATACGACTAAGTTTAATAATACATTTGAAAGAGTATTTGTTAAAGGAATGACATGTATCCTGGAATCTAAGGGATTAACAGGAATGGTTGTACTGAATCGATCAATATACTCGTATTACTTGTAAATTTATACTATTCCAAATCATTGTATGGAAGCCAATCATGGACACAGGAATCAACTTAGGAATTATAAGAAAATTTTAGTCGCACTCGCAGTGAACTGACTCTGATGGGTGGTGAAGGTAAGTTGTCCTGTGCATATGTTAGCACAATGTCTGGCGCTGTATGTTATGTTCTTTGTGTGTAAAGGCAGAGTAGTGCTGGACCATACAGAGGTTCTGATTATTTGAATTTCAGGTTTTATCCTGCAAACGTTGTACCTTGCACATTACCCGAAGTATCGGATTCCTATAACTCGATTGGACTCTGAGGTGTGAGAGCTCGTGAAGTTGTGGAAGCCAGACACCATTGTCCACTGCCCGGCAATTCATAGAAGTATTCGTCCACGGCAGAAGAGTGTGGGATTTTCTTGATTTAAAGATAAGTGGCTTTATATAGCCACTGGTCAGCATATTCAACCAAGATAGCACTATAATAAAATATAAATATATTTCTAACATTTCAGTGGAGGATGAGTTTAAGGACAGTATGAATCCACCCTACCTTCCCAGTCAAACTCATTGACATTTTATTAAATTAAAATTACTCATCAGTGTGGAAGACAATAGAAACTTCAGTACAAGATTTTTTTTTTTTTAACCAGCGGCACTTGGGCTTTCAGCCCTTCGGCCCAATGACATGTTATTGCGAGGCTGGGGAACCTGAGGACTTTCCTTCCAACCCGGTCAGGAGCTTCGCTCCTTCCCATCCACAGAGGGTTTATCACAGGAGCCGTTCAGGTTATTCAGTCAAATTTCCGGTCGTAAACATTCCTTCAAACGCTGACGCCCGGGTTTGAACCATGAACACCTGGTCGCCAGTACAACGCCGAAGCCATTACACCAGCGCGGCTCCCCAGTACAAGATTATGTTTCATAAATTAAGTTTCTATGTTTATTTATTTCATGATGTAAATACATTTGAGTTTTCATAATTAACCTAACTGAAAAGAGAACCGGTTAGGTTAAATAAATTGTAAATATATATATCAACAGACTTGCTGAAATTATTTGCATTAAAGTTTCAAGTTTGGTTGATACATATTTTGGATTGATAAATAGACCATACCTTGTATTAAATACCCCTAGAACAACTTGTCAACATAAACAACAAAAATAAACATAAACAACACATATTACCAAAGGAGAATCTTCGAAAGGGGCAAATAGATTTTCAGGACATACCTTTCAACACCTGGAGATTTATACAGCTGGATTCTAACCTTTGATGTCAATACACCCTTATTCTTTTTCCAGAAAAGGGGGGTATTTTTTGTAAGACCAGTCTCTTACCTGGCACTATCCTGGTATCATCTGATACATCTTTTTGTCCAGGATATCTTAAATTTTATAACATCTCAAACCTTTCGTGACATTAAGTCTTCTACACAAGTCCACACATATTCTCTTCTGCACTAGTCCATGTATCTTCTCTTTTACATTAGTACATGTATCTTCTCTCTTCTACACAACTACTCCATGTATCTTCTCTCTTCTACACTACTAATCTTTTCTCGTCTAAACCACGATCAATGTATTTTCTACACCAGCAGACCATTTATCCACTATGCTCTAAACCGTCAGCAATATTTATTCCATCATTTCCTTTACATCACTGACATGTCACAAATGTCAAAAGGTCTAGTCTATATTTCACTGCTGACGCTTTTCGGCACCTAGCACACGTCTCCTCTACATAACTTTCGACAAGCCCTGATCTATTTTATCTTTCATGCCACCAACTCATTTATCTTTGTCCGTCTTCTGTCTCTTGTCTTGGTGGTACCACTTGATAGACTCGTTCCTGTCCATCACTTTATCTTCCAACTAATAGCGATGTCTTCCTCTTGCACGTTTGCATTCACTCCATTTTTTGCTAGTAGATTTTCCTCCATGGTCTTCACCAAGGCATTATCTTCTTATGTGGTCAAAACTGTTATTATTGATCAGAACTGACATCATTACACTGCAGACAAAACCAGTCGGTGCGCAGTCTCCCACAGAAAATGTTGAAGGGTTTGAATATCAAACGTTCCTGCTGCGTACTGGCTGTATACACGCCGGATGCATCCTCTCATATGTCCATCCTAACAAAAATATTTGATGTGTCTTTGTTTTCCTCTTAATTCTTTGTTCATACCTAGCTTTTCTAGAACCTCTTTCTTCTCTTTCTTGAGACGCGCCCAATTCATCTGTATATTCACATTTCAAGGGCTCAATTCTTTCTTCTAACTGCTTGTTCATTGTCCATGCTTCTACACCATAGAGCAATGAAGAGTATATTTCGCTTTATGACTCAGTTTACATTTATGGGTAATTTGTTTACATTTATGGGTAATTTGTTTACATTTATGAGTAATTTCTTTACATTTATGAGTAATTTGTTTTGATGTTAGTATCAACTTTCGTAATAAATAAATTTAATCAAGGCATGTTACATTTATGAGTAATTTGTTTTGATGTTAGTATCAACTTTCGTAATAAATAAATTTAATCAAGGCGTGTTACATTTATGAGTAATTTGTTTTGATGTTAGTATCAACTTTCGTAATAAATAAATTTAATCAAGGCATGTTACATTTATGAGTAATTTTTTTGATTTTAGTATCAACTTTCATAATAAATAAATTTAATCAAGGCATGTTACATTTTATTTTTCAGTTTGCAGCTTTGGGCGCCTTCCTTCTGATTGTGGGATTTCTGGCCTTCAATGGCGCCTCTCAGCTCACAATGACCAAACCAGGCGATAATGTCATCATTGCACTGGCTATTACCAATACCATTATCTCAGGCAGCATGTCAGCTTTCAGCGCTCTTGTTATTCGAAGGTAAATCTTTACTGATTATTTTTTTTTTAGTTTGTGATGTTGCTGGTATTTTTTTCTTCGAAATATTTTAAGCTTTTTATCCATATCTGCAAAACTAGGCAACAAAAACTGCCAGTGATAACGGACTGGGGGAAGCGTGTATGTTGTTGCTAATAAGTGCAATTCCTAAATTAAACGAAATGGCGAGAGATCGCCCAAAATAAAAACAATAATAAATATAAGAAGACTTGAACAGGATAAGCATGGAAAGATTTTGAACGCAGAGAGACAGGTTTGGTGTGCACATTTTTATTGAAGGTATGTGCTTCACAGCACCCCCTCCTTCTCCCCCCTCCCCCCCCCCCTTTCTCTCTCTTCCCCCCCTCCCTTCCCGTGTGGTTCCCGGGGGTCTCTGAAGAGACAAAGAATAGGACTGCTGCATCCTCGAGCATGTCGTAGAATGAGTTTTTGCTTGGGGCTGGCAATCTCAGGTAAAACAAATTGTCACAGAAACTAATGAGATCACTTGAGCCCCACACATTACTCTGGCTTTCACCTGGTTTGTGCGTGCAGGAGGATCTCACAATGGATAGATGGCATGCGATTAGTGGATCTGTGCAGGGCGTGACCATTCCTTGTAAGAGCCCAGAAAACCAGAGCACAGTATTCTAGCCCTGCATATTTGGAAATCTCCCATGGATAGTGGAGAATGCCTAATATGCCACTTCCCCCTTCCTGTTCTAGCTTGAAACCAGATTCGAGGATAATTTAAATACGCGCCAATCCAGGATAGAAAACACAGGAAAGAAACTGGAGCACACGACTCCCAATTCAACAAGGTTCGGAAAAGCCTAGATTAACAATGTAGATAATGCCAATGATTCTTTAACTTGGGATTGGCTGCAATAGATCGACAAGCTCATCTGCTTTAGTTAAATAACATGAGTTGGTCACCCCATTCACAGCCTCATAATACTCACCGTTCATACTTTTGAGTCGGCACTGACCAGTTTATGTCCTTAGACAACCCTTCCACCAGCCCCCCCCCTTTTTCCTTTTCCCCCCCCCTTTTCCCCCCCCCCCCCCCCCCCCCCAAAAAAAACCCTCACAGGGCAAACAATGAAACTGTTGATAGATTAGCAGGCAGTCCTTGTTCTGGACTCATCAGAGAAAGAGATGACCAAATAACACATGGAGAAGAGAACCAAAGACAAGGCATGAAAGGGAATAAAGACGTGAAAAATGAGACTGATGGCAACAGTGGCGTAAGTTTTTATGGTTGCCTATGCTAATTAGGGAGTTGAAAGGTGTTAATGAATGAAACAATTAACACATTAAATTTGGAATAGTTTATATTATTCAGGTTTTATTCCTCTACAGACTTGTTGGACGCAACTGGAGTGTCATCTACACCGTTAATGGCTGTGTGAGTGGCATGGTGAGTATTTGCTCAAGGTTGTAATCATTGTTTAGAAACATTTGTCAATATAGCAATTTTCAGTTCAGTCAACAACTTGGACGGAATGGCTAGCGATCATCGTAGTCTTTCATCTCATCTGGAGCATATGTATCAAATCAGTAAGGCAGCAAGGAAAAGATCTAGTCACCCGATCCTAAAGCTGAGATCTAATATAAGTAAAGTCTACAACACTTCACCCCTCTTCGGAAGTATCTGCTATGAGAGTACCTTTACTTCTGCCTCTTCCTTTCACCTCTTCCTTTCACCTTGGAACTTCCAGAGTGCTTCCCTGTCGTGGCACAGTTACGGAGTTTCGGGATCGAAACCTGGCAGCGTCTCATCTAGACTACCCAGCCGTGAATGGTTACCTGCCTCTGCCATTGAGTTAAGGAATGCAAAGGCAGCCAGGCAGTGAACTGGTCACCCTACCTCATAAAGAAACTGGACCTAGTATACCATACGGCAGTTTCTTATATGTGGCCACCTTGGCCACCTTTACCTTTCATATCAGTGTCTCTTTTCTTAGTGTTTATAATCAACTTGACTAGGCAATGATAGCATATGGTTTGGTTTGGTTTGGTTTTAAAGAACATCTTCATTGCACACGGACAACTCTAACAGTGCTCCGATCTCATCCCTTAGATCACACAAGGAGGATCTCAGCACAGTGCACAAACTCCGTAGCACCGGGGAGGATCCCAATGTGAATATACAGGAATCACACATTTTAAAATATTTTTTTCTTAAATATTAAAAAAAAAAAGGATAGTAAAGTTTCCTATTAGGCTGCCAATTCTTGTAGGTGTGGTTTGTTTCTAGTACCTTAGTCGGTTCTTTGTTATCAATGTGTATGGTAATCATCCTCCCAGAAGCATAACATTATATAACCAGAGGCTACATAGTACGTGGTATCTTACTTGGTAAATTAATCTACTTAATAGGTTGCGATCTGTGGAGGCTGTGACGTTTTCAGACCCTGGGGTGCATGTATTGTAGGATTGGTTGCTGGTGTCTGCTTCAACTTCACTTCCTGGTGGGTGATCAAACTGAAAATTGACGACCCGGTGGATGCTGTTGCAGGTAAGCATGACTGTTTTTTTTTTTTTGTCCCTTCTCTTTAACTTTCCGTTGGAAATAAGCGCCGAATTTGGCAGAGCGGCAAGAGCCGTTGCCTCTCACTGCATTGTTACCAGGTTACTAGTTCAAGACTGGGTAGAGCCTCAAGCTCCAATTTCTTCTTCCGTGAACGCTGACTGACACAGCAATCACGTGACCATCACTGCTGCTGGTAGCGTCGTGTTGGGCAACAGTCTCCACTTTGCTCGGTCGGCAGCTCCAATTTACCCAGTTGTAAATGAGTACCTGACGCTTGCTCCTGAGATAAGGGAATGCAAGGGCAGCCAGGAAGGGAACTGGTCACACCAGTTTACCTGGACTTAGTATCATAAAGTCTCGAACATTTCACTCCTCTACGGCGGTACCTGATGTAGGACTACCTTAAACTTTGCCATTTGAAATACTTTTGCTTCCATGTTAACAATTTAAATACTTATTTTATGAATATAGAATGTCATTCACTTTAAGATAGTATAAATAGGTGTGTGTGACAGGCCCTCATACAAAGGACATCACAATAGACAACAGAAAAGCAATAAGTGGTAGGGCCAGCACTGGTGTAATACAGGGTGAAATTCCGTCACCTTCGTCTTTTCATACTCATCATGGACGATGTCAATAAAACATGTCAAGAGAGGGCAGGAAAGTATTCAATGGGGTACTGGAAGATGAGGCAGATTTGTATTTCAGAACTGGCATTTGCCGATGATGTTGCCCTGATTGTTAATTCAGAAGCACATCTCCAATCCAACCTACAAGTCTGGAAGGAAGAGCTGGAGAAGAGAGGGGTGGTCATAAGCAGCTCTAAAACTAAAACCATGGTGATATCACGAAAGGAAAAAAAAAGCGTCAGATTATGCTGGGAGAACAGGTCCTGGAGCAGATCAACCACTTTAAATACCTTGGAGCTATCATTGACTGGAAGGGAGACATCAAAGAAGAGTTGGCTACCGGAAGAGCATCACCTGGGAGACTTTTATCGGGCCTTAAATCGAGAATTCTTCAGCAGAAGAGAAATTGGCAAGAAGACTAAGAAGGCTGAATACCGCTAAACTTATATTCCAGTCTTGACTAATGGATGTAAGTCATGGGAAATGATTACAACCCATAAAAGCCAGCTCCAAAAGTATCTCAGGAAGGTGCTTGAAGTATCAAGAAAAGACATGGTTCACCACCGGGTGATATATCATGGCGTAAAAACCCAGTCCCTGCAAACAAATATTGGGAAACTAACAGCCAGGGATCCAGACCTTGAGCATGACCTAGAAGTTCGCTGGGAGGATAACATTCGACATTCCTCTGAAGGACAGAGGACTAGATTTGAACCAAGCCAGAAGGAAGACGGCCGATATGATCTTGTGGCGTTTTCTCTGGCAAATCTCTCCAGCCCAAAGTAGAAGAGGAACGACTTAAGTAAGTAGTCGTGTGTTGGCACACTCAATGAGGAGGATAGGACACAAGGCAACATAAAAGTAACAGATGTGTTACGCTCACTGAGGGGTGAAACCAGGGACCACCCGAACCGCCTTGCCCAGCTCACTGCGTGAGTGAACCGAGACTGAATACATGGCCGACTCAGCACTGTAACAGTTTGCTCCAGTTTCTGAGTTGGCCGTGTGCCCTGGCACGATTCATTTCTGCAGCGAAGGATGGTCCCATATTCCATTCCCTGGTAAGACTATCATTTCCGTCATTACTCTGATGTCTTAAGAGTTTTTCTGATTTCTTAAGAGTGCCTGCCACATGTCTATTTATGCTTATTTACTATTCAAGGGCTACGGTTATATTCTTTATATGCTTCTGTTGAGATCAAGAATGACAATTATCGTTTATGATTCCTTAAGAAGCTATGCCTCATATACGATTTATTTTCCACAGTGCACTTTAGCGGTGGCGTCTGGGGTGTGATTGCGGTTGCCTTCCTTAGCTATCCTAACGGTATTCTGATTGCGTGGGACAAGAGATCTGGACTTGTAAGTAAACACGTGCTTGACAAAGTAATCACTTCTAATCATTATTTTGCTTATCAGTGTTAAAGTAAAAATTATTCTATTTTAGCTGCTTTGTGTCCAAAGTAATAATTTATTTCTGCAAGCGTTTATCATAAACCATCCTCTCCCTGTCGCTGTGTCGGTCCTAACGATGAAGTACATGAATCCTGCGCTGTAGTTGTTCCAAGAGAGCCTGCACCAACCTATTCGCTCCTTAAGGAGTATGGAGTCAGTATTGCATGAAGCATGAATCCTGCACTGTAGTTGTTCCACGAGAGCCTGCACCAACCTATTCGCTCCTTAAGAAGTATGGAGTCTGTATTGCATGAAGCATGAATCCTGCGCAGTAGTTGTTCCAAGAGAGCCTGCACCAACCTATTCGCTCCCTAAGGAGTATGGAGTCAGTATTGCAGCATTGGTCACCAGGAAGCTTTCACTAAACAAATGAATGCTACTTACAGTAGTGGTTTCTGTGGCAATTAGTTTTACTTGATGGTTGCCATCACATCAAAACTTCATATTGACAATTCTGCTACAACTTTAATATAGCTATTTGAGCTGGAATTACAGCGTCCGCTGGCACTAGACTTTCCATCCAACAGATCCTGGTTAAAGGGTCTAAAGTGTACTCATTCCAATTACGGGGCATCCAAAGAGTCCCGTATATTAATTTTTTTCGTCACCACCTGGCCGTGCCTGGAGTCATCATAACCATCGTGTTTCAAAAATGTCGACCCAGATATTTTTCCCAGCATTCCGTGTAGTTAATCTTTTTCATTTTTTCAATTTTTTTTTATTTTTTAAATTACAGCCAGTTGTAAGTTGCATTTAAAAAGAAACGTTGTAGTTAGCATTTTGTTTTAAAAACAAATCTATTCTGTATAAAAAATATGATGCATGAATTTCTAATCTCTTTAGATGTTGGCCTGGCAGTTGGTCGGACTCTGTGCTATCATGCTGTGGACAGGAACTTTATCTGCTATTATGTTTGGTGCCATGAAAGGCTTAGGAATTTTTAGAGTATCTGAGGAAGTGGAAATTAAAGGTGAGGAAATTTAGTTTCATAAAATCTCACATATTTTAAGTTTTCACGCATGCCTTTGCTAGTCAACATATTGAAAAGTTAAAAATTTAAAAACTCACAAATTAAAATAATAGAGGTTAGTAGTTGAATAGAAAATACACGTTGACGCTTTAGCTAAATATACTCATGTTCGCTCTTTTAGCTTATACTCGACATGTTGGCTCTTTTAGCTTATACTCGACATGTTGGCTCTTTTAGCTTATACTCGACATGTTGGATCTTTTAGCTTATACTCGACATGTTGGCTCTTTTAACTTATATTCGACATGTTGGTTGTCATAGCTTGTGTGTGTCATGCTGGCTGTCATAGCTTGTGTGTTATGCTGGCTGTCTACCTTGTGCGTGTCTTGCTGGCTGTCTAGTTTGTGTGTGTCATGCTGGCTGTCTAGCTTGTGTGTGTCATGCTGGCTGTCTATCTTGTGCGTGACATGTTGGCTATCTAGCTTGTGTGTGACATGTCGGCTGTCTAGGTTGTGTGTGACATGTTGGCTGTCTAGCTTGTGTGAGATGCTGGTTGTCTTGCTTGTGTCATGCTGGCTGTCTAGCTTGTCATGCTGGCTGTCTAGCTTGTCATGCTGACTGTCTAACTTGTGTGTCATGCTGGTTGTCATAGCTTGTGAGTGACACGTTGGCTGTCTATCTTGTATGTATCATGTCGGCAGTCCAGCTTGCGTGTCTTGCTGGCTTTCATAACTTGTGTGGCATGTTGGCTGTCTATCTTGTGTCGTGCTGGCAGTCTAGCTTGTGTGTGACATGTTGGCTGTCTAGCGTGTGAGTGTCATGTCTGCTGTCTAGCGTGTGTGTGTCATGTCGGCTGTCTAACTTGTGTGTCATGTCGGCTGTCTAACTTGTGTGTGATGCTGGCTGTCATAGCTTGTGTGTGTCATGTCGGCTGTCATAGCTTGTGTGTGTGTGTCATGTTGGCTGTCATAGCTTGTGTGTGACATGTTGGCTGTCTTGCTTGTCTGCGACATGTTTGCTGTCTGCTGTCTAGCATGTGCATGACATGTTGGCTGTCTAGCTTGTATGTGTCGTGTTGGCTGTCTAGCTAGTGTCATGCTGGCTGTCTAGCTAGAGTCATGCTGGCTGTCTTGCTTCTGTGTGATATGTTCTCTGTCTAGCTTGTCATGCTGGCAGTCTAGCTTGTGTGTGACACGTTGGCTCTCTAGCTTGTGTGTGTCAAGTCGGATATCCAGCTTGTTATGCTGGCGTTCATAGCTTGTGGGTGGCATGCTGGCTGTCTAGCTTGTCATGTTGGTTGTCGAGGTTGTGTGTCATGATGGCTGTCTAACTTGTGTGTCGTGTCACGGCTGTCAAGCTTGCGTGTCATGTCGACTATCTAGCTTGTGTGTCATGCTGGCTGTCTAGCTTGCGCGTCTTGTCGGCTGTCTAGCTCGTCATGCTAGCTGTCTAGCTTGTGTGTGCCATGTTGGCTGTCTGGCTTGTGTGTGCCATGTTGGCTGTCTGGCTTGTGTGTGCCATGTTGGCTGTTTAGCTTTGTGCGTTTCATGTTGGCTGTTTAGCTTTGTGCATTTCATGTTAGCTGTCTAGCTTGTACGTGTCATGTCGGCTGTCTAGCTTATGTTTCATGCTGACTTTCTAGCTTGTGTGTGACGTGTTGGCCGTTTAGTTTGTGTGTGTCATTTTGGCTGTCTAGCATGTGTTTAATGTTGTCTAGCTTATGTGTGACATGTTCGCTTTCTAGCTTGTGTGTCAGTTTGGCTGTCTAGTTTGTGTTTCATGTTGGCTGTCTAGTTTGTGTGTTACATGTTGGCTGTCTAGTTTGTGTATGTCATGTTGGCTGTCTAGCTTGTGTGGGACATGTTGGCTGTCTAGCTTGTGTGCGAAATTTTGGCTGTCTAGCTTGTGAGCGAAATTTTGGCTGTCTAGCTCGTGTGCGAAATTTTGGCTGTCTAGCTTGTGTGAGACATGTTGGCTGTCTAGCTTCTGTGTCATGCTCTCTGTAGCTTGTGTTTGTCATGTTTGCTGTCTAGCTTGTGTGTCAGTTTTACAGTCTAGTTTGTTTGTCATGCAGGCTGTCTAGCTTGTGTGTGTCAGTTTGGCTGTCTAACTTGTGTGTCATGTTGGCTGTCTAGCTTGCGTGTCATGTTGGCTGTCTAGCTTGTGTGCGACATGTTGGCTGTCATGCAGACTCTGTAGCTTGTGTGTAATGCTGGCTCTGTAGCATGTTATGCTGTCTCTGTAGCTTGTGTGTCATGCTGACTCTGTGGCTTGTCATGTTGACTCTGTAGATTATACTTGGCATGTTGACTTACTTACTTAGTCGTTCCTCTTCTACCGTGATGTGTAGATGTTTGGAAGAGAGAGCGCCAGACTATCCTATCGGCTGTCTTCCTCGTGGCCTGGTTCCATTCTAGTCCTCGGTCCTTCAAAGATTGTCCTCCCAGCGGACTCTGGGTCGTCCTGGGGGTCTGGATCACTGGCGCTTTCTTTCCCATGCTTGTCGTGGTAGCATGTTGACTCTGTAGCTTATACGTGACATGCTGACTCTGTAGCTTATACGTGACATGTTGACTGTAGCTTATATATGACTTGTTGACTCTGTAGCTTATACGTGACATGTTTACTCTGTAGCTTATACGTGACATGTTTACTCTGTAGCTTATACGTGACATGGTGACTCTGTAGCTTATACGTGACATGGTGACTCTGTAGCTTGTGTGACATGTTTACTCTGTAGTTTATAAGTGACATGTTGATTCTGTAGCTTGTGTGACATGTTGACTCCGTAGCTTATACGTGACATGTTGACTCCGTAGCTTATATGTGACTTGTTGACTCTAGCTTATACGTGACATGCTGACTCTGTAGCTTATACGTGACAATGCTGACTCTGTAGCTTATACGTGACATGCTGACTCTGTAGCTTATACGTGATATGTTGACTCTGTAGCTTATACGTGACATCGGGAGCCGCGCTAGCGTAGTGGTTACAACACCGCTCTGGCGACCGGGTGATACAGGATCAAACCCGGGCGACGGCATTTGAGGATTTTTCGTCGACCGGGATTTGGACTGGATTAACTCGAGACCTGGCGAGGACATTTGAAGGAGTGTCGTCGACCAGGGACTGGCGGCTCCTGAGCCGACCCAGCTGCAATGGGTACCTCCGAAATCTGAGAGTATTTGCCTGAATGGCGAGGGACACTTGTCTCTGTACAAGAAATAAAGGGATACTCACGTAAAATCAATGTCAGGTTAGACATAAATAATAATAACCTGAGATTTCGCCTCGAGTATTAGCGGGCGTACGAAAAAAAAAAAAAAAAATACGTGACATCTTAACTACCTAACTTATACGTGACACATGCTAGCTATCTTATATAGAACTAGATTTAAGAATAGTCATAAGTAAATTCTCGTGATGAACAAGGGGACATAAAAGAGAGGGGGGGGGGGAGAAACTTTATCTAAGCTCGTACTGTATATCTTATCTCCCATTTGATCTCCCTCATTCTGAAATTCCGATCTCAAAATGATCTTCCACATTAACTCCGATTTAATGGTATGTATGTAAAACTTTTCAGGTCTGGATCTCCCCATTCATGGAGAGCATGCCTACCCACCCGAAGCTTATGATAATCCTAGCAATTTGGACGCTATTCTGAAAGTATTAGAAAGTGGGCATCTCAGTCCTGCACAGATGGGTAAGGATATGTAACACTTGTACTAGTGGTCCACTTGTACTAGTGGTAGGCGTCTGTGGCCTAATGGATATGAACGCAGTTTCATAATCCAGATATACCAGGTTCGAAACCTGCTGCAGGCGGTTTGGTAGCAGATCGCTTTGTGTGGATTTTTAACAATGGTATAAGCTCCGTACCGTTCAGAAAGCAGTGGCAAACTACTGAATGAAAAAAATTGCCTAGAAAAATCACAAACAGCCAATAAAAGCTGGGGTTGATTGCCACGTCCTGTAAAGGATAAGCAACTAACTAACTAGTGGTTCAACATGGTTAAAAGGTTTAGCGTAAACGTTAATTTAAGTTATCCACGCACTTGACTTATTCAGTGGATACTGATACTAAGTTTAAAATGTGAAGGTCCTTTGCGATTGGATAATTGCCCTAATGTTACTGACGAACGCCGTGTTTTGGATAATTACTCTAATATTACTGAAGGAACGCTGTGTGACATGAGCTGGTTCCCACCGAGCTAGGGCTTGAAGTATTTATAAGCCTATACATGCACAGTCGGCTGTATGCCTTCCGTGTCAGACTCATTGTCTAGCAGTTAACATCACAGTAACACAGGGACTGCAACTCACGAGTAATAATGAAACATCATAACTGCCGAGTCAATCTACAAACATTTAATACTACACTTACCGTTTTACAATAACACATTGATAGTGTGATGCATATCGTACAAATAATACTCTAGAGAATCTGCTCTAGCACAACTGCTACCATCAATAACACTGATGTTTCAACAACATAATCTCGCCATCTCACTTTCTGCTTCACTCAGAAACGTCCCTCGTTCAACTGCCCTTCTCATACCAGTCTCAACACATTCATGTTCTAACATTTCCTCACACTCTTCTTTCTTCTTCTTCCTCGTTCGCCCTGAAAAGGACGGTGGTTGCGTTGTGTCTGTTTACGCCGTAGCTGTGATATCTGCACCTTTCGGTTGACACATCCGACTTCAACACGGCATTTTTTAGGGACCGGGTTTGTCTTCCCATTTCGATCCGTACTCGCTCAGCCAGCCAGACTGCACTGCTGCAGACTGTTTCCAGGACCACCATGTGGAGGTGGAGTACAGTCTTGACAGCTCTGGTTCGCTGGTCCTGATGCAAGCAGTCAAGCTATGGGTCGCTGACTGCGTTCACTATTGCTGCATCTTTGGGTCCCTACTCACACTCAAATATCCCTGCTTGATCATACATGAACAGTTCACAACAACTCATGTAAGCATCCTGTCAGCTTCACACAAATACACTCACTCTTTAACTGTTCGTGACACTGTGTTTGTCGAATGTCTCAATATAAGGAGGCAATAAGTCCTTTAAAAAAATAGTTTGCATGTGTAACGTTCAGACAAAGGACTATTGCTTTCTGACATGTCGTGAACGTTCAGACAAAGGACTATTGCTCTCTGACATGACGTGAACGTTCAAAGGACTATTGCTCTCTGACATGTCGTGAACGTTCAAAGGACTATTGCTCTCTGACATGTGAACGTTCAGACAAAGGACTATTGCTCTCTGACATGTCTTGAACGTTCAAACAAAGGACTATTGCTCTCTGACATGTCGTGAACGTTCAAACAAAGGACTATTGCTCTCTGACATGTCGTGAACGTTTAAACAAAGTATTACTGCTGTCTGACATGTCGTGAACGTTCAAAGAAAGGACTATTGCTCTCTGACATGTCATGAACGTTCAAAGGAAGGACTATTGTTCTCTGACATGTCGTGAATTTTCAAACAAAGGACTATTGCTCTCCGACATGTCGTGAACCTTCAAAAAAAGGACTATGCTCTCTGACATGTCGTGAACGTTCAAAGGATTATTGCTCCGACATGTCGTGAACGTTCAAAGGACTATTGCTCTCTGACATGTCGTGAACGTTCAAAGGACTATTGCTCTGACATGTTATGAACGTTCAAAGGACTATTGCTCTCTGACATGTCGTGAACGTTCAAAGGACTATTGCTCTCTGACATGTCGTGAACGTTCAGACAAAGGACTATTGCTCTCTGACATGTTGTGAACGTTCAGACAAAGGACTATTGCTCTCTGACATGTGAACGTTCAAAGGAAGGACCATTGCTCTCTGACATGTCGTGAACGTTCAAACGAAGGACTGTTGCTCTCTGACATGTCGTGAACGTTCAAAGGAAGGACTGTTGCTCTCTGACATGTCGTGAATGTTCAAAGGAAGGACTATTGCTCTCTGACATGTCGTGAACGTTCAAAGAAATGACTATTGCTCTCTGACATGTCGTGAACGTTCAGAGGACTATTGCTCTCTGACATGTTGTGAACGTTCAAAGGAATGACTATTGCTCTCTGACATGTCGTGAACGTTCAAAGGAATGACTATTGCTCTCTGACATGTCGTGAACGTTCAAAGGAATGACTATTGCTCTCTGACATGTTGTGAACGTTCAGAGAACTATTGCTCTCTGACATGTCGTGAACGTTCAGAGGACTATTGCTCTCTGACATGTCGTGAACATTCAAAGGAAGGACTATTGCTCTGACATGTCGTGAACGTCAAAGGAAGGACTATTGCTCTCTGACATGTCGTGAAAGGCGACTTAAAGTTGTGCAGACGCAGGTAAAATCTTGTAACACAAATTACTACTTAAACCACTGCTGCAAGAGTTTGTGCTTTGTGTAGGCTTCAAGGACTGGCGCATCTGAGTATTCCTCAAGGACTGGCGCATCTGAGGCTTCCTCAAGGACTGGCGCATCTGAGGCTTCCTCAAGGACTGGCGCATCTGAAGCTTCCTCAAGGACTGGTGCATCTGAGGCTTCCTCAAGGACTGGCGCATCTGAGGCTTCAAGGACTGGCACATCTGAGGCTTCAAGGACTGGCGCATCTGAGGCTTCCTCCAGGACTGGCGCATCGGAGGCTTCCTCGAGAACTGGCACACCTGAGGCTTCCTCAAGGACTGGCGCATCTGAGGCTTCAAGGACTGGCGCATCTGAGGCTTCCTCAAGGACTGGCGCATCTGAGGCTTCTTTAAGGACTGGCGCATCTGAAGTGGTAGCTTGATCCATAGGGAGCGGAGAATATAATCATGCGTGACGTCCAGCTAAAGATTTTGTTAACTAGATTGGAAACAGGCCAGGAGGAAGACGGCCCATATGATAGTATGGCTCTCTCACTCACTCTCTCTCCCTCTCTCACTCTCCTCTCTCTCCTCTCTCTCTCTCTCTCTCTCTCTCTGGCAAACTTCTACATCCCAGGGTAAAAGAGGAACGATTTTTATCATTTTGCTCAGTTCAGTCTTCCAAAACTCTTAATTTATATTACATAAATATAAACGTTAAATCTATTTTTCCCCAGGTTTCTTGCTGAAGGAAGGCAAAGAATCTGTTACGCTAGACATTCCAGAAATAAAACTTACAAACCACTTGGCAACCAGAAGAAAGCTTTCCATCGTGCCATCTGAAATGGAGATTGTGGTGAAGCATAAGGAAGGCGTGAACAGAGTTAGAGGACAGTCATACACACCATCAGAGATGGAGATCGTTGTGAAGCCTATTTCCGAATTTTACAGTAAAGTAAATGAGGCTTTTGATGGAGAGTCGGAGAAAAGTTTTCACGAGAAATCTGATAATTTTGACAGGAGAAAGGGACAGTGAAATATTTATTTAAATGACAGAGCCAATCTTGGAACTTAATCCTGCAAGCAGCACGTCTGAACTACATATGTTGTGAGCTTTATTTTCTCCGTGAGGTCTAAAACGACAAACCAGAGATCATAACACTGGTATACACACATTTTGGTGCCTTAAATTTTATAGCTGTTCTTGGGTAATTTTGGGTTGCTGATTCCAAAAATGTAATCAGATTTTTTCTATCAGCTCTAGTTTTTGAGATAACTAAGAATGACCATATTAGAAGGGCAATTGTTATGTACAATCCTAGAGTTAGGTGCTATCAGTGGCATTTTGACTTTAGTCTGCATTCATATTATATGTAATTACTGTGCATATATTACCAAAAATGTAATAAACCTTTATCACTAGCACTTGTTTAGTCAACACGCAAAAAGGATCTTTTCGAGGACTTCCTGGAATGTGATATGCCCGGACAGTCACTCTTAAGGATCCAACAGTAATCTGCCATCATGTGGGCATCCCAAAGTCCCTTGTATCTCTCTTCCATTGTTTTTATATCTTGGTGAAATCTTTCACATTCCTCCTCACTAAAGTCGCCAAGATTCTCCGGAAATAAATGTAAATGGTTATGCAGGTAGTGCAATTTTATGCTCATGTTGCATCCAAGTTCACAAAAACTCGACAGCATGTTTCCAACTATTTCAGAATAATTGTCTGCTTTAAAGTTACCCAGAAAGTTTTGCACAACTAAAACAAATGATGACCAGGCTGTGGACTCTGTTTTGTTCATGGAATCAATAAAATTTGGATCGTTTATTAACTTTCTAATTTGAGGTCCATCCAAAATTCCAGCTTTAAGTTTGTCTATGCTCAATTCTGGAAACTTTCTGCATAAGTAATTAAAACAGGTACCATCTTTGTTCAGTGCCTTAACAAATTGCTTCATCAAGCCAAGCTTTATATGTAATGGTGACAGTAGAACTCTTTTTCGATCAATGAGAGGCTTATTGACAATATTTTTTTCTCCAACTTTAAATTCATCCCTCAACGGCCACTGTTTCTTTGTCCAGTGCATATCTTTTGCCCTGCTATCCCACAAACATATAAAGCATGGATATTTGATGAATCCCATTTGCTGGCCAAGCAAGAAGTTCATCATTTTAAGATCTACACAAACCATCCAGTTATGTTCTAAGTACTTCAATTTTTCCAGAACTGTGCTTATTGTAGCATACTCCTCCTTCATTCTAGTAGAATGAGCAATTGGAATTGAGCCATATTTGTTACCATTGTGTAAGAGAACACCCTTCAAACTTCTTATAGAGCTGTCAATGAAAAGTCGCCACTCATCTGGTGTACAACTTACACCCATTTTGTTAACAAGACCTCCTACATTAGTACAAAACACAAGGTTGTTTTCTTTACAAAAGAATGGAATAAAATCTTGCTCTCTGCTGCGATAAAATGTAACCTTTGTTTCAGCAGTCAGTAATTTTTTTTCTTTCAATCTTGAAGCCAAAAGTTCTGAAGATTCCTTGGAGAGATATAGATCTCGGATTAGATCATTTAGTTCAAGCTGGTCGAAGCGTTGAGCATCTGAAAAATCATCTTCGAAATCACTATCACTGTCACTTGTCGTTCCACATGCCACTGCTGTCTCATCTTCTAGCAGGGAATCCGAAATCTGACTGAAAGTTGGAATTGGTATGTCATCTCCGTGTGGAACAGGTCGCCTAGCAGAATCTTAATCTGGATATTTCCACTTTTTGTGATTTTTTTCCATTAATTCCCTTAATATTCACAACACAGAAATAACAGTCATCATAGTGGTTCTTGGGCTCTCTCCAAACCATTGGAATTCCAAATTTTAAACATTTTCTTTTCCCACAAGTCCACTGTCGCAGGTGTTCAACACATGTTTTGCAAACAATATGAGGAGCCCAAGACTTGTCCTGGTCACCTAGTTTTACTTTAAAGTAAGCAAAGTATTCTTTTTTCTCAAAAACAGTAATATGCTTCCTATGTTCTTCTTTGAAAGTGTACTCTCCACAAATATAACAAAATAAATGCGGTGAAAGAAAACGTGCTGTTCTTGAAGATGATGCTATTCTCTGTTAGAAGTGTAATAAAATAAGTAGCATACTAACATGCATGCAGTGGCTTAAAATCTAAAAAAAGGCAATTCTGGGAAGATTCTTGGAAAACTAAACTGAGAGTAAACCAGCAGTTTTCTTTTGTAAAGGACTAGACAGCAATAGTTTTTTTTTTTACATAGCCTTATATAGAAAATATTGTAATAATACAGGGTGACCCAAACAAAAAACGGGCCCGCGCGCGCTGATTAAATTTTAATCCGGTAAATTATCAAGCATTTGGATATTGAAAAACTATTTAGAAGCTAAACTCAACATTCCAGACGCTTCCAGCCCTTCCACCCGTGATGTTTTAATCACTATCATTTATGATCCTTTTATATTTCACACTTTTATGGTTTTAACATTGTAAATTTCATTGTATGTAAACATTACAAATGTGTTCCACATTGACCGATCAGATTGTAAAGTGCTTTTATTTTTGTACTTTTTACTGTAAAGGTTACATATCTTTCTGAGTTGTATAAGATTTATTTTACGTACTGTTTTCCTACATTGCTTTTATACAGCTAAATGTGTGAGTTAAAGGCAAGCATGATTCAGAACGATTCAATCGTGGTCAATTTATGTATTTTATATTGTCAGTTCTGAAATAGTCTTATGTAAGTTTTATATGCACAAATCAGTATTTTATTGATTTGAATCTTAGTCTTTTAAAACATTCCTTTAGTAGTATTAAAGAACAGTTGTATTAAGTTTATAAATCGTCTTCGAGAGTGATAAGCGTGGTAGATGCGCTCAGAATCACTGACAAGAGATCCGTCATATGGTGAGAAGCAAGGGCGGACTGAACGATCAAAAATCGTAGTAGGGGGCTATCTCTCCTAGCTACCCGTCTAGCTCGATGCGTGGTTAGGAGTCAATGACCCTTATTGCCCCGGTGGCCCAGATCACTATCAGTCCGCCCCTGCTGAGAAGTAAATCTACGCCAAAAGACAATTTTTAAGTTTTTTTTAACAGTCATCGTGTATGTATAAGCAAGTATTTGTACTCACTAATAGAAACACTTGCCTTTTATTGTTGGTGTACAGTGGATGCATTTGTCGCATGATCTTTCAATGGCCGTGCCTAATATGTAAAATGATTTTACTGGAGATAAAGCAGCCAGATGTGAAACAAAACTTATAATAGCCACAAAACTTGTAGGTCATCCAAGACATCTACTCACCGGACCAAATTTCTTACGGCTTATTAAGTGTTTGGCTCGTCCCATTTACATAATTTCTGTCACTGCCATTTATTTAGCAGTCTTGAATGTCTCTTCCAGAAGTTTTCAAGCGGCAGTCTAATCATTTTGTCTATCTCCTTTCTCTCCACATTCTACCATTTAAGCGCAAAGAGCCAAAATTGAAGTTAATTCCTACAAGAATCTGTTAAAGTTGCAAAATTTAGTATAAACCTATCACGGGGCAGTTCTGTGGAATTAAAAAAGGCCAACAAGATTTCATCAGAGCAAAACGAATCCAATAGCTTTTCTTTTTAACACAGAGCCTTTTCCTCATTAGGAAGTCTTCTGTGGATGATAGTTGTGCATTTACTTTTGTGTTCGTAAAACTGGTTTTTTTTTTTTTTTCACGATGAAGAACTTCATGCAAGAAGTGCAAAGAAGCTAGAAAAACCTCTTGCTAGTGTGATGGGGCCGTAAAGACACCCCAGCTTCCCCCTTATGTTCAAGGCATATTTATCGCCCATATATTTTCGATGTGCGCGCAGCACGCTGGGATGTGAAAGGTGATAGAAGATATATTAGTTTAGGCCACAATAAAGCCTAAACTATAATTGTGTTATATTTGATAGTCGTGTATTATATTTGATAGCTGTAGGTTTTATTTGTGTTTTCGCTATTTCTAGAGCAATAATCGCGTGTGTGATTTGCGTGGCGCAATTAATACGCGCAGCGGATTAAGTTGTGATTAGCCTAGAGCTTATATAAAGAGATAGCGAGCGGCAAACAGGCCTATTTGAAGATTCAGACGAGACGAGAGAGAAACAAAGTTAGGCTAGCCCTGGTGGGTAGCAGAAGACCAAAGACATGACATGTGAGTTTGATTTAAAAGCAGATTAGCTTATTTCCTAGTGAAATTACCATTATTTCCCTGTAGCTTTAGAATTTTATTGAGCGTGTCTGTTTTAATGGTTAATGAAATAAATAGATTGATGTGTTTCCAGGACCTTATAATTTAGTCTTGAAATATAAATGAGTGAAAATAATGTGCGGGTAGATGTTACTAGTCCAGATTGCGGCTGCAATAGTTAAGTATCAAGTATTTCATTCATCAGACCGGGCAAGAAAGGCAAATTTAGTAGGAGAGTATTTCATACATGGAACTGGACAGAGAAGCGATCTATTACTTGAATTTAAATAATATTAACTGTTATCAAGATGGCAGCCACGTGTTCATGAAAGGCGGCGCCTCATCATGCTGTGAATAAAGAAGGCGCCAAGGAGTCTGAATCGCACCCGTGTGTTACCGGGGCCCGAAAGGGGAGCAAAGAATAGTAACACTGCACCCTACCATGCATGTCGTAAAAAGCGACTAAGGAGGGTTGGGCATGGGGCTGTTTACCCCGTCCCGTAAAAACTTCGCACAGTGGGCTGATCACCTGCTTGCTAGTTACTCTGATTACGGAAACAACGATAGATTGTTTGGTCTGTTGTTGTCCCACAAAGACGCCGTAGGCGTGGTGGAAGCGATAGATTGATCAATTTGTTGTTGCCCTAAGACGCCACTAGGCGTACTGGCCATGGACTGCTTCGTCGGTTGGTGGCTAAGGACGGAAGAAGAAGAAGGAGTCTGAATGTAACACGCTATGTTACGCAGTTTTATATCGTGTGAATTGACACGTGGGTGAAAGTAGGTTAAATGTAATTTTCCCCAGTAATAGAAGAGAGAGTTTTTGTGGTAAATTTCCTTTATGTGATGACTTTAGTTCTAGTGTTAAGTCAAGAATAATTATATTTTATTCTTTAATGTAAGAGTAGTTAAGTGTATGTCACGATTATTGATTATTCTACTGTATATCTTTGGTGGGTTACTTTGAAGTGAGAATATGTATTTAGATTTCCGGAGAGTGCGAGGCCACTCCTTGGGGCGTAAGGCACTTTGAGACAGGTGTTTCTCTGTTTGCTCCGTGCGGAGCATGGAAACACCAATGCAACTGGTGTCCATTACAGGCCCACAAGAAGCATTTTTATGCTATTGCAGTGGTTGTTTCTGTAACAATGTGTTTCATGTGATGAGTTCCCAATCTCATCAGGTGTCATATACGACACGCTGGTTGCCAGGCGCACCAGTCGTCACTTACATGTTCAGAGTGCAGGAACGAATATTGATGTGGATCGGTTACGAGGTAATAGCTCATTCTCATTAATGAGAGTATTGGTGGTTCATATTGGTTAATTCTATGTTATGCATATTTTATGATTATTTAATTATTGTTATGTGAAGAATGGTTTGTGAGAGCACGTGGGCTCACTTGAAGATATATATTTCTCTTCTCCGCTCCTGAGGGAGCATGGGGCCACCAGTGTGGTTTGCCTCCGTATGAAGTATTCATATGCTCGTGCAATAGTGGTTTCGGTAGCAACCTATGTTACATGGTGAGATTGCCAGCCTCATGCACAACACCTTACTAGTCGCATTGGATGACACGCATGAGTGTGTGCGTGTGTGATAGTTGAGGGTGTCAGGTGGCGTGGAAGGACTGTTTGGCAGGTGAGAGTATCGTTATTCAACTATGATTTTAACTAGCCCGTGCTTTGTTTGCGTTTCAGGATTAGCAACTGAGCACTAGCTGGGTGTTTGTTTGGTGTTTGGTTTGTTGGTTTATTTGTTTAAAGTTTGCTGCAGTGAGCCCTTAGTCACTGAATGGGTTGTAAAAATAAATACAGCCCCTGTCTTAAGAATCAGAGTTTTATTGTTGATTAGGGTCGGTTGCGAGTGTGCAAGAGAGTGATCAAATATCACAACAGCATCATCATCATCTCGCCCACCCTATCACACTAGGTTTGCGTGACCTTTGATCGGTCCAGTTTAACTCTAGTGGCTTGGACAATCACAATAATGAAAAATTATTTTATTTAAATCGTTTGTCTGCAGCAGGTGAGAATGATTTAATGAAAGTGTGTTTAACCAAGATTAAGTTGTACATAGACTACTTATTTTATGATCTTGGTATTTCACAGTAAACTTTGATGTGGCTGTTACGTCAAAGTAAACATGAATATCATCTACGTTTTCTTTCTTAGAGAGGGGGGGGGGGGGGGGGCATATTTGGAAAAATAGATTGGCGACATCGTTATTAGCGAGTTTTGGCAACGCTGATAACTTTTTGAAAAACCGGTCAGTCTGGCGACACCGAAAGTGAAAATGGAAAAGGCGCGAAAGGAGCAGTTGACGCTGGGCCTTTGTCAGAGAGTGACATTTTTGGTGGTTCCCTTTTCATTGAATGTGAAAGATAGGTTATAGTTATTCAGGCTAGTGGACATAATTATAATTCTGGAATGGTTTAGTGTCCAGTGATATTATGGTCAGGCCATCGGGTATAATTTGCCAGTGGATTGGTTTTTCCATTGTGTAGTTTCCAGTTCGCCATAGTGAGCGATTGTTCAGTACTAAGTTTGTATAGTACTGTTTACTGTCATTTTTTTAGGAATATTTTGATATATTAATTCGAGAAGTTTCTCGGGCAGTGTTTTTTTTTTTTTTTTTTTTTTTTTTTTTTTTTTTTGTATGTTTTATGTATTGCATACGTGTTTCAGCCGTGTGTGGCCATACTGTGTGAAGCGTCTTATTAAAAAGGGAATTCCTATAGAAAGTGTTATTTTCCTGTGTCAACCGTTTCATGTTGTGGTCGTGTCCTTAGATAATGAGCCAAGTATTAAATTAGCATCAATGTTAAATCCACAGCAGAAATAGAAGAGTTGACAGTTGTATTAAAGTCCATAGACATATTGAAAAAATATCAGCATTACAATTTGTTACATGCGAGCGTCAGTGCGTGTATGGTATAATGAGTTGATTGCATTTTCATATTTGTATAATTTTAATTACTCTCGCTCCTTTTTTTTTTTTTTAAACCAGCGACAGAGCAGAAATGTCAAGTTCTGTCTCCAGTAATATACAAATCTCATATCACGTCCCTTCATTCTTGTATACTCTTAAGTCCGTATTTTTGCAGGGCACACACAACTTTTTGCTTTACTCAGTATCCCTCAATCTTCAGTTTGATATTTTCATTTCTTTGAAATCCATTTGTTGTATCCCCTCAATCTTCATCTTACTCTTCCTGTTAGCATGTTATGCAAAAATAAAATGTATCATACTATTTCTGTTACGCTTAATGTCAAAAACAACCAAGATTGTTTGAAAATTTATAGGATGACATGAAGTTTAACCTTGTTTTTGATAGCACGGCTTGCCCTCACAAAGTGAGAGACCCTGTAGTTTGTAGCAGTACTAAGAACCAAAAAAGTGTACTTGTTCCCAAATAGTTTTTAATTCCATTCACACAGCTGTCAGAACAATTGACATATTACAAGTAATCCCCTTATAAAATTGCTAGTTTGTATTAAAAGAAAATTCCTCACCCTTGTCTTTTAATTCCTAATTTGATAATGCCTGCCCCAAGTTAATAATGTATGACCAAGCTCTTAACTTGTACGTGCATTTTAACCTATCAGATGTGTCATTTAAATTTGAGATAGACACGATGGAATTTTATGTTGCAATAAAAGTGTAAAGGTAGCGAGAAATATGCAGCTTGCCTTTCCTTCTTTATATCTAATCTATTGATGTTGTTTGTTGTATCCTGTTGGCGTTGTTATAAATTAGAGCTGCTGAGCTCATAGCTCTTTCGCATCTAATGCCATGTTGTATTTGCATGGTTTCTGTAGCTGTTCGGTGGTACCATAGAGTTTGATTGTTGTGGAGCCAGACAGTAGCATTCTTTCTGTGCCGAGTCATGGGCATGTTAGCGGCAGATGGTTAACTGGCTCTTAATCTAATAGTATCACTCTGATCACCCGTGTGTTACCGGGGCCCGAAAGGTGAGCAAAGAATAGTAACACTGTACCCTACAGCGACTAAGGAGGGTTGGGCATGGGGCTGGTTACCCCATCCCGTAAAAAACTTCAACGTGGACAAGTCAAATAAAGAATATAAATCAACTCAGCCGCCCAAGACAGAAGAAGGTCCTCTGGAAAGGAGGCGCATGTAGCAGCCTAGAGAAAGCCGAAAGGAGTCTGGGTTGCCGACTAACCTTTTTTCATCTAGGAAAATTTCCAGGATTGGCACCTGGAATGTTTGCACTCTGTGTGAACAAGGGAAAACTGCACAGGAGCAGAAGAAATGACAAATTACAGGATTGATATCCTGGGTCTCTGCGAGACACGGTGGAAAGGCATAGAGAAGAGGAGATTGATCACAGGAGAAATGATGTCCTCAGAACATGAGGAGGAAAGAGCCCACCACAGTGAAGGGGTGGCTCTAATGCTGTCCAGGAAAGCACAGAAGGCACTTATAGAATGGGAAGCAATGGGACACTGAATTATAACAGCTATAGGAGGAAGCACATTTCCACATAAAAGAATACATAAAGCAACATGGATATCACCAGACCACAGAACTGAGAATCAGATTGATCACATATGCATAAGCAAGAAGTTTAGGTCATCATTGCATGATGTGAAAGTATGTAGAGGAGCAGATGTTTTATCAGACCACCATCTTCTGTTGGCTAAAACAAAATTAAAACTCAAGAAATGTACAACAGCATAGACAACAGTATAATGTGGGATATCTAAGAAATCAGGAAATAATAGAACAATTTTCAATCACAGTATCCAACAAGTACCAAGTACTCCAACAGCTGGGAAATGAAGAAACAGATACGGAAGACCACTGACAACAAGTAAAAAATATATGGAACGAGACATGTGAAGAAAAACTGAGAAAAAGAGAACATCAGCACAAAGCATGGATAATAACAGAAACCATTAGTAAGATAGAAGACAGGAAAAAACAAGAAAGCAGATTTAAACAAGCTCCAAAGCCAAGGCTCATGAAGTGTACTGTCGTAAATTTAGATAGGTTTGAAAGATATTTATGGTCCCGCCTGAGTATAGTGGATGGTGAGAAGTAAAGATGTGAGAAATAGATTTCACGAGTGAATAGTTTAAGAAGAAGATCTGTCTCTGGAATGAGAAGTTTCTCTAGTCCAGCCTATCTATACGACTATCTTTTAGTACAAGACAATCTTTCTCTCCATATATATGTAAATCGTACATGCGCACACGCGCACACACGCGCGCACACAGAGACACACACACACACACACGTGACAACAAGAGAGGTGAAGCAACTGAGAGATGAACAAGCAGGTTTTCGACAAAATAGATCATGTACAGACCAAATAGCCACATTGAGAATAATAGTTGAACAAAGTCTGGAATGGAATTCACCACTGTACATCGGATTCGTGGACTATGAAAAGGCATTTGACAGTGTAGACAGAGAATCGCTTTGGAAATTGATGAGGCATTATGGAGTTCCCATGAAGATCATTAACTTAATAAAGAAGACCTATGAAGACATGAAATGCAGAGTTCTTCATAAGGACAAGTTACAGAACCGTTTAGGATTAGAACGGGAGTGAGACAGGGATGCCTCTTGTCTCCGTTTCTTTTCTTACTAGCAATAGATTGGGTTATGAAAACATCGACATCACATAACAGAAATGGAATCTGACTAAACAGCTTGATGATCTGGATTTTGCAGATGACTTGGCTCTTCTGTCCCATAACCAAAATCAGATGCAAGAGAAAATGAAAATTCTCGATGAGAGGTCACAACAAGTGGGCCTGAAAATACACAGGGAAAAGACAAAGATTATGAGAATAAATGCAAGAAATGATAACAAGGTTAAACTTGAAGAAATATCACTAAAAGATGTAGAATCGTACACATATCTTGGAAGTAATATAGACAAAGTTGGAGGGGCAGACAGTGATATCAAAATAATAATACAAAAAGCAAGAGGAGCTTTCATTGCATTGGGAAATATTTGGAGAACAAGAGAAATCATGTGCAACACGAAAATAAGAATCTTCAACTCAAATGTGAAGTCAGTCCTATTGTATGGCTTTGAGACATGGAGAACAACAAAAACAACAACCAAAAAGCTACAGACTTTTATAAACGGGTGCTTGCGTAGAATAGAAAGACTGAAATGGTATGACAAAGTCACAAATGTGGAATTGATGACAAGAACCAAACAAGTGCCCGTGGAACAAGAATTGAGAAGAAGACGCTGGCGATGGATAGGACACACATTGAGGAAACCTGTTGATAGCATTACAAGGCAGTCCTTGTTCTGGAATCCACAGGGAAAGAGAGGCAGAGGTAGACCAAAAAACACAAGGAGAAGAGAACTGGAAACAGAGGTAAAAAATGAGGAAAACATGGAAAGAACTTGAGCGGATGGCACAGGACAGGAAGACTTGGCATGTGTTTGTGGAAGGCCTATGCTCCTTGGGGAGCTAAAGGTTATTGATTGATTGATTGATCACTGATAACTGGCTTCTTAAATGCATTGCCATTTTAAACTTGCCCGAAAGCGCCATAGTCTGTGAAAACTGGCATCAATCTTGTGTTCCATAGCTAGGGGACTTGTAGTACAGCAATACAGCATTGCTATACTGAGATCAGCGCCCCATTGACAGAATGGTTCGAGCATTGGTCTCTCGTGGCCAAGGTGTCGGGTTAGAATCACGGTGCAGACACGCTCCAGTTTACCCAGCTGAAAATGGGTACGAAGACTGCGCTGTTTGAGTTAGGGAAGAAGGCAGCGAGGAAGGGAACTGGTCACACCAGCTCTCGATGCTAGGGCCTAGTATGGTGAAGTCTCTAACACATCACTCCCCTACGGCAGTATCTGCTATGGGACTACCTTTACCTACACTGAGATCAGACTACGCAGAAAACTCTTGTTACAGTTTGTTCCAAATAAATTATCAATGATTGCTGACGGATACTTTCATAAATAGGTGACTCGAAATAGTATGACTTACTTAGTCGTTCCGCTTGCACCCTGGGATGTAGAGGTTTGCCAGAGAGAGCGCCTATTGGCTGTCTTCTTCCTGGCCTGGTTCCAATCTGGTCCTCGGTCCTTCAGAGATTGTCTAATGTTGTCCTCCCAGCGGACTCTGGGCAACATTAGACAACCTCTAAATTGGTATAAAATGATATGACAAATTCATTAAACTGGAACTGACGGAAGGTACTATGCCAAAGCCAATGGACACAATGTGTGAGAAGACGCTGACTTTGAATAGGAAGCACACAACAAACAAACAAAACATTGAAAGCATAAGACAATCCATGATTTAAAAATGCCCAGATTAAGAGAAATAGAGGAAAACCAAAAACAAATGGAGAAAACTGGATAAATAAATAGATCTTGAACGGATGATGCAGATCATGAAGACTTGTGCTCCACGGGGAACTAATAGATAATGAATGAACCAATGCCTGCAGATAATAAGTAATTACGAAAAACACCTGTACAGATCACTGCCAATAGTAATACGGTTATTACGTTTAGTTATTTACCACTTTGTGAACCACTGCAGTAGATAATAGTCAGATTGCATTTGAAGAGACGCTCTTACAGTATGTGCTGGCATACACATATCTTGGCAGCAGTAGTATGTACGAAGCGCCCGTATAGCAAGAGTTGACGATGAAGAATATATACAGTTTGCAGAAGAGACAGATGTCAAAATAGGAACATATCAGATAGAAGGAGCTTTTATTTCAAAGAGAGACATACATTCCAAAGCAGAAATAAAAACTCGTTTACTTCGAGCGTCAAAGCATTCCTGAAACACGACCAGCAGTACAACCAGGCAGTTAACCAGTAACTGGCCGCTTGTAGAAAACAGGATTAAATTAGTATGTTAAGTTGACCAATGTGAAACTGGTAGAAGGTGCACTCGTACCTAAGTTATGAAATCAGCGCACGTAAGAAATTGAACTGCGCACTAAAGAAAACAAAATTAAATTCACAAGAATCTGATCATAATAACACTTTCGTGCATTCAAATATGCATGCATACATTTTAGTACGCACAAGTTTTGTTACGAGAGAAAAGTCGCACAACTTGAAATGTTAGCGCACAAAGGCTATTACATATTAGAGAGAACATTGAACCAGACTGATGAAAAGTGCGCGCGTACCTAAGTTACAGCGCCGGATTACTCATTCGGCCTATTAGGTACAGGCCTAGGGCCCCTGACTCACAGGGGCCGCCGCGAAAAAAAGCAACGAAGAAATATTTTTTCGAGAAAATGTCCGGGCACCTAAACAATTTTTACAAATTCCATGTATTTTAATTTTTTCTAAAAAAAATAGCTAATGTTTCACGATTATCAAATAGTTGTTTTTTTTAAGTAATTGGCTCAAAAATGTAATTTAGTGCTTTTTTAGTGCCTTTTTTTTTAAACACACCTAGTTCTGTTCCAAACGTTCAAGTTGGCAACACTGTATCAAATATTAGTTGTTAACGGTTCTGTTATTCTTATCATTGATCAGAATTCGACGTCATTGCACCCCGGGCAAACCCATATGTGCTCTGTCTCCCTCAGCAAATGTTGAAGGGTATGAATGCTAATTGTTCCTGTTGCGCACTGGTTTTATATACGCCGGTTGCGTCCTCTCATACGTCCATCCCTGCTGGTTTTACGTTTGATGCCAAACACCAGCAGTCTTAGCCTTGTGTCGTAGATTTTCGATAGGAGAATTAAGACTTGGGTTGGTCCCTTCTGGATAGCTTGGAATGAGTGAGAGTCCCAGTGTGAGTTAGTAAAGGAAATAGATTCCACGAGTGAGATGATAGAATAGTGATAGAGGCTGTCTCTGAGATGCGAGAAAATCTTCTCTTTCACCCTCACCTATCTTCTACACAGATTTTAAGCAGTCAGACAGTCTACCACATATACATTAAATATATGTATACCAACCGATCTCTACCCACTCACGTGCACGCACATACAGTGACGACAGGTAGACACACAGACGTGGGGAAACTATAACAATGATTATATAGATATTTAGAACGAGCTGACCAACACGCTGATTAATTTATGGTTAAGTTTATTTATCATATTAAACTTACGGCACAACATATAAAATTTACATCAAAAGAAAACATATACAAATTGTCATCAAATTCAAGAAAATACTACAAGGATGATAGACCCGTTATGATCTACCCTCTAGGTTTAGCCCCCAGTCCCGTTTAGGAAAAAGATGATGGCCCAAAGAGGATCAATGATACATTAGCGGTAATCAAATGATTTTCCCCTGTTAAAGGTATGGATAGACTTAGATATACTCTGATCTATTCTAAGGGAAAATATGGTTAGTAATACTTGCATAAGGACAATTAGAACAGCAAAATGGGTGCCAAATTTCAACAATGGAGAAATCCCTCAGTCCAATATTCACTCCAGACATTCAGCCGTGTACACGTGCACATACTCACTGTTTTGGTAGACATATCTGGGAAACACAATTTTGTTAGGACATTCACATACAGAATCACCAGAGGTAGTCGTAGCCAAGAAAACCCCAGCTCCACAAAGTCAGATAGAATTCACTGCTTCGGGGAACGTTTCCTTGGTATTTCTTATTCTAGGATATCTGTCTATGTCACATTTAAAAAAATCTTGTCCAGGCACGAAAGTTTACAGTGAGCACCGTGTCAATAGCTTAAGTTTTCTAGTAATAGGAATGTCAGGTCAGTGCCTTCTCTCAGTATAGGATTTACTTTGGTCACACCACAGATTTGTCCACAAAAATAATCTAGTCTGACAATGTTAATGTTATTTCTTGTAATATTCACGCCGCAAGGCAGAAAATTTACGTAGAGTTTATGAAAAGAATTTAAGATCTGGCGCAAAGGCCCCGTATTGATCATTATAGTCTTTGAAACCCGTTAGTGGGATATAGTATTTCTGTCTAACTCTGTTGGCATATGCACTGTCAGACCAGTGTTACTTGAGACACCCACGTGGTTCAAAATAAGGACTGTCTATTTCTTCACAAATATGAAACTCTTATTAAACGCCGGTAAAGTTCGGGTCACCCCAGTATTTCCTGAATAAAAGGAAAAGCACATATAAATCATTTACATATTATGTACTCAATATAACTTACATTTAAACAGCAAGCCGACCGCGTGACTTATTATTTAAACTTCCGGTGAAATAAGTTATATTTAAATCAATCATCAGGAATTAGGAATATCTGCGTATTCCGTCAATATTCACTGATGTCGCATCTAGCATTTATGAGTTAGTTTAGAAAAAAATACTCGACTGAGTAGTTAGCAGTTAAATTAAATTCATTATAGCTACATGTTTGTTACGCTAGAAATATAATTTATTCTGCTTTCCACTGTATGCGTCACTAGAAAAATAATACAAACTATAAATTAGTTGCTCTGCACCAAATCTAACTAGGGAAATAGCTAAGCGATTAAACACTTTAAACCCTACACACAATACTAGATATATAATATTAATATATCTCGACACAGAATTACTAAGAACTAAACCACTTCGACCAAACTAAAGGCCATCTCTATTAACAGAGATATTTAGAAATCGAACCAAGGCTTGTTCTAGTCTAACTGCGAATTACTGAGTGCCTGAAATCAGGTTTGCACCTCTAGTTATATCTATGAAACGGACAAAGAATCCCACTGTTTCGAAACCAACTCCGCCAATGCCGGTCCCAAGCCCGGATGAAAAAGGAGGAGGGCGGCCTGCATGGAGGCCGTAAGGAGGCAGCCCCTCCACCATGCAAAGGCACAACAGGCCAATCACCTGTTTGCTTTAAACCACGATTACGAGTAACACAAGAGAGAAAACCGGACTGATTCTAAAGGCGACGAACTGGAACGGACTACGGACTACGACTTATGGAACATGGAACACAAGAAGTATAAATGGGAAGGAAGAGGAGCTGGTGGAAGAGATGAGGAAAGCAAAACTAGAAATCCTGGCTATAACGGAAACAAAGAAAAAAGGACAAGGAGTCATGGATCTCAATGGCAACACGCTGCTCTACAGTGGTGTACCCATATCCGAAAGCGCTAAAGGGGGTGTGGGTTGCATTGTGGCCCAAAATCAAAAAGATAGTATCAAGGGGTGGAACTTTGTCTCAGAGCGCATTATGGTTGTGAAACTAAAAGAAGGAGAAACCATAGTCAACCTGGTCATAGTGTATGGGCCAAATGAGGATGAGAGAGCAGAGGTCAAGGAGGAATTCTTCGAGCTGCTTCAAAGGACAGTGGATGACTGCCTAGATGAAGTTATCATGCTCGGAGATTTTAATGCCAGAGTTGGAAATGACCATGCTAGATGGGGTGGAGTTATCGGAAGATATGGAGAAGACACTCTCAATGACAATGGAAAGCGACTCCTTAGATTCTGCAGTGAGCAGAATCTGATCATTACAAACACAAAGTTCCCCCATAAGCGCATACATGCATACACTAGATGTGAACCAACAAAGAATGAGAAGTCAGTGATTGACTATGCCATTGTTCGGAGAAGCTCATTCAAATATGTCCGAGATGCAAGAGTCTGGAGGGGGCCAGAGATTGGAAGTGATCACTACCTGCTAACAATCAAACGAACAACTGAAAGAGTTGCTCAGCCTAGGAACTGCTCAACATCACGCAAGAAACCAAGTAAACGAGCAGGAGAAATGAGCATTAGGACCTACAAGCTGAGAGAGCCAGAAATTAAGACCAGATATCAGGGGCTTATTGCTGCAGCGGTGAACAACACAGAAGAACAACCTGATGACTTGGAAACCCTCTGGATTAAATTCAAGGATATCATAAAGACAGCTGCTGCAAAAGCATGTGGTGAAGTCCGACTTGGGAACCAGAGAAAGAGGACACCTTGGTGGACAGAGGAAGTCAAAGAGAAAATAAGAGAGAAGAAAATGGCATGGAAACAATACTTGGGAGCTAAAAACACAACAGGACAAATGGAAAAATATAGAGAATATGTGACACTCAGAACAGAAGTAAAGAACAAAGTGCTAGCAGCAAAACAGAAGTCCTGGGAAGAATTTGGAGAAAAGCTAGAAAAAGATGCACAAGAAAACCAGAAATTGTTCTATAAGACCCTAAAGAACATGAGGAAAGAAAAACAATGCCCTCTCAAATTTATAAAGGACAAGCAAGGCAAATTGCTTACTGCCCCGAAGGAAGTAATGGAAAGATGGAAAGAATATTTCTCAGAACTCCTTGATGGTGAGCAAGGTCAAACATCAGAAATGATAACCACTAGCACAGAAGAGGAAACCAATGGTGATGAAGATGACATAAAGATGGAAGAACTGAAGGCAGCACTGGAGAAAATCAAGATGGGCAAAGCAGCAGGGCATGATGGTATAACACCAGAAATGGTTAAGTACATGGGAGCATCAGGCGACCTGTTACTCTTAAGGGTCCTACAGGCAGCATGGTGCAACAAGACCATACCAAAGGATTGGGAGATCGCCATAATAACACCAATTTTCAAAAAGGGTGACAATCGACAGTGTGGAAACCATAGAGGCATATCCCTTCTCAGTGTCCCTGGAAAAATCTACTCTAGAATCCTAGAGCAGAGACTCCGACGCCTAGCTGAGCCACAATTGGATGAGGTCCAGTGCGGATTCCGAGCAAACCGAAGTACTCAAGACCTAATCTTCACACTCAGACAGCTGAGTGAAAAGGCCCTTGAGTATAAGAGTGAGATCCATCTTTGTTTCATAGATCTGGAAAAGGCATTTGACAGGGTCCCCTGGAGCAAACTTTGGGACTGTTTGGCAAGGAAGAATATTCCAGCACCTCTGATTCATGCTATACAGAGCTTCTACAAGTCTTGCAGAAATTATGTGAGGACAGCAAACCATAAGTCAGAAGAGTTCAGGACCACCACTGGTGTAAGACAAGGTGATATCCTATCACCTTACCTCTTCATACTCCTTATGGACGATGTCATCAAGGCATGTAAGGAGAGAACAAGAAAGTATTCAGTGGGGTACTGGAAGATGAGACAGGTCTATATTTCAGAGCTGGCATTTGCTGATGATGTTGCCCTGATTGCTAAATCAGAGGCACATCTCCAATCCAACCTGCAAGTATGGAAGGAAGAGCTGGAGAAGAGAGGGATGGTCATAAGCAGCTCTAAAACAAAATCCATGGTGATATCGCGAGAAGAAAGAAGACATCAGATTAAGCTGGGAGAACAGGTCCTGGAGCAGGTCGACCACTTTAAATACCTCGGAGCTATTATAGACCGAAAGGGAGGCATCAAAGAAGAGTTGGCCACTCGAAAAGCAGCAGCTGGGAGACTTTTTCAGGCCATAAATCGTGGATTCCTCAGCAAGAGAGAGGTTGGTAAGAAAACGAAGATGGCTGTATACCGCTCCACCTATGTCCCAGTCTTGACATATGGATGCGAGTCATGGGCAATGACTACAACCCATAAAAGCCAGATCCAAACCTCAGAAATGAGATATCTGAGGAAGGTGGTTGAAGTAACAAGAAGAGACATGGTACGCAACCAGACGATACGTCAAGGCCTAAAATGCCACCCCCCTACAGACCCAAGTAGAACAGTCCCAACTAAGATGGTTTGGTCATGTCTGCAGAATGGGAGAAGATCGGCTACCACGACAAGCATGGGAAACAAAGAGCCAAGGATCCAGACCCCAAGGACGACCCAGAGTCCGCTGGGAGGACAACATTAGACAATCTTTGAAGGACCGAGGACTAGAATGGAACCAGGCCAGAAGGAAGACAGCCGATAGAATAGTCTGGCGCTCTCTCTTCCAAACCTCTACACCTCACGGTAGAAGGGGAACGACTAAGTAAGTAAGTTTCGAAACCACGAAACAGCGCCCGTCTCTCCCCTTCTCTAACACCCTACGTCAGCTTCCCTCATGTCGTAACAGCCATCAGTGACCGAGAGCGCGCGTGTGTTGCAAATCTCAGACAGCCTGTCTGCGGTGCGGAGCAATTTTTCCTGCTACGCCGGGTTATTCTGACGACGACTCTGAACTGAAACTCATACTACTTCGCACCTTACGCTGACCGGGGCCCACAATGAGCCGTGTCAGCTGGGATTTCCAGACCAATGTCTGAAACTGCGACTCTAAGGTGTAAATATTCGCTCCTACTTAAGCGTTCGGACGATGCAACTCGTTGTTGACCGGTGAAAAATGCAGACGGATGTCGGCTCTCTCATAGCCTTCTCACGCGTTTACATCGAGAATCTAACTCAAGAGTGTCGTGTCATCTGAAGGTGCAGACCCAAGTCGGCTCGATGTCTGAGATAGCTGCAACTTAATTGCCCTTCTCGTCTGACTGACATCTAAGTAATAGAATTACGTATCCCAGTATGAGAAAAAAAACCCGGTAAAGTTTGAGAATACTGAAGAAAATATTTTTCGCAAACGAGTGATGCGAAAAATACAGGAAAAAACAAGTGAGGAAAGACAATAAAATAAAGGATGCGGGTGAGAGAATAGGAAGAAGATGTAGGCAATTTAATGATATGAAGACCTACGTGACACCTTGATGCAGTTTCATTCTCTAATAGGTGATCATGAATTGCCCTCAGTATTTCTCTTATCCATGTCCAATTCACCTTCTATGGGTGCTACTGAAGATAATCTGTCAGCTGCCGCGTATCCCTGCATGTTAACTTCTGATAAATTCCAGAGTGTGCATTCGTTCATTTTTTTTTTTTTTTTTTTAACGTGATTTATTGGAATTTTAAATGTTCATTTTTTAATTACAACAAATCCATATTTTTTTTTTTTAAACCCTCATAAGTCAAACATAACTTAGGAAAAATTCAATTCACTTGTTTTACTTTGTATGGAAGCAGACATGCTTTGTCAGTCCAAGCAGTATACACACACACACACACAGCAACAATTTCACATAAATATCACTTGTACTGCCAACTACAGTGTATAGAATCCTATTCGAGTAGTGATTCTTTGGATTCCATAATGTAACGGAAACTACTTGCCTCTCGTATTTTTGATTTGAAATCACTGTCTTTTCCTACAATTGTCTCTATTTCGTTGCCAAGATATACGTTTTGATTTCGCCGAGTATTGATTTATGATCAAGCTCATGGCATCCAATAGGACTTACTACACACGATCTTGAACTAATTAGGTTAGTACCCCTAGATCTATAGAGAATTACGCCAACTATGTCAGAATCGAAAACGAGGCTGAACGACGTAGACGCCATTTTCGGCAGGACAATACTAGGTCTAGTAGCGAGAATAAGCATCGATTAAGACTTTTTTTTTTTTTAAATTAATGAAAATAAATATCCCGTTCAACTTCTGATGGGTTATAATTAGGATATATATTGTTTTCAATTCAAAATAATATGAACAACTGCCGATAAGAGATGGTGGCATCACATTTGTCAAATCATTGTAATAGGGACAATCACAATTATGCTTTCACGTTAAATAAATAAACAAACAAACAAAAAATAAAAATAAAAAAATAAAGAAGAAAATCTTCCTTATCTTCTATGTTTTGTTTAATCTTTTTAGTAAGTGAGTAGTCTATGATTCGTCTATGATCTCATATTTTATATATATATATATAAAGGTAGTATGTTTTGCTAAGAGTTGCAATTCGTACGGAATATTTGTTGCTAAATAGTGAAATTCTAACGGAATTTAAAATTCAACGGAGTATGTGTTAAAAATTCACGCTACTGATTCTATTCAATAAAACGGTAAGTAAACTAGTTTTCTTCTTTTTGTTTTGTTAGTTGAAATACAAAGAATAGTACAAATATGTGCTGCTGTATTTGCATCTAATTTTATTTCAAATTATTAGTTAACCTAAAGGAAAATGCGTATTAGGTCTGAAACTCGCGAATGGGTCCATTTTCTTGCTATTCGGGTACAGCAGAAAATGGCAGCCAAATTTTAGTTGGCGTAACTCTTTTATGATAAAGGGGCACTAAATTAGGTTTAGCGGCAGTGTGTGCCGGTCAAACATATATTATCAATTGGTGTTTTTTTAAATGTAAAACTTTTGCCTCCTTTTGGCGAGGCGCGTCCCGTTCAACCTAGTCGGTTATATTAGGGCGCATGTCCAAATATAAAAGACCCTTAGATCTTGGCTAATTATTGGTGTTTTTTTTTATGTTTGTTTTTCCAATCTTTATTCGTATTCCATTGGAGTTTACAAAACATGTTCATTTTACATATTTCCATAAAGAAATTTAAGTGAAAAGACAATTACACAATGAACAGTTATAAAAAAAAATTAAAAAAAACTTTCACCTCCTCGCACCCACTCATTTACAAAAAAAACTCTTTCTTGCACATTTAAAAGGGTTATACATTGTACATTTCTTTTGTAATGATAGTAGTGATTAAAGGGAGACGGGGAAAAGGGATAAAGGAACCATACTACCTCGTTCTTGAAATTATAATGATGTACACTCGTTTTTATAGTGATAACGGGGAGGGGGAAAGGTGAGAGGGGGGGGGGGGGGGGGGGAGAAAAAAGGGGGGGAAAACTGAATAAAATAAACTTCCACTAAAATGTTTCAGTGAAGATACAATTAAAACCCTGCTTTCCCGTTTTGCTTTCTAAAGTAACGCTGACTTTCACTTTCCAATTCAATTTTATTTCCTCAATCGTGGTCGAATTGCTTTGTACTGGATGAAAAACAATCCTCCTTTCATTCATTCGGTGACAGATACATTCTTTTTTTTTTTTTTTTTTATAAAAATTTATGTAAGGCAGTTACGCCGTCAAAAATAGTTTCGTGTTTCACAGAGGCGTGGAACACAATAAACATTGAGACTTAAAATTTCCTTTCTTGTACTCTAAATATACATTTCACATTTTTTGTTGTTGTAATCATAGTATTCATTTACTATGTAGATATATTTGTGACGGAGTGTCTGTCCCTGTCCTTTTGTGTGATCTCTCACACCCCCAGCTCTAAGGAGAAGGAAGATGAAAAGAAAGAAAGAAAAAAAAGACCTTGGGTGTCAAAGACCTAAATTTAGAGTCCGTCGCGAAAGATTTCCGTCTTGATGGAAAATAATCAAAATAAAGGGTACTTAAATTTACCTCGTACTTCCGCTAAAAGCAGGTATCCGATTCCGCTGATGCCAAAACCTCAGTCCAGCTTGGCTAAAATAAAATCGTGCTGGGCCGTGAAATTTAATCTGAAAGGACGTCCCCTGGGACAAAAGAAAGAGTCTTTGTCGCCACAAGGGAAATAATGGGATCCGAAAAGAGACACTTCTTAGTGGATAGTTTGGTTATTAAAGTAGTCTCTGTGTGACCGCTTACAACAAGCTTTATTCCCGTTTCATAGATGGAGAAAAGATATATTGAACATTCCATTAAATATAAATATACATTTATACACACTCGGGCACGCTTACATACACACAATTACAAGCACATTTCACTGCACCTTTAATTATTTCCCCCCCCCCCTTTTTTTTTCCTCCTGAATTTAAAGGTATGAGCCGCGCAATACCAAACGTCACAGACTTCCCACAAACATACTTAGAGATCAGTTGGCAAGGTCAGACATTGACACTTTAACGACATCTGGAACTGTGGTCAAACATGACCTCCCTCGAATAAATGTGTAGTTTAAAGGGTCGAGCTGTAGTACTTGAGAGGATAGGGGGACTGGGGAAGGGAGGGGGTACAGAAGGCAGAAAGCGGACTTACAAAATGTTAGGATGGACAGAGAATGAGAGAGTAGTGAGACGGAGGGAGGGCCGTTGGGGAAAGAAAGAGTCATTTTACGAACCAAGGCTGCCTCGTTAAAGAAGATGTACCATCTCACAGGCTATTGATAAAACTTTCTGACGAAAAATGTGCAGAAATAAGCCAGCGTTGAAAATACGATTATTAAACATGGAAAGATTCCGAAAACACCAAATCTGATTCCGAAATTCTGATAAAATAACCAAGATCAATGTATGTGTGTTATATGCAGATTTTGGAACTATGTTTAAGAAGATTGCTTTGTATAAATCTGATTTTTATGATGTTTGTAAATCGATGATTTTCTGCAGCAGTTTCTTTGTAGGTGTGATTGTACTGCATTCAAAAAAAAAACGATCTTCTGTTTCTTTGATGCTTTTCCTACATAGCTGACATTTTGTTATTTGGTTGGATCTGTGTGCTTCTCGTTTTGTTGTGGGTGTCATGCTGTATATTAGTCTAAAAGTGATCTCTCTTGCTTTAGCAGTGATTTTTGGGTTGTGCAAGTTAGTGAAGGTTTCGGTGAAATTTTTTATAGCATATTTCTGTCCTCTTTTAATCCTTAGATGTAAAGGTGGTGCTTGGAGTTTAACTAAATGTTTATATATTGCATTTGTTTTCTGGTGAATTAATTTTTCATGTCCTTGGATGGCTTGTATGCATGTCTTATAAAATGAGGGCGTAGGGCCGAAGTGATGGGGGATTGCATTGTTCAGTGGTCTCAGTTTGGAAAGCCTGAGTCCCACGTAATAATGAGCTAGTGTGTGTCGTTCTGGGTGTTTGATGATGCTGCCTGTGTGTTTAATTCTGAATGCCAGGATCTTTGTTTCTATGTCTTGAAGGGCAGACCCTCCGTGTTTCTTTTCTTGTAATAGTGTCTTGTGTTTAATGCTGTAAAAGGTGGGCCCAAAAACGAATGCTCTGACCTGCTTGTTTAAATCCGTGATAGTCTGTTTTGGGGGGTCGAAAACTGTGGCAATGTAAAGTAGCTTAGGGAAAATGTATGTATTTACAATTAAACTTCGTCCAAAAATCGTTGTGGTTTTGTATTTGTATCTGTGCAGCATGTCTCGTATTTTGGATGTTAGATTTTTCCATGTGTGTTGTTTGTTGGTGTTAGTCTAAAGGGAAAGTCTGCTTTGTTCTTCCATTCGCCTATGCCCATTATTGTGGATTTTTGAACATTTACTTTTGCTCCGCTACCTTTGCGAATGTGTTTAGGATAATTTCTATAGACTTTTTGTTTGGTGGGAAAAAGATGGTGTCGTCTGCATAGGCGAGCAACTTTTGTTCACCTTTCCCTTGTATGAAAGTGCCCTTGATAGAGCTGTCTTTTCTGATGTTCTCTAGTAGTGGTTCTAGTGCAAGAACATACAGTAAAGGAGAGAGAGGGCATCCCTGCCTTACAGATCTTGTTAGCCTGAAGGTGTTAGTTAATGTATGATTTACTAACACTTTGCTCTCGGGCTTCATACACAGAATATTAATCCATTGTCTGAAGTGTTCACCTATGTTGCAATGTAGTAATGTTTTGTGGAGGTATGAGTGTGATATTCTGTCAAAGGCTTTCTCTTGGTCAAGGGAAAGAACCGAAAACTGACAATCTTTCTGGTGTGTGTAGGTGATTATGTCTACTTAGTGACAATGTGTGTGTTGATGAATGGATGTTAAACCAACCCCTAGACTACCTCCTCTAGCTGGACGCGCTACACTGCTGGTTTTTAGTGTATGAGGGTCGCCATGTTTTTTTTTGAGTTTTAGTTTTTTTAGTTTTTTTGTTAGAGCTTTTGTTAAAATTTTATAATCTACGTTTAAGAGTGATATTGGTCTGTAGTTTTTAAGTAGTGTTTTGTCGGAGTTTGGTTTTGGTATTAGAGTGATGTAAGACATGTTTAGGCTTGGTGGGAGTTCCTTATTCTCAAAGGCTTCTTTGTATACTTGTAGTAAAAAGATGGCCTTTAGGGTAGGAAGAAGTGCAGGTGCTGGTAGAATTCTGTCGTAAGTCCGTCAGGTACTGGTGATTTGTCTTTTTGCATTGCATTCACTGCTAGTGTTATGTCTGTTAGTGTCAGTTCAGTGTCTAGTGTTTGTTTGTCTGCGTCAGATAATTTTTTTGTAAATTGCATAAATCTGTCTTGTATATATGGTTGCAAATTTTCTTCTGTGTACAGGTTCCTATAGTAACTTTCGAAAGCCTGCACTATATGTTGTGTTTCTGTCTGTGTGGCCCCTTCTAAATCCACTATTTGGCTTATCTGCCTGCAGCGTTGTATATTTTGTTCTATCGCCATGTATTGTTTGCTGGGAGTCTCTTGTGTGATTGTGTTGAGTTTTGTCCGTAATAGGGCTCCATGGAACCTGTGGTGTTTGTATCGTTCTAGTTCATTTTGTAGCGTGAGAATGGAGAGACAGTTTTTGTCTGTTGCAGAAATAAACAGAATTCTTTCTATAATGCTATGACTTTTTTTGCAGCGCTAGGAGTCATGTGATGAAATATGGGCAGTGATGACTAAGGTAAAACCAGTTATGGAATATAGCTAAATAAATAAATACTCGAGTAGAAAAAAAGTGGCAACTCAATGTCAATTTTCGTTTTAAAAAAAAAATGTTCAATTCAAAATATTATCTTCTTCTCTCTTCTTTGATCCTTAGCCGCCGACCGTCAAAGCAGTCAGTGGCCATCATGGCTAGTGGCGTCTTGTAGGGCAACAACAAATTGATTCCACTTTGCTCGGTCGGTGGCCATCCTTCGTACAGTGCCCCAACTCTGGTTCATTCTTTGCATCTCAGCCTCCACAGTCCTCCGCCAGGTTGTTTTTGGTCGCCTCTCTTTCGTTTTCCTTCAGGGGTCCAAAAGCATAACTGTTCTTGTGATGGCATCGGGGTCTCTTCTGAGGACATGGCCAACCCAGCTCCTGCGTTCTGCCAGCTATGATGGTGTGCATGTCCTCTTGCTTGCTTGAGTAAGCAGATCTTGGTTGGTGATGGTATTCGGCCAAAAGATTCGCTTGAATTTTTCTTAGGCATGTTGTGTGAAAAGAGGACAATTTCGACATTTCCTTCTCTGTAACTCTCACAGCATTCCTGCACCATAGAGAAGCACTTAAAGCACACAGCTCTGATATAATTTAATTTTGTGCTTGTGCTGTATTGAGAGGACTTCCAGATGTTGTTTAGGCTATACAAAAAAAGGCTGTTCTTGCCTTATTCATTTGATGTTGATGTCTTTGCTTGCCCGCGCCGTCTGGTGTTACTATGCATCCTAGAGTATGTGAAGATGTCTGTCTGTACCAGTTTGCTGATTCCTTACTGATCAATGGGCTCAGGGTTGCTCACATTGAGCGTCGATGACCTCTGACTTCCTTAAATTGATGTTCAAGCCACCTGCGGCTAAAACTTATTAAGTTGTCCGTTTTTTCCTGGATGTGTTGATGTGAATGTGTGCTTTAGTAGTGCAATGTCATCTGCATATTCCAGATCTTCCAATGTAGAAAATGTAGTCCATCCTTATTCCTCTTGGACTGCCCCTCTGTTGTCATGTGCATCACCAGTCTATGACTGTTCAAAATAGAGTGGTTGATAAGGGGCAATTCAAAATATAATTAACATTTAAACTAAATTACAATAGGACAACACCAAAATGATGAATGACGTGATATAACGGGAGGCAATTTTACATAAAAAATTTCACTACATCAAGGGGAAGTATTTTTTATCATCAAGTTATAATAAATGAATTAATTCTAGCCTTGCTACGTTTGCAAGCTGGTAAAAAAGCGATTGAACCTTCTACTGGCGTGGCTTGGTTTTTCGTCCATTTGTGGTTCCTACTCTTAATGGAGCAGAGGGTCCAGTTTAAAACGGGATCTTCTTGTTTATTACTGGGCTTTTAAATTATTTCTTCTTGCGTCCGTTTGTATAAACGATATTAAACAGGGTTGAGGATTATAGGAGAGATTACTTGTGCGTATCCCTTTTTGGACCACTCATTACCATTCCTATGGAAATGTGAGTGCCATTACGTCCACACAGCTTTTAAGAACAGGACCGTTGCATTTTTTAATGCTACTAATCTGACAATCTTTAGTAATTCAAAAAACTAGTGTCTCCTGTTTGTAATTGGTGTGGTGTACGAAACCCGAAAGTCTTGCGCTTTAAGTGTGTAGTTGCATTGTAAAACTAACTCAGTACAATTATTATTATTGGCTTAAATCTTTTATTTGACTTGACGTTTGATGTGGAGATTATCTTTTCTTTGATTTCTCGTAATCTCCATATGTTTCCCAGTGCAACGAAAGTCCTCTTACTTTGTTTGTTATTCTTTACGATGTATTTTGATATCCTTGTCTGTCCCTTGCACTTGTCTATATTGCTGTTACGACAGGACCGGAAGGGGGGAGCAAAGAATAGTAACACTGTACCCTATCAAGGATATCAAAAAAGGTACTAAGGAGCAGAGGTGTCCCTCAAGTACGAGTAATTGTCACCCGGGGCGGATCATACCTTTGACACCCCCTCCCACATAAAGAAACACACTTGCAAGTATATGTTAAACAATCGGTACTTTCATAATAGTGTCTGATGGCATCCCTTCCTTCTTGTCACCCGGGGCGGACCGCCCCCCTCACACCACCCTTAGTACGCTGCTGCTAAGGAGGGTTGGGCATGGATACGGTTATCCCATCTTGCAAAAAAATCTTTACCACAAAAACTTCAAGAAACAAAATGGACAGGCAAAGAGAGCATGCGTGATCTTCTTCTTCTTCTTCTTGCGATCGCATCTTTGATGATTACACCGTCAGACGAGTTCTCATGATGAATTCGACTGTTGTTTGAAGTTCCTCTTTAACTCCATATAGCTTTGAGTTTAGTGTTGAGTCATTCGGCCAGTATATCTTTCTTAACTGGTCATACAGAGGACAGTCCTGTAGAACATGCTCAGCAGTTTGTTCGTTTAATCCACATGTGCACAGTGGTGAAGCAGACAATCGTAGCTTGTGCATGTGTTTATTCAGTTTGTTATGCCCTGTCCTGAGTCGAAAAATAGTTATCTGTCCCTGCCGGTCGAGAGTGTGATAGTCGTCTTTGGGTTGATTCTGTTCTCTTCTGATAGTCTGGATAGCTCTCTTTTTCTCAAAGTATGTGACTTCATTATCTTCTTGTTCACATTCTCCTCCCTTTTTTGCAAGTTTATCTGCCTTTTCATTTCCGGGTACACCACAATGAGATGGTACCCACTGAAGTTATGGTTCTCTTTTTGGCAGCTACCTTGTTTAGTTCATTTCTCAGATGCGGGAGTTTACCACCCTTGAGAGCTTGCAGGACAGACAGTGCATCTGTGAGGATGACTACCTGGTGGCAGTCAGAGTTGGTGTTATAAATCATATTTGCAGCTTGCTCTAGAGCTTGAACCTCGGCTGTATAGTTGGAACAGAATTTACCAGTGGGAATGTGCCTAGTCTCATAGTGGTTGTCAGGATATGAGATAAAGATACCGGCACCTCCATTCCTAACAGCATTTGTTGCTGATCCATCTGTATAGGCATGTATCCATGATTGATCGGGATAGCTTTCTTGGATCATACTCAATGTAGCAGTTCGTTTTTGCAGATCATTATACTCACATCCACTTGTGAGACCACTGACTGATGTATTAATTTGGAGGGCACTGCTGGCCTGCTCCCATGGTACAGGGTATAGGGTGGGCTTCAGTGGTGTTGTCTTCATGGATAGGTCTTCTTGATGCTGTCTTATAAGTCTTTTCCCCCGATGCACAAAGCTGCTACGCTTTAGACGTCCCAATGCCAGATCATCTAGTCTTGCCTTCATTGGGTGCATTGGCATACTGTTGTACTTTTCCATCTGGATCATGGTTTTTGTGTCTCTTCTATGGGACAATGTCTGTAATCCAGCAACCTTCTGCATCTCTGTTATTGGTGTAGTTTTCATGGCTCCTGTAATGAGCCTGAGAGCTTGATTTTGCACCTTGTCCAAAGACTGCAGATGTGAGTTAGCAGCTGATGACCATGCTGCTGAGCTAAACTCTAAGTGTGGTCTTATTACTCCATTATAAATCTTCTTTAGATTTCGTTCATTTGCTCCCCAGTTGGTACCTGCTAATTTTCTGAGTATGCCTAGTCGTCTTCGGGCCTTTCCTTCTGCGTTTTCAATATGCTTATTCCATGTAAGCCTTTGGTCAAATGTCACCCCAAGATAGGTGGGGTAGCTTTCTTCCTTGATCACGGTTGTCCCTAGGTGTATGTTAGCTGATTTGTCCTTGGGGGCGAGGGAGAACAGTGTTGTGGAGGTTTTGTCTGTGTTTATTGTGATAAGCCATTTCTCTGCCCATGACACTAGCATGTCTGCTGCCCGCTGCATTCTATAATTTGCTGTGGTGACATTTTCATCAGCGCACCAGAGTACTAGGTCATCTGCATATAAGGCAGCTTTAACTCCTGCAGGGAGATCTTTCACCAGGTCATTGATGTAAACAAGGAAGAGTGTTGGGGAAATTACTCCTCCTTGAGGTACCCCCTGATGGAGCAACACTTTTCTGCTCTGCAGACCGTCAAGAGTGACTCTAGTTCTCCTGTTATGCAAGTATGACTGGATCCATTTCATCATGTTGCCTTGGATTCCACTTCTCCTAAGTTTTGCAATGAGGCCATCTTTCCACACCTTGTCAAAGGCCTGCTTGAAGTCGACCCAGATCGTTAGGACCTTTTTCTTCTCCTGGAAGGCATCTTCTATTGCTTGAGACAAGTAAGTAACTTGGTCTTCTATACTGTAGCATTCTCTAAATCCAGCTTGTTCCGGCACCAGGATCTGCTCAGACTCTAAATACCATTTCAATCTGTGGTTGACTATTCGCTCCATAGTCTTCCCAACACAGCTTGTGAGACTGATTGGCCGGTAACTTGCAGCCTCGGTCTTACATTTCCCTTTCTTTAGTATGGGTATTGTGATGGCTTCTCTCCATACTTGGGGTACCGTTCCTTTCAACCAGCTGTGGTTGAATATCTCAAGCAGTTTTGTCTTTGCTGCTGAGCTCAGATTTACTAGCATTTCGTTGCTGATTTTGTCTGGGCCGGGTGACTTTTGAAACTTAAGCTTGGAAATAGCCTTCTGTAGTTCTCCTAGTGTGATGGGTTCCCTCATGGGGCAGGAGTATCTGTCTGTCCCATGGTTGCCAGTATTTCTTTTCTTATCTCTCTCTGATGATCTATGTTAATGGGTAAGTTGCTTTCTGAACTGTATCTTCTAGCAAACAAGTCTGCAGCTTGTTTTCCTCTGAAAAGTTTGCCACCTTCATCCAATGTGATAGTCTGCCTAGGTGAGGAACGCTCTTCATTTAGAGACTTGACTAATCTCCAAAGTTTCCTGCCGTCTTTCTCAAGGTTCAGCGATGCCGTTTTAGTTCTCCAGCTTTTCCGTTTTTCTTCTAGCTTTGTTCTCTGAAACTCTGCTACAGCCTTTTTCCATTTGTTGTGAGTTTCAAGTGAAGGCTGAGACTCTGCGTCCTTTCTAGCCCTGTCCATGGCTTCCTGACGTTCTTGGAGTGTGCTGGACCAGTATGGTATGTAGTTACGCCGGCATCCTTTGGGAATGGTTTCTTTTGCAGCTTGTAGTATGCATCTGTTGAAGTCTTTTACCACTTCATTAATGTCTCTGTTCTGTACCTTGAGGGTAGACAGCAGCGTGTTCACCTGATGCCTGAATAAACCCCAGTTGGCTTTTTTGTAGTTCCATCTTGTAATGGCTGGGCCTGTACTGAGAGTTGCACTCTGGACAGTAAGAAAGATTGGGCGATGGTCGCTTCCCCTAGTTGGTCTCCTACTTCTCTACTAATAGATCCAGCTATATCTGGTGTGGAGAAGGCAAGATCTGGTGTTGAAGTTGTGTGCCATCCTCTGGAGTAGAAGGTAGGAGTATCTGTGGCATTATTGACTAGGATTAGGGAGTGATCATCTTGCCAAGTTTCAACCTCTTCACCTCTGTGATCCAGATGGTTATAGCCCCAGCTCTGGGAGTGGCTATTAAAGTCTCCAACTGCTATAAAGTTGGTGGCTGGTACCTGTATAGAGCTGAGACTCAGGGGTTTGTTGTTCGGACAGTAATAGTTCAGGAGTTCTATTTCCATCTTGTCTACCTTTATCTGCAACAGCTGATATTCTGCTCCATCCATGAAGGTTTTCCTTTCGTGTGCAGGAATGTTATTCCTTACAAGAGTAAGTACTCCTCCTTTTCGTCTATCTTTTCTGTCGGATCTGAAGCATTGATATCCCCTTATTTTAAAGGTTTGATCTGCTTTCAAGTGAGTCTCTTGGATACAGCAAACACTGACTTGCTTCTCATACAAGATGTTTTCCAGCTCTGTCTTTTTGCTGTATCCAGCCTGCTTGCTGTTCACTCCCTCTGCATTCCAGTGCATCATGACAAGTGGCACTCTGGGTTTCTCTTTTTCTGTTTTGTTTTGGTCAGTAGTTCTCCTCCGCCGTCTGCTGACTCCACAAGACGGTCTAGAGGGTCCTCCAGTAGCTGAGGGTGGGCTCTGTCGAGGCTCAGAGCCCGGCACTGCACCTGCCTGGTGGAGCTCCACAGGGCGAGCACCAGTACGAGATTTATTTGACGGTGTAATCTCCATAGAAAAAAAAAAAGCGAGTTG
>JAMPIV010009760.1:0-10579 GCA_024509875.1 Oreohelix idahoensis
GACCTGATAGCATTCCAGCAGAGGCCATCAAAGCAGATATCAACACGGCTACAGAGATGTTATATAAATTACTCGGTAAGTCTGGGAAAAGAAAGAGATACCAGCAGAATGGAAGGAAGGATATCTGGTTAAGTTGCCTAAGAAGGGAAATTTACAAGAGTGCACAAATTATAGAGGAATAATTTTACTATCAGTGCTAGGAAAAGTATTAAACAGGATTATCCTTGAGAGATTAAAAGAGTCCATAGACAAGAAACTGAGAGATGAACAAGCAGGTTTTTGACAAAGCAGAACCTGTACAGACCAGATAGCCACTTTGAGAATAATAGTTGAACAAAGTCTGGAATGGAATTCACCACTAAACATCGAATTTGTGGACTACGAAAAGGCATTTGACAGTGTAGACAGAGAATCACTTTGGAAATTGATGAGGCATTATGGAGTTCCCCTGAAGATCATTAATTTAATAAAGAAAACATATGAAGACATGACATGCAGAGTTCTTCATGAAGGACAGCTTACAGAACCGTTTGGGATAAGAACAGGAGTGCGACAGGTATGCCCCATGTCTCCATTTCTTTTCTTACTAGCAATAGACTGGGGTATGAGAACATCGACAACACACAACAGAAATGAAATCCAGTGGACTCTGACTAAGCAGTTGGATGATCTGGATTTTGCTGATGACTTGGCTCTTCTGTCCCATAACCGTAATCAGATGCAGGACAAACTGAAAACACTCGATGAGAGGTCACATCAATTGGGTCTGAAAATACACAGGGAAAAGACAAAAATAATGAAAATAAATGCAGGTAATGATAACAGGGTTGAACTTGAAGAAACATCAATACAAGATGTAGAATCGTACACATATCTTGGCAGCAATACAGACAAAGTTGGAGGGACAGACATTGATATCAAAATAAGAATACAAAAAGCAAGATGCGCTTTCATTGCATTGGGAAATATATGGAGATCAAGAGAAATCGGATCCAACACGAAAATAAGAATCTTCAACTCAAATGTGAAGTCAGTCCTATTGTATGGCTCTGAGACATGGAGAACAACAAAGACAACAACCAAAAAGCTACAGACTTTCATAAATGGGTGCTTGCGTAGAATAGAGGGATTAAAATGGTATGACAAGGTTACCAACGTGGGACTGAGGACAAGAACTAGACAAGTGCCAGTGGAACAAGAGATGAGAAGAAGACGATGGCGATGGATAGGACATACACTGAGGAAACCTGTTGATAGCATTACAAGGCAGTCCTTGTTCTGGAACCCCCAGGGCAAGAGAGGCAGAGGTAGACCAAGAAGCACACGGAGAAGAGAGCTGGAAACAGAGGTGAAAATTATGAGGAGAACGTGGAAAGAATTTGAGATGATTGCACGTGACAGGAGGACTTGGCAGTTGTTTGTTGAAGGCCTATGCTCCTTTGGGAGTGGAGGGTTATGAATGAATGAAATTTTAACGGTAATACAATTAATTTATAGAAGCATAGGATTAACCGTAGCGGGAAGGCGACGTAGGTTCTTGATCTATATACTTTACCATCGGGACAAAGGTACTTAACAGCCTGACTATATCCTGTGCCATCCATACACCAGTGCTCATTTCTGAGACTGAAGTATTTCCATAGATCAAGAATACCTTGACTCTATCTATTGTTCATCTCAAATTATCCATCTCGCCACACTAAGTAAAAGGTAAAGGTGGTCCCATATCGTCCCATAGTAGAGCGTCCGATTGGCAGAGTGGTTAGAGCGCTGGTCTCTCGCTGCAAACGCACCGGGTTCAAAACACAATGACGTCACGCTTCAGTCTACCCAGTTGTAAATGGGTACCGTACCTGGATCTCGTGGATTAATGAAGACAAAGGCAGCGAGGAATGGAACTGGTCACCCCACGTCTCGATGCTGGATCTAGTATAGTTAAGTCTCTGTGGCCTCCCTCCCCTACGGCAGTATCTGCTATGGTACTTCCTTGTAGTCTTATACCTGCCGTAGGGTGTGAAATGTTAGAATCCTGACCGACAGGCAAGCAACGCGTAGTAGGTCTTACGGAGTGTATTCAATTTTAATTATTTTCTCGTGTTTCTAATTTAGCTCACGCTTTTTTCCGTTTCCTGACGAAGGACTTGTGGCCGCAACAAACGCAATTGTCTTTGCCTTTTTTCCAAATAAGTCGAATTGCCTTTTTGTTTTTTTAAAAATTCACCCACCCTAGAGACTTAACATACTATTCCAGCTTTTTTTTTTTTAAAGAAGTAGGGTACCAGTTCCATTTTTCGCTGACCTTGCCTTCCTCAACACAAGAGCGCTGATGACCCTGTCACACTACAGTGAAGTCCGGATAAGCAATGTTGCAGGTCCCGGCCAGAAGTCTTCTTTGGTAGAAACTCCTGATAAGCAGAATTTCGGATAAGCCGAAGTGTTTTAAATAACCCAAGGGGCTTCCGTTTATCTGGACTGCACTGTATTTTAATCCTTCTAATCAGCACAAGTACCACCCATTTATGAAAGTCTGAATCTTCCTGGATGTCGTTATTGTTGTATTCTGTGTTTCAGAAACATACAACAGGACAGGGGGAATTTGAATTTTAAATTGAACATTCTTATTTTTGTGTTGGAGGTGATTGCTTTTTTTTTTTATGTCCTCAAGGTTCTCAATGCATTAATAGGCTCTTTTTTTTTTTTAAACTGGGTACAAAGAGCACGCTCACTCATGCACTCATCTTATATTTATATTCCCCGCCCCTCGTGTTTTCCCGCCTTCCACAGGTCCCTTATTCTGTGACAGATGCGCTGAATTTCTTCAACCTCAGCACAGTGTAATTAATTCACAATGCAAGAGCCAGTTCATGGAAAGATGGACTCAACTCGCTAATGCGTTGCAATCCCGTTTATCACGATCCTGCTCGCCCCACTTTATCCTGAAAAAATCCAAGTTAACGCTTCTTGGACATGTCTTGAACAAGAATGAAATCCTAGACGTCGTTCATTGGGATTGGCGTTACAAGAACAAGTGATTTGTATCTGCTATGTACTTGGACAAGGGCGCTCCATCACTGGGGAATAGCAATTTGCTGTTACTGTTCGTGTTATTTTTAGTTATCTTTTTAGTGTTTTCTATCAAGATAGAAGTAAATACCCACAGGAATGTATCACTACGCATACAGCATTGTATACTTTTATGAACTGTTACATTCATCATTCATAACCCTCCACTCCCAAAGGAGCATAGGCCTTCAACAAACACATGCCAAGTCCTCCTGTCACGTGCCATCATCTCAAGTTCTTTCCATGTTCTCCTCATCATTTTCACCTCTGTTTCCAACTCTCTTCTCCATTTACTTCTTGGTCTTCCTCTGCCTCTCTTGCCCTGGGGGTTCCAGAACAAGGACTGCCTTGTAATGCTATCAACAGGTTTTCTCAGTGTGTGTCCTATCCATCGCCATCGTCTTCTTCTCATTTCTTGTTCCACTGGCACTTGTCTAGTTCTTGTCATCAGTTCCACGTTGGTAACCTTGTCATACCATTTTAATCCCTCTATTCTACGCAAGCACCCATTTATGAAAGTTGAATTGTTACATACAGCAGTGTATACTTTTATGAATTGTTACATACATCAGTGTATACTTTTATGAATTGTTACATACAGCAGTGTATACTTTTATGAATTGTTACATACAGCAGTGTATACTTTTATGAATTGTTACGTACAACTGTGTATACTTTTATGAATTGTTACATACAGCTGTGTATACTTTTATGAATTGTTACATACAGCAATGAATACTTTTATGAATTGTTACATACAGCAGTAAACGAAGTAGCATCTGGCAACAAACTATTTCCCTCCACGAAACACTGTTTGGAGATGTCAGGAACCGTGAGTTGATTACTGCTTTTAATAGAGTAATCAATGTAGAAGTCTGAGGGCGAACGAGGAAGTGGAGGAAGAGTTCTATTCTAGCAATAGGAAGTACACATCACTGTTAGTCAGCATAAAGCTATCACATAACAATGTATACTTTTATACCTTTACTTTTACTTAAGGAAAAATCTGTATTCCTATAAATTTACTACCCCAGTATAGTTCCCAGGGGTCTTTGATGAGATAAAGGAAAAAATAAAACCACTGCACCATCAGGTATGTCGTAGCTGAGGAGTAAAAATATGGACAACAAAACAAGCGTGTCGTAGCTCTCGACTCAGGAGGGGAGTGGAGCTAGCGTCTTTCAAATATAAAATACTTGCTACAGAACCACAGCTGCGAGTTAAAATGAAGTACTGAGGTACAGGCCACCTTACAAAGTAACCAAGTGCAAGATCACATGAAGTACTATGTACTGTCTAACAAAATACACCTGTCACATCTTGTATTTTGTTCTCAATAACTGTGCATCGAGACATTGATAAAGCAAACATGGCAGTTCGATAAGGGATTTATGCCCTGAAAGAAATTAGGTTACAAAACAAAACTGTACATTACTACAGTATAGAACAGGCCATCTAAAAGGGAGTCTTGTACGAGGTGACCTGTACCATAGTATAACTGTGATCATGAAGGAACGAAAGAGAAGCAAGAAGAATTATATTTTCAGTGAATTTGTTGAACTGGCTAAAGGAATAACTTGCGTTAACGTGAAGGTACAGGAGATGTAGTGCACGAAACGTTTCACGATTAAGTCTCAGTTATTAAGCCAATGTTTCTTGTAGGTATGCATCATGTAAGTCCGGTACCATTTCTTTACGTCCCTTAACTTCGAAACGCTAAGAACGCTTTTTTAAAATGATCTGTATATCTTCAATATTCTTCCTTCATCGATGTCAGTGGTATTTCCTTGCTTATGTTATTTTCTAATAACGTCAAATGTTTTTTATTTTTACATTTCTCTACAGCGGTGCTGTTGCGGATTGTCTACCCTGCTCTGAAGTAATGGTCCAATAATGGCAGATCTCCGAGTAAAAGGATGAGGGTTTTCAAAGGTATCAACATTCGCTCAAAAGTATTCTTGGCAGAGAAATAAATAGAAGAGTGATGCTTCTATTCCAGGGAGTCTCTCCGGAATTTATAGAAAGGCAAGCATATCGACTGAGATCATCTAAGTTGTTATAAACTTATTATTCTCCGCTCCTTCTGTGAGGAAATAATTTTGACTCGTATTTTCTGAGCCCCAGCTGAAGGTGATTCGGCCAAGTATTAATTTTATGGCTCTATCTGTGTATTTAAACAAAACAAAAAACAAAACAAAAAAGATTCTAGCCAAGATAACAGGTTACTAAGAAACCTCGACCTTTGTTTTCACCTCCAGTGTAGATGAAATATCCACTGTTAAATCCATCTACACTGCACACATGCTTCCAGTTTGGAAACAAAATCGTCTCCCTAAAATGATAGAAAACATTCTTGGAATTGAAAGAAAAAAGAGCAAAACAGCAACAGATGGAAAATCCTTACCGACAACATACATAGCGAAACATTACCAAAGCAACACCTGGACCCATGCATACACAGATGGATCAGCAACAAATGCAGCAGAAAATGGAGGTGGGGGTGTCTTTCTGACCGTAAGCACTGGTGCAGAAAAAAGGATGCCAGTGGCGACAGGAAGATTCTCCAGCAACTTCAGAGCAGAGGCAGAGGCCTTGAAAACTGCAGCAGAAGTTATATTGACAGAAGAAAGCGCAGAGAGACAAGTTGCTTTCTTTACTGATGCACAGTCAGTAATTGCAACGTTGAAAAGCCAAAATAATACAGACCTGGATGATCTCAGAATAGTGCTCCACAAACTTTGTCAACGATTCAAAAGTGTTCTGATCCAATGGATCCCATCTCATTGTAACATCACCGGCAATGAAGAGGCTGACAGAATGGCACAAGAAGGTTCACATCTACCTCAGCCTGATGCAAGGATAACTTTTGAGGAGGCAAAGAGTTTTATCAGAATCAGATACAGAAACAAATGGAATGTTGAACATCCAGGGCACACACAGAATGATGCTTACTACCAGCTCCACAGAAGAGAACAAGTGGTAATCTTCAGATACCATCTATTCAACAAGCTAAAGATAGGAATTACCGATCAGTGTAACTGTGGCACTGATAAAATGACTGCTGAACATCTGCTTCAAAGTTGCCCCTTATATGTGGTACAGAGAAAGTGCATATGGCCGACGCCAGCTCCTTTCGTGGAAAAGCTTTACGGGGATTCAAATAGCCTCAAACTGACTACTGCTTTCTTTGAGAACATTCACGTGGACGTCTGAGAGTGTACGAAGAAGAAGAAGAAGAAGAAGAAGAAGAAGAAGAAGAAGAAGAAGAAGAAGAAGAAGAAGAAGAAGAAGAAGAAGAAGAAGAAGAAGAAGAAGAAGAAGAAGAAAAAGAAGAAGAAGAAGAAGAAGAAGTTTTCACCTCCGCTATTGCTTTGGTTGAAGACACGCCTTCTCTCTATTTCATGATTATACACATAGAGAGAACAAGGAAACAACTTGTGAAAAACTGCTTGTCTGGTTTCAATCTCTTGTCTCGATTTAATAAATATCTAATTTGTACAACTCAGAGATAAATAACCAGTTCAAACATGCACAGTGGTATCAAAAAATACATGAAACAAATCAAAGGAAAAAATTAACTAAGCCTTATGGCATCACATATGAAAAAAAACAAAACAATGTGATTGAGAAACAAAGAACAAACTGTGAAAAGGAAGAAAATGTAAGAAAGAATATGGAACACTGAGCTACACAGTTTCACAACTCGGGGCAGGACAACACTTCCACATGAGAGACAGGTACCTCCAGTTTGTCGGTTGACGTTGGCTGGCCTAGGTAGCCGCAAAGGTTGATTTCTTAGAACGTGACAAACAAAGTCAAATCCAGATCCGCTCCACTGTAACTAATGTCGACTATCCTAAAGCTCTGACAAGAAAATCTCCCTCTCCGTTCGATCACTGACAAGTAACTGATGTCTGACGAGGGGCCAGGCAAAATTATAAATATATCCAAGAAAATGCACTGAATACCACGCTAGGCTTGTTCTTAGGGCCAGATAAGATCTGTGCTCTAAAGTTCTAGTCGAAATACTGACTGGATAACTCACTGCGCGACGACCATAAAACTGATCATTTATCCAGCTCACTGAGAAAAAATAAACGATGCGATCACAGTTGAAGAAAGCCATTCGCTGTTTGCTGCTTGGAAGGTTGGGTACCGCTTGTTTGTGCTTCTTTTTATCCGTACGTTAAAGGCGATGCTGCTGTTTTTTTTTCTGGCTAGCAGAAATTCTACCAGCTGTTGTCTAAAAATAGACATACATACTGTGGTAAAGTGGGATGTTATAAATATTTATAGGGGACTTAGTGTACTGACTGAGATCAGCTGTGAAGGTATCTGTATCTAATAGGTCTAGTGTTTTGCAGATAACCTTACTTGCTACCACATTATACCTCAGTCAGAATTATTCTGGAATATTGTGATGACTACGTTAAATGTCTAGGGTATGTATATGATGAAGTGTAAGTCACAACAACAACAGACAGATAAACAATTTAATTTATTCCACCACACTTGACAACACTGTGACACTCACACACATTTAACACTCTATAAGACTATCTTAAATGAGTCACTGGTAAAGTTTCAAATATAAATATGTATTAATTACTTTCACTAATATATATGTCCTGATTCAACTACAAAGTGAACCAGGAATCATAATCAATTGTAATTACAATTTATATGTACAGAATTTATCAATATGAACCTTGTAGTGACATATTTTATTAATATTATCCTATGTGTGTCAGTTGTGTAGTAGTAATATGAGGTAATACTGGTTTTGTTTTTTCAAGCTATGTTGTTATTTGTCATCATGACTTCAAGTGTTTGTTTATCTTGGAAATAGTATGGGGAAAAGTTCACAGTTCCTATCAATTTAAACACTGTATTTTCCCTCTGTTTTATTATAAAGTCAGATTTTGAGGGGGGCATAATGTTGAGCTCCTCTGGCCACAGACGCTTATCTTTCGTGATGGCGGCAGGAAAAGACTCCTCTGCTCGATAGCCTCCCTGTGTTCTGGAGACATCTCACTGGTCACTATCTGGACCCAGGAGTATGTTGTCAGCCTCTAGATTCAGCAAAGCTCAGACCAGGTGCTGCTCAATAACTTTAGGACCACGGTCCCTGAAACAAGAAGTTTGTACCTCCTATTTCAGAACTAATTTATAATAACTTTCCAGACTGAACACAATACATAACAAACACTGAGTTCAGAGCGGTAGGCCAACTGCTATCTTCATCTGAAACAATTTTCACCAGTATACTCCTCCCTAATGGTTACTACGCCTCTGCAATTCCAGCATTATTTCTTTCTAGTCAATAAGATAGGTGTCAGTGTACTGTTTGGCAATTCCATGTAGTTTTACTTTCCTCCGACACCTTCTGTTCAGGTTGGAGCACTATATAGGCTTTACCTCATGTTCGCTACTGAACCACACATATATACAGACATAAATTATCAATTTACATTCAATTTTCATTAAAAACATATCAAATATTTCAAGCTTACCACAATTCATGGAATAATACACAGTTACGTTGACTGGCAATGAATATAGCACAATTTCGATCTGCCGATGTCCCAGGCTTTTATTTAGAAAAATATGCACTGGCGCTCAACGCACTGGTTCTTTAGTAAGTTTATTTGAAAATGTGGTGCTGACCTGACGCCTCTGATTGACTATATTGGCGGTTCTAACCAATCGTGCCATGTTTACACAGCTTTTCAAAAAAAAGTACCCTTCCTTCCGTCTCCCCTAACAACAAAAGATAGTATTTATAGCCCGACTAATCGTGTTTAGCCTTACATTTACTTTCCGCCAATCAAATAGGAGGTAACATGGGGACCTATTTCCCGTACAATGGTGGTGTGAAAATCTGCCACTGAGCGATTCTGATTTTGGTGTTGTCTGACATCCCTCACTATTTCTTTTGGCTATAATTTGTTAATTCCTAGACTATTTGCGTAACGTTTAACATATTCTTTGTCAGCAAGTCCTAAGGAACCCAAATATATAAATTTAATGGGGCTAAGGGGCTGCGTTCAAAATATGCATTTTCTTCTAGGATAGTCGTGCTGTTGCCACCTCCTCACTTCCAAACTTTATGGTGTCTGCTGTACTGTCATACTAATGTCAGGATTTCAGACATAAAACAGTAGAATGTCATGTTTCCTAATAAGCGTTTTGTAAGTTTTTAAAACCTAACTCTCGTATGGGTAGTGTTTTTTATCACTGTCGATTTGAAAAAAAAGTTAGTGCTTGTGGCCTTACACGCGTGTTAGGGGTGGCATTAATTGTGTATCGCGAGACTGTGGTAGTATTGCCTGCGTTCCGGCTTTCAGCCCCTCCCTTTCTTTCTATCCTTAGTCCATCTGTCTTTCGTTTATGGTAACTTAGTGTATAAAATGACATGAATGGAATATTAAATATAGGTCAGCTTGCGTATCTCAAGGTTTTTCTTAGAAAGACAGTACACGTTTTATCGTAGAAAGCGGGTATTGAAGCAGTAGGCTTTTACTATCAACGTGAAACGTTACAATTTGCAGACGAAGGAGAAAACAAGGGGGATTTCGAGTACAGTCATTGTGACAGCACTGTTCTTTACCATTCTTCTTTCCTTTTATTAAATTTATTTGTTAGGCTTTACATTTACGCTTTAATTTATATATGTGGATTAGAATTTCACACGACACATACACCAACACATGATTAACTTTAAGCAAGTTATAACCATTATTAACTATATACATGCATATAAGCGTTCAACTCGCAGCTTCTAATTTTTTTTCACAGTATACATGCACACTCTTTCAGGCCTACAGCTGACAGCTCTGTACTATGACCCAACAAAATAGGTAACAGGCTTGAATACCTCTCTCGCCTACCGGTTATGCAGGCCGAGTTAGGACCTTTTCGACCGAAGACGTTTAAAAACAAATAGTATCTCGCTGTCCGTGGCGGTGATTGTTCACAAAATAAGAACTCTCCTGCACTTTCGTTTTGACAGGCTCTCATATTCACCACTACGTTATATATATATATATATATATATATATATATATATATATATATATATATATATATATATATATATATATATATATATATATATATATAATATATATATATATATATATATATATATATATATATATATATATATATATATATATATACTCAGGCTGCCTCTTTAAATAATGATACTTTATAAGGTATAATGGCAGGTCTCTCCAAGCATTTACCTATACAATGTACAACGCATTGGGGGTTTACCCCCTTTTGCTAGAGGTCCGCCACCAGAAACACAACTCCTTCACTATACACAAAGGTCTGGTATGCCCAAACGTATTACATGTTTAGGACTTTATCTTAAATAAGTTTATGATGTTTTTTTTCTTTCTGGGAGAGTATCTACACCCTTCGATTAAATTGCTTAGCAACAAAAACGCTTCACTTATTAATTTATGGATATAATCACTCTAGATCAGTTTCAAAAAGTAGTCAATGTCGT
>JAMPIV010009761.1:0-67559 GCA_024509875.1 Oreohelix idahoensis
GTTTTTTTGTTTTTTATGGGGGGGGGTTGTGGGTGTGGTTGGTGTGTGGTTGTGGGGTGTATTGTTTTTGTGTGAGTTTGGGGTAGTGTTATATGTTTGATTTTGATATTAGTTTTATGTGAGTTGTGGGAGTAAAATTTGGTTTGGTATTGATAGTAGGTGGTGATGGGGGGTGATAGGGGAGGCTTGTGTGGAAGAGGTTTTGTGGTTTTATGTGGGTGGGAAGGGTTGATAATGTGGTAGGGGGGGGATTTTAGGGGATTGGAAAAATTTAGGTGTGGGTTTGATGAGTTATTTTAGTGGTATGGGATTTTAATAGGGAGGAATTAGGATTGTATGTTATATGGGGGGTTTGATTGTATTGAATGTTATTAGGTGTTGGGATGGATATAAATTGAGTGAATAGAGTTGTAGGGTGAATTTAAATAATTGGATTATAGAGGAGGTGTGGGAGAATGGTGAAATATTTTTTAAAGGGATTGATAATTTAGTGTAGGTAATGGAGGTTGAGATAGGAGTTATTGTTGTGTTTAGGGGGTGTATGATGAAGTATGTAATTGGAATGGGTTGGAAGGTTTATATTTGGGAATAGAAATAGAACAGGTGATAGCTCAGTGAGAGATAATAATAGAAATATATTTTTCACGAGTGAGATGGTGGAAACTAGGTAATTCTGTCCCTGAGACTCGAGGGGATCCTCTTGCTCAGCCTATCTCTACAACAGAAAGTATTTGTCAGACAGATAACAAAGTTATATATATATAGTATTATATATATATATATATATATATATATATATATATATATATATATATATATATATATATATATATATATATATATATATATATATATACCACTCACATACACACACACATAAGTGACGACAGTTAGACGTACAAGCGTGAAAACTATAACAATGAAATATAGATATTTTGGGTCAAGCTGACTGACACACTTGAATAAGTTTATGTAAATTTTATTTATCATAAAGAATCTCACAACACAGTAAATAAATTTAGACTCATCATGTGACGCATTCTTTCCAGAACGTTGTCTCCATTACAGCTGCTCTGAACACATCACGATTCTGGGCAAGTCGACCTGCATCAGCCAAAGACAAGTTCAGACTCTTTGTGATGTCCTGGGTCCACGTTGAACTAACCCATTAGACATTGGGTGATAAATACTACTGAGAGACCTTTTAATATCTAGGATAGACATCACCTGCGACATAGTGTCTGATATCAATTGAGTACCATGGTCTGACACTATTTCTCTGGGAAAACCCAAACAAGAAAATATTAGCCAAAGAGCGTCTGCGATATCGGCAGTAGAAATGCTCTTTAGAGGTATAGCCTCTGGCCAACGTGTGCACATGTCGATGCATGTTAGGATGAATTGATGTCCTCTGGCTGACTTAATCTTCAAAGGGCCAATAATATCTATTGCCATCTTCTGGAATGGTCGAATGGGAATTTCTGCAGCCTGGATATGTGCAGCATGTCGTGGACCTCTAGATTTGACTTCTTGACAAATCTTACAAGATCGGCAATAAATTCGTATGTCTTTGTTTACGAATGGCCAAAAGAAAGCCGCTAGAACTCTCGACTTAGTGCGAGAAAAACCCATGTGTCCAGCACACTGAGAATTTTGTGCATGTTGAAGAAATAAGGCTCTAAAACTTTTGGGTACAAGAATTTGAGAGTGCATAGATTTGTCTGAGTGTTGTACCATACGTACTAGTATACCATTCTTCATAGTGATATACGATTTGGGAATTGTATTTTGATTCGGATCACCGTTTTTAGCGAGAAGAAAGTATTTATTTAGAGAAGAGTCTTCTTCTTGTAGTTTCACAAACGAGTCATGTGAAATCACCAAGTGATCATCTTGGCTACCAACTTCATTACTATCATTAGATGAAGTTGAAGGAATAAGAGCTTGTGCTCTTGTTACAACCACATTCGCTGTTTGGATATTATGTTCTTCCCAAGCAGCAATTTGCTGCGGGGTACATTCCTTAACCCCGTGAATACGACCAATTATAAGATCCGCAATAGGATTAGGAAGAAGACATGCATGGACATCTCCTGTAAAGAAGGAAGTATCCATGTGGATGATAGCAGTAGGATATATCTCCAAAGTTCCACCAAATGTCACACACTTAACCACCTTTCCCGTGGCACATGAAGGATCTATGAGCGATTGCCTAACCCCAATAGTAGTACATCCAGAATCAAAAAGTACTGAGACTGGATTATTATTCACTAGACCTCTATGTAAAATAAGAGATCCTTTCCTGTCATGCGCAACTGTAGCAGGAAGAGCGGGAAGAGGGTGACCACAAATTAGGGTATATACTGTAGATGGCTCGAACAATGTTGAGCATTGGGAGCACTTAGCTGCTCTCTCAAAATCGAAAGCAGAGCCAGTGATAGCATTAGAGTTTCTACTATCGTTCACTTGACTACAGGCTTCCTGAGACTCATGTTGTGCAGCGTTTGCCTGACGATAAAATTTTCTTTTGTTATGTCTAGGTCTGCCGCGATTATTATTTCCCCTGTAATTATCATTATATTGCCCTTCATAACCATTATTCTGGTTTGAATCCCAGTTTCCATAACCATCATCGTAATATTCTTGACGGCTAGGATAATTATCTCGAGAAGAAAAACTCAGATAGTTCCTAATGTGATAACCTTTGCGAAAGTGTCTATAATTGTTAGACCCAACATTACGAGGACTATCAGCTCATCTCCAATTCTTTGAAGAAAACCCACTGTGTGATGGATTGCTTTGATATTGAGTGTAATTCTGATTACTCTTTTTATTAAAGCTTTGTTTAGCACTTAGAAATTTATGATTGTAATTAGAGCCATATGGTGCTGCCGAAGCAACTGGCAACCCTTCTTTCACTTTAGAATTGCTAACTGTAGCATGGGGATGCGCAGTTACGTACTGGCAACAATATTCCTCCATGTCTTTTATGTTTTTAGGTTTACGCTCATCAAGAAAAGCAAGGAAAGATTTGTTTACCGATGACATAACTTTGTCTCGAAGTAATAAGTCCATTAGGCCTTCATATGTTTTTTCAGTCTGAGACAACTCAATCCAACGTGTGAATGTACGGCGTATCTTTATAATAAAGTCAGAGAAATCCACTCCATTTTCTGGCAACATTGTCTTAAGATGAAGACGATAATCTTCTTCTTTTAGTTGTTATCTTTTAAGTAATGCTGCTCTGACAACATAATAGTTGGTCCTATCATGTTCCTCTATTGTCATTAGAGTAGTTACTGGTTCACCTGAAAAAAAATTCCATCAGTTGTTCGACATATTTTTCCTTTTTTATTTTATGCGTATCGCATAAAAATTGGAATCTATCAAGATAATCCGTTATATCGTCCTTTAAAGGATTGAAATGAGGTAATTTGATCTTATTAGACTTCTCCTTTGTTGTATCCGAAGTTGCTTGATGAGCACCTGCATTCATCAATTTCAATTTCTCTATCTCCAAAGCTGCGAGTCTTTCATCATGTTCCATTTTTGCTTTTCTCTCTTCAGCAGCAGCTTGAAATTTTCTCTCCTCAGCAGCAGCTTGAAATTTTCTCTCCTCAGCAGCAGCTTGAAATTTTCTCCCCTCAGCAGCACCTTGAAGTTTTTTCTCTTCAGTAGCAGCTTGAAATATTCTCTCCTCAGCAGCAGCTTGAAGTTTTTTCTCCTCAGCAGCAGCTTGAGCTTGAAGTTTTTTCTCCTCAGCAGCAGCTTGAGCTTGAAGTTTTTTCTCCTCAGCAGCAGCTTGAAATTTTCACTCCTCATGAGCAGCTTGAAGTTTTTTCTCCTCAGCAGCAGCTTGAGCTTGAAGTTTTTTCTCCTCAGAAGCAGCTTGAAGTTTTTTCTCTTCAGCAGCAGCTTGAAATTTCCTCTCCTCAGCAGCAGCTTGAAGTTTTTTCTCTTCAGCAGCAGCTTGAAATTTTCATTCATCTGCCTGCATCTGTAATCTTAAATTCTCAGATTCTCTTTCTAATCTTTTATTTTCCTCTTTTTGTTTCTTGTCTTCATACTTCAATGCTTTGTCAAATTGAGCAGTTGCGAATTCTTCTAACTTCTTACCTGTCTTCCCAAGGGCTTTCCCTTGTTCAATAAAGTAGTCTAGTGTAGACATTCTGTCTAACTATGTGAGATCAGACCTGAAAAATTAAATAAATTACCTTATCCCACTTTGATGGGAAGCAAGTCTGTAATACTAGACTTGTATACTCACTTCACTTTATTTCACTCTCTTTGAGAGACAAGTCTTAGTCAAAGACCTTGTATAGTTACCTTGTTTCTCGATAATATTATCATTATAAATAACCTTTATATGAAAAGTGTCTGATATTAGTAATAATAGTCCATGATCAAGTATATCTATAGATTGTATGACAACAATGTATATAATATCAGTTAACAAATACAAGCATTTAAACAAACGAAAACATTCGCAGAAGTCAAAAAATTATAAGGCGAAACTAAGGAAAAAATAATCACAAAGCATGTGATGATAACTGTGATACGTAAACAAAACAAATGACACAACAGTGTATAAACAAAAAGGTGTATAGAAATAAATGAAAGGAAAGAGAGACGAACAGATACAAACAAAACAAATCAAAAAATAGAAAAAATAACGAAAACAACACTAACACATCTCGTCACAGCTAAGAAAAAAAAAACTGAAAAGTAGCAACACAGGTCGCTCGCAATTTCCACTGGGGAAATATGCGTATTCTACAGAAAACGCTCACGACAGAACATCTATCACGTGGTATCTTCTATCGGAGTCTCCTACCCAACCAGCCCGCTGAAATACACACTAAATACACATGTAAACAAAAACATGTATACAAAAACATGCATGGCATATGTAAATAGACAATATATAGAATGTGTATAGATCAAGGCTCAGCTTTACACAAAATAAAGGCACAGTTTACACACTAAACAGGCCACTTATCTTTCAGCACAATCCTCAATAGCCGCAAAGATGCAGTATAATGAGGTACTACTGTCAACAACAATGGTAGAAGATCCACCGTTGAAGGTCACCGTAACTTCATAACAGGCAGTGGTCTCCAAAGTGTAGCTACAAAAATCATACTCGACACCAGTTGAGACTAGAAAATCCAACGTCTATATGTTTGTAGAATGTAGTGTAAACAACCAGCGGTACTGTTTACGATCTTAGGTTGACAGGTAACGATGTGACTTGATAGCTCAGAATGTAGTGTAAACAACCAGCGGTACTGTTTACAATCTTAGGTTGACAGGTAACGATATGACTTGATAGCCCAGATATATTGCCATCATTTGTAGAACTCCAGAAATGTATAACAATGTCACTTCAATTCCATAGCAGTTGTGGTCCACGTAGCAGTAACACAAAAATGCCAACGCCAGTGTTTATGTGAGTCAGCCCAGTTGTTGACCTATTTACCACTGTCTTGAAAATGTAGAAAACCCACAAATCTGGTCCACCATAAATGTAACGTACTGTTTATGCGTGGTGTGAAAGCTGGCAGAGTGAACGTGTCGTTTATCACCTGGACTGTGTAATGTTGCGATGTTGATGTAGGTCACCAGAACTGTAATGGCCAGAAATGTAACGGCCACCAGCGTGAGGCACTGCCGGGATTACTATGATCGCTCACACAAAACAGCGTACATGTTGTAGATATGTGGTACTGGTATTATGATGTGCTGAGTGTGGGTGTAGACGAAAACGCGAATGCTTGAAGTCTTAGTGTTACCAACAGATTACTGGGGACAATGAAGATAGAGATGTATATATATAGGAAGATATTTATTTGTTTGTATACTTGTTATATTTGGAAATATTTGGTAATAATATTTTGAGTCTGAGATTAGAACTCTAGTCAAAGGGCGAATACTCATTTTTTGCTTCGAGTGAAAGTAAATATATAGTCGCCCCACTTGAATATAGTTGAAAGGTTAACATTAGCGCATGCCCAATGAGACGATTAGTCGTCGTTGGCGCTTCCGTGATGACGGACGGATTTTGAAGGCTGTCAGACATATGAGAGTCCGAAGTTTTTGGTCATTGTGATTGATTCTGGGGAAGAGAGGAGTTTTCTCTCAGTATACTATGATGGTCGATACTTCTCCCAGAATATATATGTTAGTGTGCTGTTACTAGTATTTCCTGAACTTAAGGTAAAGAAGAAACATTTTCTAAAACTTTACCTAGGCCTAACGACGCCATAGATGTGATATCATCTATCTATATATTTGATGGATCGTATGTAGACGATTCCTGTACTAGCAGCACTATGAGTGGACATATGTAACATTCCTTATGGGTATGGAAAACCCAAAGACATTAGATGAGCAAATGAACGGAACTTTCATTTGTAGTGAGGATATCTTTTGGATGAACACCGCTCACTGGGACCTGCGCCATTTTGAATCCCACTGTTGGTCTGTTTGATTTGTCAATCGGAGAACGGAGATATCTTATTACCTGATGGCGATACCAGGACCTACATTGTATTGAAGTCTACTCTTTGTTATTTGAGATTGTCAACCTTAAAAGAAAGACCCTGTTGAAGAGCTAAAAGACTTAGCCTGAAAGACGTAGTCAGCAGAGGGTCTGTAAGGGAGCATTGTGATGACCATTATTATTGTTAACTCAAACTGATGTGACTAGTCAGTGGAGGTATGAGACGATAGACTATCATAACTATATATTTGCTCCTATCGTCCGATTATATTTACATGCTATGAGATTGGCAAATTGCTGTTGCCACCCATTTGTCAAGTATCCAATGATTTGTTGTGTCAACCTGTTCCAATGACTGTCAACCATGCTGTCAGAGTGTGTATCATTAAACTGTCTAAAACGTCTAAAGTAGTTCCAATTATCATTGACTTCCAGCCGTGAGGGTATGAGTGCATTATTACCAACTTGTCAACTCTACAGAACCATTTATGCATTCGTGTGTTGACACTCATACTAACACTCATTGTCAACAATACATTCTTGTTGGGGCCTCATTACGTTCCGGGACAAGGTGACCTATATGACCAACACTGTGCCGGGTTTGAGTTGACCACTTAATCTCATCAAGCCCTTATTAACGTGGCAACATTAAGATTAAGGAGAGTTTACACTTTATCAACGTGGGTGTCAGTGTGGTGTCCCCTATTAAACTGGAAACATTACAGATTTACATCTATCAACGTGGTAGGCTAGCTTTCTGGGTCAACCTGCACAGTGGACATTTTGAGAAGTCAGTTACTGGGACCAGATCGTTTCCTGTGGCCTGTTACGACACACATGAACACCAGCAGTACAACTCTACAGTCGATGTCAGCATGACCTGTCCTGTCAGCGTATACGGTATCTAGGTCAGCGTTTGTGACATTTCTGATAGAACAGACAGCGTTACACAGCAGGTTTATTTACAAGAATTAATTGTGTTAGCAAGAAGTGCTATGGAACTGAGAGGTCTTACACGTCAACGGTTGATCTTCTTGTGTTCTGCTACATATTGTTGAACTTTGTAATAGTTTAAGACAGAAATATGATTTATTAAAGTGGCAGTTTATTTTGATTGGAAACTGACCCATAATACAGTACTATTATAACTGAGCCTTCTATCTGCAACACATTACATTGCATTTATATGACATATATGTATTTATGTTTAATGTTTACATGTTATAGTGTTGTGTATATGTCTGTGGGAGGTTGGGTAAGGTGACTATTATAAACGATACCACGTCATAGAGGTTTTATAATAGCGTTCAGTAGGTGCAAATTTTCTTAATTGAAAATTTGCTAGCGACAATTTGTTGCTATTTCTGTTAGTTGTGAAGACGCGTTTTTTTTCTTCGTCGTTTTTGTGATATTTTCCTGTTCTTTAGTTTTGTTTTGATTTGTGTGTATTTGTTGGTCTCATCTTTCATGTCTTTTAGTTCTATACAACTGGATATTTATACACTGTGACGTCATTTGTGTTGTTTATTTCCTCGCGGTTATCATCACAGGTTCTGTGATTATTTTCTTGAGTTTTCTATTTAACTTATTTGATTTCTGCGAATGTTTTCGTATTGTCTTTCTTGATTGTCCTTTGTTTATGTTGTTGGTTGACATATACTATAAAATATACTTGATCATACACTACTAGCTGTGTAGTGAACTTATGAGAAAGAATCAACTGATGATTAATTGCTATTATTAGAGGTACACAGTTGATTATACAAGACCTTATTTAAAGGATTGTTTCCCACAGAGATTGGGATAAAGGGAGCTGATTATTCCATTTATTTGGAGATAGATTTCATTATTGCTATTTCATGTATCTAGTCACATATTAGTATACATTATGTCGACTTTAGATTACTTTATTGAGCAAGGGAAATCCCTAGGCAAGACTGGAGATACATTGGAAGAGTACGCTACCAGTCAATATGAAAAAACACAAAAATTGGAAATTGATAAACTGAAAGCTGAGACTGAGCAAAAGAACTTGCAGATGCAGATGGAGGAAAGAAGATTCCAGATGGAAGAAAAAAGATTAGAAAGAGAAGCAGAAGCTGAACAAAAGAGGTTAGACAGAGAAGCTGAACAAAAGAGATTAGACAGAGAAGCTGAACAAAAGAGATTAGACAGAGAGGCTGAACAAAAGAGATTAGAAGCTGAGGCTCAAGAAAAAGGATTACAGAGAGAATCTGAAAATAAAAGATTAGAAGCTGAAGCCGAGGAGAGAAAAGCAAAAAGGGAACATGAGGAGAAACTGTTATCATTTGAGTTAGAAAAATTAAAATTGACAAATATGGGTATTGCTAATCAGTCATATGGTAATAGTGGCAAACCCTTTACTTACAAGGTCAAGGTACCAGCGTTCAATCCTTCCAGTGATGACATAACATTCTGGCTGGATAGATTTGAACGCTCTTGTCGAGCTCATAATGTGGATAAATCACAATATGCTAACCAGTTATCAGAAAATTTGAAAGGTGATTCTCTGACTAGTTTAAGTTTGGTTGAAGAGACTGACAAGGATAATTATGATGTTATTAGGGCAGCTTTATTGAAAAAATATCAATTAACAGAGGAAGGTTACCGTCTTTTGTTTAAGAAAATGGTACCTGAATCAGGGGTAGAATTCTCAGAATTCATTGCAAGGACACGTCTTACATTTAATCGTTGGATTGAGCTGTCCAAAACAGAAAAGACATATGAAGCCCTTATGGACTTGTTGCTCAGAGACAAGATTATGTCAAGTGTAAATAAACCATTCCTTGAATTCCTACATGAGCGTAAACCCAAGACACTAAAAGAAATGGAAGAATATTGTACCCAATACGTCACGGCACATCCGGACGTAGCTTTTAGCAATGCTAAGGTTAAGGAAGGTATGCCAGTTGCTTCAGCAACACCATACAACCCTAATTACTCACAACAATTTCAGGGACCCCAAAACAAGTTTGATAAAAAGGGTAACCATAATAGTTATCAAAACCAAGGTAACCAATCATTTCAGGGTTCTTCTGCGAAGAACTGGAGACGAGCCGACAGCCCTCCATACAGGGGTGGTCATAATTATAGGAATTTCCGCAGAGGAAGTCATTATAGAAACTATCCAAGTCATCCATCATGGAGACAACAAGATCATAGTTATAGAGATACTCATTATAATGAATATGATAATGGTAACTATGAGAACTATGACTCAAACCCAAATAGGGGTTACAATAGAGGGAATAATAATGATTACAGAGGCAATAATAATCGAGGTAGATCACAATACAAAAAACATAAATCACATTATCAGGCAAACTCTGCACAGCAAGAGTCACATGAAGCCTATAAACAGACTAAAGATAATAATGACGCTAATAATATGGCATGTTCCGCTTTTGATTTTGGGAGAGCATCTCAGTGCCCCCAATGCAAAACATTATTTGAACCAACTACGGTGTCCACTTTAAGTTGTGGCCATCCTCTTCCCGCTCTTCCTGTGTCAGTCGCGCATGATGGAAGAGGTTCTCTTGTCTTACATAAAGGTTTAGTAAATGACAATCCAGTCTCAGTTCTTTTTGATTCTGGATGCACCACAATTGGTGTTAGGCAATCACTTGTAGATCCTTTTCGTGCCACCGGAAAAGTAGTTAAATGTGTGACATTTGGCGGCACCTTAGAGAAATACTCTACTGCTATCATTAAGATTGCTACTCCTTTCTTTACAGGAGATGTACACGCATGTCTTCTGCCGAATCCGATCGCTGTTCTTATCATCGGTCGTATTCACGGAGTCAAAGAATGCACTCCACAACAAATTTCCGTTTGGGAAAAACAAAATATGCAAACTGCTAATGCTGTAGTCACTAGAGCTCAAGCTCTTAATATGCCTCAAACTTCATCTATTGAAGATAATGAGGTGCATAACCAAGATGATCCCTTGGTAATTTCTCGTGACTCGTTTATAAAACAGCAAGAAGATGATCCGACTCTAAAGAAATTCTTCACGCTTGCAACAAAAGGTGATCCGAATAAAGATACAAAGCGTAAATCTTGGATTACAATGAGGAATGGCATACTTGTACGTATGGTGCAAGACTCCGCTAAGTCAAGTCATTCTCAGATTCTTGTTCCCAAGAATTTGAGAGTTAAAATTTTGCAGCATGCTCAGGACTCTCAGTGTGCTGGACATATGGGTTTCTCCCGTACTAAGTCAAGAGTTCTTGCGGTTTTCTTTTGGCCTTTTGTGAACAAGGACATACGGATTTATTGTCGATCTTGTAAAGTATGTCAAGAGGTCCAATCCAAAGGTCCACGCCATGCTGCACCTATTCAGGCTGCAGACATCCCTATTCGACCATTTCAGAAAATGGCGATAGACATCATTGGTCCATTTAAGATCAAATCTGCTAGAGGACATCAATTTATCTTGACGTGTGTTGATATGTGCACACGCTGGCCAGAGGCTATTCCTCTGAAGAGCATTACTACTGCTGACATTGCAGATGCTCTTTGGCTTATATTTTCTCGTCTGGGATTCCCCGGAGAGATATTATCAGACCATGGCACCCAACTAATATCGGATACCATGTCTCAAGTAATGTCTACTCTGCAGATAGAGAGATCTTTGAGTAGTATCTATCATCCTATGTCCAATGGGATGGTCGAACGGCTAAATAGAACACTCAAAAACTTACTAGGGAAGATAACTGAGGATCATCCGCAAGATTGGGACAGGGTTTTACCCGCGGCCCTCTTCGCTAACAGAGAGGTCCCCAATGAACATACAGGATTTTCTCCCTTTGAACTTGTCTTTGGCGCGCGACCGCGCAGCCCTATGTCTTTACTTCATGATCTCATAACCGCTGATAATATTACCAATGACACAAAATCTTCTTACGAATATGTCATCACGCTGAGACAAAAGATTATCGAAGCATGCAAATTGGCAACTTCTTCTTCTGAATTTGCTAAACAGAAGGCAAGACAATTTGCCAATAAGAAAAGAACCTTACGACAACTTTGTCCTGGTGACAAAGCATTTGTTTTACTACCTTATAGAGAAAACAGACTTCTTATTTCTTGGAAAGGTCCGTACGATATAATCTCAAAAATTTCCGATGTTGACTACATTGTTGATATTGATGGAAAGCATAAAACCTTGTACATCAATATGCTTACGGAATTCCATGAATGTCCAGATTATTTACAGCCTATTTTCCAGGCAACGGACGATTCTCCAGCCCAACATGGTCATTACTCATCACTGTCCATAATACAGGATGAGGAAACAAGTTTTTCGGATGTTAATCTTCCGCTTCCCATAATTCCACTTCATTCTAGTGAATCATGGAAAAATGTTACTGTCTCTCCTGATTTATCTCTAGGAGAACAGCGACAAGTTTCGGTTATGTTACAAACATTTCAGGATGTCCTTACTGACATTCCTGGACAAACTCATGTCATTGAACATGACATTATTCTAACTGACTATAATCCTATTAGAGTCAGACCTTATCCTATTCCTATACATTTTCAAGCACAGGTTGAGAAGGAATTGGATGAGATGATAGATTTAAAATAATTGAACCATCCACTTCTGCATATTCTTCGCCGATGCTTATTGTTCGGAAAAAGACAATAACATACGTCTTTGCGTTGACTATCGCAAATTGAATCAAGTTACGAAGTTTGATGCTGAACCTATGCCTTTACTAGAAGAGCTACTTACTAGGCTTTCTAAATCTCATTTTTTCACTAAACTTGATTTGTCTAAAGGATATTGGCAAGTTCCTTTATCTGAATGCGCCAAACCTTTTACTGCTTTTTCTACACCTAGAGGCCTTTTTCAATGGAATTTCACGCCTTTCGGCCGTATGAACGCACCAGCTACATTCGTACGCATGATGCATCGAATCCTATCTTATCGGTCAGATGTCATTGCGTACCTAGACGACATCTGTCTTTTCAGCGATACTTGGGAAGATCACTATTCAGGGTTAGTTGAATTACTATCTACTCTACGCGAGTATAACCTGACAGCGAAACCCTCTAAAGACTGCATTGGTTTTAGCGAAATTTCTTTCCTAGGCCATCGAGTCGGTCATGGTTTCCTAAAGACAGAGGACCATAATATAACTAAGATACTTAACATCTCTATTCCTAAGACTAAAAAGCAAGTGCGAAGTCTCTTAGGTCTTATTCAATTTTATGGAAGATTCATTCCGAATCTATCCTCTATCATGGCACCTCTTTCTACACTACTAAAGAAAGGGTCGCCTAATATGGTCCACTGGTCACATGAATGCCAATCCTCTTTGGATAAGATTAAAAATTTGTTTTCAACACCACCTATTTTAGTGTTACCTACTACAGATAAGACATTTGTTCTTCGTAGTGACGCTTCATCCACTGGGATTGGAGCGGCACTAATGCAAGAGTACTCTGGAACTCTGCATCCTGTAATGTATATCTCAAAAAACTTAATGCTGCAGAAAGGAATTATTCGGTTTTAGACCGTGAACTATTGGCTATGGTATGGTCAATTCTCAAACTACAAAGATTCCTTCTAGGCGCACATTTCATAGTAGAAACCGACCAGAAAGCTCTTACAGCTATACAGAGTAAGAATTTGAAGAGCTCGAGGTCTACTCGATATGCAATTGCTCTTCAACCTTTTCATTTCTCAGTACGAGCTATCCGTGGATCAGATAATGTGATGGCAGACATTTTGTCTAGATGCCCACATGATTCCACCTAACTGTTAGGTCTTGGATTTCTTAACACATCTAAGTCTATAACAGTTCTTTCTCTATATCAAGATAGATACACATTGTAATTTGTAATATAGTGATTGTATCACTACTATCACTACGCTCATTGATATATATTCACCGCTGTTCTCTGATGATTTTTCTTCTTTGTCAATCATGTACTTATAATGCTTAAATATGAAATTGTTATATGCATTGTGTTGTTACCAGCATGGTGGTATACGTTGGTGGCAGCTCCCTGGAAATATTTATACTTAAGAGAAATGCTTTCTCTGAGATGTTGATATATATTCTCACGAGTCGATCTATGACTTTACCTTAATTTGACAATATAAATTACTCTTATTAGTCATCTACGCTCTATTCGTGCGTTGTGAGCATATTGTATGTTGCTCTCAGATGAAAAAAAAAATTTCATTTTTTTTCCCGGGGGTTGCGGTAGTCTGTTACCAACAGATTACTGGGGACAATGAAGATAGAGATGTATATATATAGGAAGATATTTATTTGTTTGTATACTTGTTATGTTTGGAAATATTTGGTAATAATATTTTGAGTCTGAGATTAGAACTTTAGTCAAAGGGCGAATACTCATTTTTTGCTTCGAGTGAAAGTAAATATATAGTCGTCCCACTTGAATATAGTTGAAAGGTTAACATTAGCGCATGCCCAATGAGACGATTAGTCGTCGTTGGCGCTTCCGTGATGACGGACGGATTTTGAAGGCTGTCGGACATATGAGAGTCCGAAGTTTTTGGTCATTGTGATTGATTCTGGGGAAGAGAGGAGTTTTCTCTCAGTATACTATGATGGTCGATACTTCTCCCAGAATATATATGTTAGTGTGCTAGTTACTAATATTTCCTGAACTTAAGGTAAAGAAGAAACATTTTCTAAAACTTTACCTAGGCCTAACGACGCCATAGATGTGATATCATCTATCTATATATTTGATGGATCGTATGTAGACGATTCCTGTACTAGCAGCACTATGAGTGGACATATGTAACATTCCTTATGGGTATGGAAAACCCAAAGACATTAGATGAGCAAATGAACGGAACTTTCATTTGTAGTGAGGATATCTTTTGGATGAACACCGCTCACTGGGACCGGCGACATTTTGAATCCCACTGTTGGTCTGTTTGAATTGTCAATCGGAGAACGGAGATATCTTATTACCTGATGGCGATACCAGGACCTACATTGTATTGAAGTCTACTCTTTGTTATTTGAGATTGTCAACCTTAAAGAAAAGACCCTGTTGAAGCTAAAGCCTAAAAGACTTAGCCTGAAAGACGTAGTCAGCAGAGGGTCTGTAAGGGAGCATTGTGATGACCATTATTATTGTTAACTCAAACTGATGCGACTAGTCAGTGGAGGTATGAGACGATAGACTATCATAACTATATATTTGCTCCTATCGTCCGATTATATTTACAGCTATGAGATTGGCAAATTGCTGTTGCCCCCCATTTGTCAAGTATCTAATGATTTGTTGTGTCAACCTGTTCCAATGACTGTCAACCGTGCTGTCAGAGTGTGTATCATTAAACTGTCTAAAACGTCTAAAGTAGTTCCAGTTATCATTGACTTCCAGCCGTGAGGGTATGAGTGCATTATTACCAACTTGTCAACTCTACAGAACCATTTATGCATTCGCCTGTTGACACTCATACTAACACTCATTGTCAACAATACATTCTTGTCGGGGCCTCATTACGTTCCGGGACAAGGTGACCTATATGACCAACACTGTGCCGGGTTTGAGTTGACCACTTAATCTCATCAAGCCCTTATTAACGTGGCAACATTAAGATTAAGGAGAGTGTACACTTTATCAACGTGGGTGTCAGTGTGGTGTCCCCTATTCAACTGGAAACGTTACAGATCTACATTTATCAGTAATCTTTAAGAAGAAAAAACAATCAATGGATATATGGATTATAGAATCAAAGAATTAATCATCCCTGCATTTTCTCGCTCTGACACACTTGTGATCACAAGGACAGGTGTTCTTACCTAATAGACACTCTCACCACATCTGGAACAATTGTTTAAGGAACCTACAGCCCATCCAATGGTGTGTTTAGGCGAAGCAAGCCCCAGCTTCTCCAATGTTAAATAATTCAAATCTTGGGAAGCGCTCTCTTCACTATGGTATGTAGGATGCTGATAAGGTCACTTCAATTTTTGTCCAGGTAGTAAAATAATTAAGATGTCAAATGTTCACAAAGGTACAGTAGCTTGAAATAATCGGTCGTTACCTCGAGTTGCAGGTAAATAACTCTGTTTAGGATTTATCTTCTTCCCAACACAGTGGTTGTTATACAAGAAATGTCACAGGTTTGATTAGGTTAAATGTCTGATTTAGTCGCCACCAGGGGCCGACTGTAAAACTTTGATTATTGGAAAAGAACTCTGGAACTCAATGCCAGTTACAATATAAATTTCAGGAAAAAATAGTTCTTTTCGCCTAGTTATTCTCTGCTATATATAAACAGAAACTACTGGTAGGTTTTGGGCTTGACCCATATACTATATAAAAGGAAGAGAAAACATAAATACTCAACCCTAATATTACACAATCCTATGCGTAAATAGAATATGTTCACTTCGGTCATTTAACTTAAATATCAACCGCAAACTTAAAGCTTGTCTTATCGTTTAAAACTCCCATGAAATAAAGTCTAGTCTTTTCAAAAATCAATCATCATGAATTAGAAAAACATACATATTTCGTCAATACTCAATGATGAATCAGTGCATTAATTTAGTTGGTAAGACTTTTCTCTGACTGGTTACTAGCAATTTAATTAAATTTATTAATAGCCGAATGAGTTATAGCTAGAAATTATAATTTATTCTGCCATCCACTGTAACACAGTAACTTGGAGAATTATACTGACGATTAAACTAGTAAATCACTCTGCACACAATCTAGTGAAGATGTGATTCGCACTATTAATTCTATCACTCGACAATACTAGTCATATATATATATTTTACCTTCACACAAACTTCTAAGATTTTCTCAATGAGAAACTAAGACTCTACTATTATGGAGATTCTAGAACTCGCGCTAGAAGTCTCTCTAAAGCTGTGGCAGTACTGAATGAATGAAGTCTAAACTGCTGGGGTATAAATATCTGAAACTGACAAAGAATCAAAGGGAAAGTTGTAACTAGCAGACTCTTGCCAGATGTTGGCACCTTTAGCAAATTTTCATAAATTCTATCTCATTTTACGAATCAGAAGGATTTCTCACACAGAAGCCGAAACCTGACTTAACACCTACAGCAACTTCTCTCGACCTGATCAGACATTGGCAATAAAACTTCCAGTGTGCGTTTTACACCTTCTGCTTCATATTGCCATTCCCAGCGATCAATGTCTTTCATCTCAAATCTTTCACCGAGAATAATTAACTATAGGCGAAACAGATCAGAGAAAAATGATAGACGATAGTCTTCCTTCTTATCCCTGACGAGAACGAATTAACTCGATTCGATCTCTCATCAAAGAACTTAGCTTAGCAATAAAATGCGTTGCTAAATAAGAATGGAAAGGACAAAGGTATGAATGGGAGAGTATTCGTTAACAATCGAGCGTATGCGAAAAAAATAAAAGAGCGAAAGAGAGGTAAAAGACAAGTGTAGAATAAAGAAAAGATATAGAAATGTATTAATCATAAATCTCTGCCACAGACGTCCCCCCTTTAAGATATGGAACCACTCCATGTCTACTTTATGGAAATAAATGTCCTCTATCAGTAGCTTCAGGGTGCCTGTTATCTACACTCTCCTCCCCCACCTCCCCCACCCCTCCGTCTCTGTCCAGATCCTACTCATGAAGTCTGTTCCCACGTTTTCTTTACCTGGAATGTATTCGACTTGTGCGCTTGAAAGAGTGTCGCCGCTTTTGACATTTTTGAAAGATTCCGTGCGTTTGCAGTGGAAATTCCCTGCCACTATCGTCACTTTCGTCTATTTTGGCGATCGCCAGGAGATGTTCGAATGTTGGCACTGGTCTTTCTATGTATTTCTTTAACAGATTTACATGGTAGACCTTCTCCTTTCCTTTAATAGAGATCTGGTAGTTAGCCTATGAAATCTTTTTAAGGACGGTAAACGGCCCTTGCATCCGATACGTAGTTTGTTGTTCCCGGTTGGGAGTAGCAACAAAACTTTCTCTCCTGCTTGTAATTCTCTTTCTTTCACAACTTTTCTGTATCGGTTTGTGTCCTTTGCGCGTGCTCACTTAAAGTTGGTTGTTGCTATGTACCATCCTAGTTTTAACCTTTCCTTTAAATCTGACACATATTTACTGGCTCAGACAACTGTCTCATCAGCCTTCTGGTCTGTCAGCGACTGAAGTAAGGCTTCAAGCGGCCCCTTAATAGGTCTGCCGAATAAAAGAGTTGCTGGGGGAAATCCTGTGGAAGTATGCAGGGCTTCTCTGTAGCCAAATAAAGCTGCAGGAATACAAAGACAGGTTTCACTTGTCCCAGTTTACTTAACATCATGTTGAGGTTTCCGTTGACACGTTCTACTAACTCCCTTCTGGCCGGATTATAAGGGTTTATGTAGATGGGCTGGTCCCTCAAGATCTTAATGATCTCATGCATTAAAAGGATTCGGTATGGAGATCCGTTATCCATCAACACTTGTTGAGGGAATCTCAACTGAGTAAATATCTGCACTAGGGCTTCTGTGACATGCTTGGCATCCGCGCATGTTAGCGGTATATCTTCGGCCCATAAAGTGCATGTGTTGACTAAGGTCAGGACGAACGTGTTCCTTCTTTTAGTCCTTTCTAAGGGTCCTAAGATGTCGATCACTGCCCGTTCAAATGGTGTTCCCATTATTGGCATTTCACCCCAGAACACTGGGGGTGTCCGTTGCTTGGGTGATCATTCCTGGCCACCAATAATGAGTAGATATACGCTGATTTGGGGCGTTCTATCCCATATATCCGATAAAGGGAAGAGAGTGTCCCATTTCTAAGATTTGGCTTCTGTACTGTTTCGGTACTAGGAGCTGATTGTAACCTTGTTCAGGCTTGCCCGTTCTGCGATAGAGTATGCCATCCTTAGAAAACATGTCCACGGGGTGACTGGGGTCCTTAGCCATGGGCAGTTTCCTAAAGCAGGGTGCCAAGGTAGGGTCCTTTTGTTGCGCCTCTTTAAGTTCCATAGGTAACAAATTTGGTGCAGGCTCCCGTTCCTTCTTGGTTTGCCCTCTTGTAGTTACAGCTGCCACAATTGGCTCTTCCAGTTTCCCAATAAACACATCTACCGCCAAGTATGACTGGGTAGATCGGGTCATCCATAACAGCCGCTTTGATCACGCCTCTGACAAAATCAGAGTGGATCTCAACCAATGCGATAGGAAGCGTTGTTGGTACATCTCCTTTAGAAACTCTACAAAGTTCTACGGTTTCTTATGTCTCTTGACCGGGTTTAACCAGGTTCCTGGCAACAATGCAATCATAAGAAAGCCCCATGTCAAATAAACAAAAAAGTTGAAGAACCGTTCAGAATAACAGTACCTTGCGTTGAGCTTCTATCCCCAGAGGTTGAGAATCACTGACATTAATTCTACCTTGCGAGACCGTTAGCAAGCATCCGATGCATTTAGGCTCAGTGTGCTCACTCTGTTCATATGTCCCGTGCTCAGGGGTTTTCCCTTATTCACATTGTCCTTTCTGGCTGCGCTGCCATGTAGGACGGTTGGGTTGATCAGTCTGTTTGTTGTTGTTGGGGTACTTGTTTTTGTAGAACTTAGACTTTTCAGGAGGGGGGTTTTGGGGTCCAGTTTCTCTGTGGTTATTTTGATGAGAAGCATGAGAAGATGTCTAGATTATTCTTTCGAAAAGGCTCTTCTGTCGGTTTATGTTTTGTGGCCGGCAGTTCGGTTAGCGCATTATGATATCACTCAGACTTTTCCAAAATGTCTTCAACCTTTTCTGCACCCTGCTCAGCTAAAAATCTGAGGGTGTCACTTGACAACGTGTTTTTTCTTTGTTCAGTTAAAACAAATTCCTCGAGTCCTTCATAGGTAGAGGCGAGCTGTGAAAGCTCGAGACACTTTGTCAAGTATCCCTTCAGACGAGAAGAGAACTGCTGAAAAGTTTCAGAATTCTCCTTCCTGCTGTTCCAGAACAGATGCAAAAATTTGCGAACGTTCATTTCAAACCGTTCAAGCAAAGCTTTCTTCAACACGTCGTAATTGTTTTGTTGGCTGCTTTCCAGTTTTGCATACACATCGTAAGCAGTACTTTTCAGAGCATGGGAAAGCCTCATACACCAAGGCGACCTCTCTAAACCGTACAGGGTTGCTATTTTCTCGAATTTTTCTAGCCACGTGTCAATCTTCTCATTAGGACAAGGGAAAGATTCTAGAGCAAAAGACATAGCGGTGACTTAAGGATATTGAGTGCTGGATTGATTGGAAAACTCTTCATTTAGAGAAGTACAGAATGGTCATTTCCTTATTTTAAATATGTATCGTCAGCAGTGTTGCCACCTTAAATTAAAGAATAAAAATCTAGATTGTTCCTTACAAAACAACAAGATACACCTAGATTTTTAATTTTGGGTGACTTCTGGACGCCTTAGGATACCTTAGGCGTTTTGGGCTACTTTGGGCTATTTTTGGGCTACTGTGGGCGAAAACGTAAATTGATCTCAGTTAGGGTGACCATATTATTATTATGTTCTTTTTTTAAAGAGGACATTTCTAAATGTTGACTTAAAAAGGACAAAGGAGGACACTTTTACTGAAAAACACGAGTATACAAAGGAGAATGCGTTAATTTCACTAATTTATTACATGTATGTACATAATCATGATAAAATATGTAGAAATACTTCAACGAAATTTTAAAAAAAAATGTTGTCTTCATAAAATGCATGTTTTAATAATTTTTCCATCAAGCATTATTGTTTCATCATCACTAAATATTCAGTCTTAAAATTGTACTTTTCACTCCAACTAAATGCTCATGGAAGTCTGTACATGTAACATTCTTATAATTGAACTGAAGTTGTAATATTCCTTTTATACATTAAACAGTGAATTTGCTTCTGTCCTTTGTCCCCTAACTTTTAATGAAAGAAAGAAAAAAAGCCTCTCAATATTAGCATTATTTTTGGAACAGAAAAAAAAAAAAAAAAAAGAGCAATTTGTAGTCTTTCCGAATATAACTCTACATTTCTTGATTGTTCAAAGAATTTGATCCACTTTGCATGTGCTCAGTAGTTTAAAAAAGTATTATCATTCAGATTTGATTTGACTTAACTGATCAGGCCGTCAATTGATCAAAGCATTGTTGTCATAAATTTTCATTTCCTTACTCATTTAATATTTGATGTAGGCTTTAACATGTTGAAACTTGTAAAAATGTCATCCAGCCAAAACAATTAAATTCCTCTAAAGATTATCGCATAAAAGACCCCAAAAAAATCGATTTCTTCTTCTTTTTTTTTTTCTAATTTTGTTTAAAAGCCGGACACGTGGAATTTAATTTTTTTTAAAGCCGACTGGACGCTACATTTCATGTGAAAAGCCGGCCTAATCCGGAGGTATGGTTACTGTAATCAAGGTGGCGTTCTTCAACAAATGAAGAAAAATGACAGCTCGACATGACAAGAAAAAAAAAAAACCAAACAAACTCAGATCTAGGCAGAATTGAAAACTGTGAGCAAAAGTCAAACACGTTCACAAAAAAGATAAACACTTTCGAAAAAAAAAAAAACTTGAAAAAAGATTATCCTTACTCGCAAAAACAAGCGACAGATCAAGGTCATCAGTGACGTCGTGGCTGGAACCTTCACCATTTCCTTTACCAGAAGCAGAAATGTCCATTTAGCACCAAGGGCGGAACTATTTTTTGCACAAGGATCTTACAAGTGCACATTTAGCAGTACATGTACTTTCATAATAGTGTCCGATGACATCCTTATCCTGGCTGTCACAAAAGGTGTACCGCCCCATCATACACCCTTAGTCCGGCGCTAGTAAAAAGTATAGTGTTTTAACATGTTTGACGATGCAGCAAAGTACTTACAACATTTATATTAAAACAATAGCTAGGCTCTTTTTTTTTTTTACAATAGCGTCAAGCAGGTGCAGCTGCATTTTGTTTCTTGCTTTTACCTTAAATGATGGTACAAGAGAGAATATGCTCTCATCTACGGCCTTACTCACTGGGATTATTACACACGTAAAGGCACATCTATTTAAATTCCTTATATGGGAGTACACCCATCCAAAACAGTTCACTTTCTGTGGGAAGTCCATCTTTCTTAAATTGTGGTTCCTCTCTAAAAAAAAAAAAAAAAAGTTGTTTTTCTGTACTGCTCTTCTAATGTGATGAAATTGTTTTCTGCAATGTGTATAAAAGGTAACTCTGAAAATGGGACCTTGTTCAAAATTATCACAGGGCTCAGTTTTGACAGGCCTTGAAATGTATCTCTAGCTGAGATAAATCTACGTCTAACTTGCCTGGTAGACCTACCTGGATGAGGGGTATATCAAAAGAGTATCAGAAAATCACAGAGACGGCCAGATATAGTGCTTCATTCTTCAGCAATGCTTCAGGTCATACTGATTGAACTGACCGTGCCATTTAAATCCAGATTAGACGAGCAACATTCGTTCAAAGCGGCCAAGTATAGTTATCTGGCTACGGATCTGAGACACGATGGGTTCGCTGCAAGGGTCATGGTTGTTGAAGTGGGCACAAGAGGGCTTGTGGCTGCATCAGTCCACAATACGCTGAGTTTTTTGGTGGTACTAGTGAAAGGGCTGTGACTGAGGGGCAACAGGAGGCGTATATTATAAGGGGTGTCAGGCACAGAATTTCAGTGGCTAGTGCGCAGTGGCTAGACTTGTCGCTTCGCGCAGGGGTCTCAGTGTGTGTCCTTGGTTGTGATGTGCGACGGAACGAACGGAATAATTTGTCTTCTCTTTGTTACTTTCACAATTGCCTCCACGGCTGGCGGAGTTGTGGATTTTAAAGTTGCTACCATAAGTGAAATGGGTTCATTTTCGATACAAGACAACAGGAGGCTGAGACGCTTGGGAGTCATGACCCAAGTGGGCCGGCCCCCCTTAGAGTGTAAAGGAGTATATCAGACGGAAATAATTGTTGGACGGGGGACTCTTCTGATGATCAGATTGCTTCCTGTTGTATCGCTCTGTAAAGAGTTTCTGTAGCGTTCAGATATGGCCACCAGGAATGTATAGGTCGATTTGTATACAACAGAAATGTTGCTGACTGGTATGGGTACCAATGTTATGGACTTGTGTGTTGACGATCTGTTTTTCCTAGTACTGCCACTAACACATAACAAGGCTTGCCTCGCTCCAGTCCAGTGTTATGAAGAAGTCAATGACGTGTTGTAAACCACTGGTCACGTTACAAGCATTTAATATCGGACATAGACGACATTACACTAACAGTCACTTCACAAGGTTGCAGCATAGTTCATGGTAATAATAATAAAGATGATGATGACATCTAGCATTGAAACATATAGAGCATCTATTACAACAGGACGTTAATGGCCTGTCAGTTCAATGTTCTGGTTGTAATCTCATCCAGATATGACTGACTGAACGCGTCAGTATCCCTGTAGACTAGCCGCACAGCAAAAGGTGGGCTTTCAAATTCGCCTAACAATAACGATAAGGCTGCAATTCAATTGGCATAATACGCCACGTACATCTTCCCTTGCTGAAAAATATTGGCCAAAATGGCGGGCCTCTATCTGTAACCAGCTATGTATTCCTCAAGGTAGGCATGATCATCCATGCACAAGTATTACCGCCAACCTGCCAAGATATACCAAAAACTGAAAAGAGTTTTGGCTGACTTTTGGGCTACTTTTAAGTTTCCAAAAAAAAAAAAATGATTATTATTATTTTTAACTGGTATGCAAGGTACTGAACACACACAATGATCGGTTTATTACATTTTGTCCTCTTGAAGCGCAGTATAAGCTGGCATATGCACTATAATGTGATATAAATTTTCAAGCACAACTATTTAGTTGTGTCTAGGCACCACTTTCAGCCATGTGTGAATATTGCTGAGCTCATTTTGTCATTTTGAGTGGATATTTGTGAGCTAATTTCATGACTTAAACTTCATGAGTTTAATTTCATTGTTGTGACGACTTGCCCAATCTTCTGTTCTTTTTTTTATTATTTACGAGTCGCCATTTTTTCTCATCTTCAGTGCATGATCGAGAAGCCCGTAAAGTCACGGGAAATTTCACTTGCGGATATTCTCCTAGCGTTCAGTGATTTTCTCCTCGAGTCTAATGCTATTTTTAGATACGACGTCATTGTTGACCTGATCTCGGTAACTAGAAACCCACTTTAATTTAGGACCGACTACATAAACTTAGATAGAACCAGTTTAGGCCACTTTAGGAAACCCCCATGTGACTTTTAACGTTATTGATTGGAGCGTCTATATGATGCTAAGGTCACATGATGCACGCTATGGATCACGTGCCCAAGCAGAAATGACCCACTAAAAGTGCGGCAAATCCAGCCATTTTCCACTTGCCCAGGAAACCTCGAGACAGCTAGACCTAATCCAGATATCGGCGAATTCACGCATTAAAAAGCACTGAAGCCACGTGTCTAAATTGCGGGTTAGCGTCCATCTCTGAGTAGTCTATGGTGAAGCCTTGCATGACAGTCCAATCTCAGAGCAGAATACGGAGTCGAGCACAGAGAAGGCAAATCTGAACCATTCAAGACCTACCTGGTGCAACGTCAGGAGACCGGAGAACTAACCACGCTTCACTATCAGCCAGGGGCTGAAAAGATAAGTTCCTTGAAAAAGGGAACTCACCTATGTCAATGCCATATTTTTAGTCAGCCATGATGAAACACACTTGAATTGTGAGACACATATTACATACAGCAGACACTAATTCCATCGACAATACTATCATTCACCATCTATTCATTTTATTGTAATAAACCTATTGGGTGTATATACTGTACCCCATGCTTTGTTCCTTCTATTAGATGTTACAATTAAGGATAATAATAATAGATAACTGAGAAGGAGACTATGGTAGCGAGAGACCAAATATCTCCTTACAACCTTTTCCAGACCTTGTCTCGTTAGGAGAATTTACCCTCTTTTGTCTCCCTTCAGAAGTGGAAAAACCCAACAGGAATTCGTGAGCCAAATCTTCCACATTCATATCTATTATGTCATCTAAATATATTCTTATCTTTCCTACGCTACGCGACAATTGTTAAAATGTTGAAAAGAGCTGCAGATACTCCTATGGGTAGCAGTGGGAAACAGAAAAGAAAGCATTAGTCATTATTGATAGCGCATAAGGTAGAGTTATTGCCGAAGCTTGATCGTGGTGTCTCTGAGCATCGTCTTACTGAAGAATATGGAGTAGGAACTACCACAGCATATGACATAAGGAAACACAGACAAGCTGCTGAAGTTTTACATGGACAGTGATGACCAAATACTAATGTCAGATCAGAAAACTTTGCACAGAGGAAAAAATGAAGAAGTTTTGGCAGTTTATGGAATTAAAGAAAGACTGCTTAGATAGAAACCATAGTTTATGAGACAGATGACACTGGGTAAAATCTACAGTAAGGCCATCTGTCTTACTGCCTATACATGAGCTGAAAATCCTGTTCTGATGATGATGATTAGAACATTGAATTTACATGTGCAGGTATTTAACAAAGTTTATGTTTGAAGTTTTAAAAAAAATATTTTTCTGATAAATAAATTGTACTACATAATTTAAGTGGGACAATTTTTGGGCTACTTCGAGTGATATTGTGGGCAACTTTGGGCTACTTCTGGTGATATTTTTGGCGTATTCTGAAAACTGAAACATGACCCTCCCGGAGCATTTCAAATTCTGGGTGTTGAGAACTGTTTCTGGGTGTGGAGTAGCTTGGATATTTTGTCTATTTTGTAACCAAAGTTTTTGCACCTCAAAACACCCTCTCAACTTTGAATACATGCTCACATACCATTGTTGTTGATGTTTTAACACAGATGAGAAGAGCTCATAGTAGTGTTCATAAATAGTCATGACAATATGGCTCATGAATCTGTGCATTAAAAACTGTTCACAATGATCATGTATTTTGTTGACAATGTTGGTAGAACAAAGGAACAGTCAGTGTGATTTTTGCTTTTGAGTGAGCTAGAGGCGTTCTGCCCTCTGGAGGTGTGTGTGTGTGTGGCCATTGCCATTCTATTCATGTATGTGGAATAATTATTGATTATGTATATCTCAACATGAGAATTCTATTGGAGTTTGATAAATATATGTAAGCTCAAAGTAGGAGCTATGTAATTCACCCAGTGATGGCTGATTGCAGAATGTATGTTTTTTAGAGAACAGATAAATATAAATTAAGTACATTATCTTTATTGAAACCACAGGTTCTTATTGTATGGGACATGTCTGGTGACAGACCTATTAACTATGAAAGTGTATTCACCCGTGAACAGAGGCTCATGTAGCAAAGCCGTTATTTACAAGTAGATGACAGTCTTACGTGTGCTATCCACACACAATTGATTACATATTTTCCTAGAAATCACCAGTAGGATTTCTGAAGTGCCAACTGTTAATATTGGCTAACATTGATGTATATCTTGTAAACTGTTATGGAATGTGTCGTATGATGAAGTATCTTGTGTTACATGTATAAATTGTAGAAATCGTCTATGCCAGGTGTCCTAGAACATTTTATCTAAGTGCGGTGTTCCAGATGTGTTGTGAAGTCTGTAATATCGTGGGCATTGCCTAGTTTCACAAAACACCTCCTAACACACCATCAAGTCAAGAGAAGCCATTACCAAACAACAAGAAGCACTACAGACCACTCACTAATACAAGAGGGGAAGATTGTCACCACCTTCTCAACATTAAAGTGTAGTTAAGAACCCCGTGACATTAGTGGAGATACTCTACCCTACTTAATCATTGTCCACAACACTGAGTTACCAGCCTGTATTGTTAAATGTGTTACTCAACCTTTTATATACTCTACATTATAGTTTTGTAAAAATATACCTTTTTTGAATGAGTGAGGGTGGTAAACCATAAGTCAGAAGAGTTCAGAACCACCATTGGTGTAAGAAAAGGTGATATCGTGTCACCTCATTTTTTTCTCATGGACCATGTCATCAAATCATGTAAGAACAGGACCAACAAGTATTCAGTGGGGTACTGGAAGATAAGATGGGTCTGTATTTCAGAGCTAACATTAGCCGACAATGTTGCCCTGATTGCTAAATCAGAGGCACATCTTCAACCCAACCTGCAAGTCTGGAAAGTAGAGATGGATGGTCATCAGCAGCTCCAAAACAATAGCCATGGTGATATCAAAAGAGGAAAGAAGGCACCAGAATAAGCTAGGAGAACAGATCCAAGTGCAGGCCAAAAACCAAGGATTTTTCAACAAAAGTTAGCAAGCAAAGAATAAAAGATGGCTGTATAATGCCCCACCTACATTCCAGTCTTGACATATGGATGTGAGTCATGGGCAATGACTACAATCCACAAAAAAGCCAGACTAAAATCTTAGAAATGAGATATCTGAGGGAGATGGTAAAGTGACAAGATCAGATATGGTCTGCAACCAGAGGATATGGCAAGGCCTCAAAACCCAGCCACTGCAGACTTAAGTAGAACAGTCCCAACTGTGATTATTTGGCCCTGTCTGCAGAATGGAAGAAGATTGGCTACCATGACAATTATGGGAAACTAAAAGCCAGGGACGACTCCACTGGGAGGACAACATTAAACAATTTCTTCAAGTGCAATACTGTTATCATTTGCTGCATTTATTATCATTATCTTTCTTTTCTCCCTGTGTATATTCAAACCTACTTGCTGTAAACTCACACCAAGCACTTTCATTGTCTTGCATCTGATTATGGCTATGGGACTGTAGAGCCAGGCCATCTGATAAATCTACATTATCAAGTTGTTTTGTCACTGGATACCATTTCTGTTGACTAAAGTTGTTGGTTGAGGTCAATGTTTTCATAATTCAATCTATAGCCAATAGGAAGAGAAATGGTGACAGGAAGCATCCCTGTCACACTTCATCTCTTATCCCAAATAGTTTTGTAAAACTTTCTCCATGAAGAGCTCTGCACATTGTGTCTTCATGTTTTCTTTATTAAGTTAATGATCTTCAGGGGGACTCTATAATGTCTCACCAATTTCTGAAGTGATTGTCTGTCCACACTGTCAAGTGCATCTTCATAGTCCACAAAATCCTATGTAAAGAGGCAAGTTTCATTTCAGACTTTGTTCCACTATTATGCTCAATGTGGTAGTCTGGTCTGTACAGGATCTGTTTTGCTTAAAACCTGTTTGTTTATCTCTCAGCTGTCTATCTATGGAGAAAGAGCACCCATGGTGGAGACATTAGATATGGATAAGGGAGATATACTGAGAGCAATTAATGATTGCCTGTTGGAGAATGACACTACAATAGATGAATCATCAAGGTTAAGACTGTTGGAATTAGGCATCAAACGTAAAGCTAGTAGAGATGGACGTATGAGAAGATGCATCTGTTGTGTTTACAACCAGTGGGCTACAGGAACAGTTAGCATTCACATTCAACATATACTAATGGAGACTGAGCACCTATGGGTTTGCCCAGAGTGCAATGATGTCAATTCTTCATAATAATAACAATGTTTTGTGGGAATTTCTTCTCCCTCAAAGATGGTCAGGTATTACTTGTAGCTCTAGATGCTCCATAACAGATGAGGTAATTCCACTGAAACCCTCTTTAACATAATTCTTCTCTTCTGTAGAAGCTGATTCAGATTCAAAATAAGATTTTTCCCAACCACCAACAAGTTCCCGGAGTATAAGATTTTTGTTCCCATACTTCATTTCATTAACTATAATTTGTGTGTGGTAAGAATCTCTGTAAACTTTTGACTGAAAAGAGTCTAACTTGAATGGCAGTAGGGTGGGGAAGTTGTAAGGCACCTCAACCATGACAGCTGGAAAGTCATAAAGTTTTAAAGATATTTTAGACATGCAAGTGCCACCCCCCCCCCCCCAGTTGTAATGGGAACCTGCTAACTTCCATTTTTTGACCAGTAAAATTAAAAAAACCAGTAACTTAAATCCTGCTTTTCTCCTACAATTACAATTTGTTTTAATATTCTTTGGTGCCTGATTAAAAAAAACTTAGTTTCCTACAAGTCACAAACTTTAGTTGTTAAGTAAATACATATAATTAGGCTTAAATAAGACTTCAGTGAACAAATTCCCAGTATAGATCAAGATAAATTATGAAAATGATCACGTAAAATTGTTTAAAATCATTTCTTTACATGTCCAGCAAATTGCAAAAACATTCTTTTTTTTTCTCTCACAAATTTAACACTATACCATGCACACCTGTATAGTCTAAACAACATTTGGAAGTCCTCTCAGTACAGCACAAGCACAAAATTAAGATTATATCAGAGCTGTGTGCTTTCCGTTGTTCTCTATGGTGTGGAATGCTGGAGAGTAACAGAGAAGGAAATGTCAAAATTGTCCTCTTTTCACACAACCTGCCAAAGAAAAATTCTCTAAATCTTTTGGCTGAATACCATCACAAACCAAGATCTGCTTACTCGGAGCAAGCAAGAGGACATGCATACCATCATAGCTGGCAGACGCTGGAGTTTGGTTGGCCATGTCCTCAGAAGAGACCCCAATGCCATCTTATGAACAGCTATGCTATGGACCCCTGAAGGAAAACGAAAGAGAGGCCAACCAAAAACAACCTGCGGAGTACTATGAGGCTGAGATGCAAAGAATGAACCAGAATTGGGGCACTGTACAAAGGATGGCCACCGACCGAGCAAAGTGGAATCATTTTGTTGCTGCTCTACAAGATGCCACCAGGCATAATGGCCACTGACTGCTTTGACAGTCGGCGGCTAAAGATCAAAGAAGAATGCACCCTTGAAAGCTTCCAAATGTCAATATTTTCATTCATCTTCTATTTGTACTCCTAACAGAGCATGCAGCTACCATTACAGCTGGACCACTTGTTAGAAAAGCCTGCCACCCAAAGCATTTCACATACACACTTGCACAGCAGTGGTGTCTGTGACAATTTGTTTAACACAATGAGGTAAGCCAGCCCCACCCACAAAGCCAACCCCACAAGTCACGTTTGTACACGACATGCTCAAGCGAGCCTATAAGCAAACGGCGCGTAGTGTACTTATGCTTGATGGTCGCATTCAACAGCCAAAGCTTACCAGTGTGGGTGCAATACATACGGGCAATAAATATTTGACATCAACAACAATACCTTCATATCTGTTTCTGCTTCAGTTCTGTTAATTAAGAGAAGGCGTGTGACATTTAGATTGCTGCTGTTAGGCTTCACGATGGAGTTCTTTCAAGACCCTAAGGCTATGAAAAAACGTCAGAAAACTATGCATGCAATGATGCGGTATGCGAATTTAGATATTTGGACCGAGCGTCATGAGATCTCATGATTACGTATCATATTAATATTAAATAGTAGTAACTAGACTCTACACATAGTCTTACACACTCCATGATACCCACCTAAAAGAGATCCTAGACGAATTCTACGGAATCCGATTCTCTCACTGCGAAGTGTCCCAAAGCAACACATGTCGCGAGCTTATAGAGGAGTGATCTGGTGAGTACTGACGATCTCGAGAAGGACACTGATAATTACTCGAAAACGTAAGCAGAGAAACATATCTATATGATCTGTATCTTGGAGATTCTCTATCATCTCGCTCGACATTAATAGCGCTCACATGTATTCCGTTACTGAGCAGTCTGGCGGCGACATTGATGGACTCTATTTCTTCATCGAGCTACTTTCTACAATATACGATGTCTGACACCGCACAGTTACTATCTATCCCCATATAAGCCAACCACTGATCTTCAACTACTCGCAACATCGTCCCACCACAGCGCCCACCCTCCCCCCTCACCAACCCACTCCCCCACCTAACCAACAAAATCCTCCTTCCCCCTAACAACACGTAAAGGTGAGTATAGAGGTTAGAACGGGAGGAAGTGGGGTAGAGTCTTTACAGTGATGAGGGGGGGGTAAGTTGTTGTGGTTTTTTATTAAATTTTATTTATGATGTTTACTATAGGAGTTTTTGAAGGGGAGCGGCAGAATAATAATACGGAGAACAAAAGAAATAAGAAGGCCAGACATAAATTAAGACAGCAGAGGAGAACACAAGAAGAAAAAACTACACACACTACACACTCTAACGTACGGGGTATAACGAAGAGAGAAATAAATAACAGTAGCGTATCTACAATCAATACAAGAGGATTTTCAGAATAAAAAAATGACAACAATAACGAACACATTAGATAGCTAAAAGTAAACAGAAGCGCAACATAAAAACAGACAGGATACAGTGAACACAAGTAAGAAACGTTATGAAACATTTGGTCTCAAAAAATACAAAAATAAGAAATACACTACAAAAAAATACAGTAAACGAGGATAAAGTTCACTAAAAACAAATAAAATGTACATTACATTGCGACGGTAAAGATTACACCAAACCGAAGTACAAAGACAGGACAGAATCACGAGAAGGACGTTACGACAGACAAAAATAATTTAAATGTTTATGAGAATATTATTCTAACATACAGCGGTGATAACAGAGATCAAACAGACATACACAGGACTCAATAAGAATCACAACTAGAACGTACATAGGGGGGAAGGTTCACACGAGTACGTGAAGAAGGCTGCGGACATACACCAACATAAACTGAGATATCTGATATGTAAAAAAAGGAAACACAGAAGATGAAAACGACAAATCGCAGAAACAATATAAAAGGACGACTTTAACATTAAATTGTGAAAGAAAGAGTTAGGTGAAACCAACGATATGATAATCAAAAAGACAACAAGGGACACACAACGATTATGGAGTATGGAGGGGGTATGAGAGGGTGACATGATGAGAGGGAGACGGCAACGTAGATCATAACATGAGCTAGACTGAACTAGCACGAGGTTTTGTTAATAAAAGATTCTTGTAAAACGGATATAAACACATTCTGTTGATATTAGAGAATGGAGTGGTAGAGGGAGGTATTTGGGTATGGGGGGGGGGGGGGGGGGGGGGGGTGGGGAGAGTGTGGGGATAGGTTGGGGTAGTCAGTGGGAGTTAGCTGCATATGGGGGGGGGGGGGGGGGGGGGGGGGGATCTATGGGGGTGATTCAGGGTGGGGGGGGGGGGGGGGGGGGGGGGGGGGGGGGGGTGTGGGGGTGGGGGACATTAGGAGTGATCATAATTGGCATTCATTTTACAAGATGATAATGAATGGGTAAGTAGAGAATGTTTATGGGGTGATGTCGTATGGTGTGGGGTATTCTTGCGGGCTAGGATGGAGATGTAGATCGGTGAGGATCCAAAACTGGAACTTGATCGTTAAGCGATATATCTATAGATGTTTACGTATTATATGCTGAATCTAGCGGAATGTGAGAGAGACAGCTATGGAGTGTCATTGTTACAGAGAGGAGAGCGCGAGGATGATCGAAGCGGACATAAAATAAGTATGGTACATACTAGAAGCGATGATAGAATAGAATGGGTGTGGAAAGGGGGGCTACACACTCTGTGTGGAATTAATTCTAAGAGATGTTACAACATAGTGTTGAGTTACTATAAGCAAAGTATTCAGGTATTCTTGATTTGATAGTCTAGTATCGTTACCTTTGGAAGTAAGTCACCACTATAGTAGGCTCTGGATTCAGAATGCCCTATTCGAGCATCTCCAAGCACAGAACATGTCATTCTGTGGAGGCTGTCACGAGAACACGTGTGTGACCTTGTGGCCGTCCTCTGAAGCCAGTTGGTCCAGTGCGCTATATTGCACTATATCTTCACTCTTCTGGCATCACATGAGTGCGCTATCTATCCTCAGGAGCCGTTCAGGTTATTCAATCAAAATCCCAGTCCAGTGATAGCTGTCTTCAAAATGCGAGACTCCATGGCAAATTGGGCGTCGACGTCTCTAACGCTAGACTAGAAAGCGCCAACCTAACATACGCCTATCCAGCTGTGCTGTCCAACAGCTAACGATGGCAGGCATGGTCCTACATATCGCTTGGCTCACTGATATGTATTCTGCTCAGATACATCGGTCTACGCGTTTGTGTTGGAAGTAGTCAGTTCAAACACAGATTATAGTGAGTCTATCTCTTTTACTTAAGAGTTTCGGTTAAATGTTGCAGATAAAGTACAAAACAAAGGACAAGATGTGGGCGAGTTAGGCTAGTTGGTGGGAACACGAGAGTGACGATGCGTTTATAGATCATTGAGCTTCTTGCAAACAGTGCTGAGAACTAATAGCTACTCAACTCACAGCATTCACACGAAACCAGTCTGAGTAATCTCTCTCGAGAACAGATACACAGGCGACGCATACTAGCGATCATACATCTTACTATGCTCTGCTAACTTGTGGTCTGATACTCTGAGACTGGACTTCAACCTATGGTTGTCTTCAGCTACTTATCTCAGTAGAAGTCGGATCCTGAGTAATTACCGTGTTTAACCCGCAATTTTGACGGTGAGAGGGCTTATACACCGAATATAGAATGTTCTCTACAACATTTCGGGCGGCGGGACAGGAGTCATACGGAACGATCGATGATGTTCGACAACAATTGTACCGTGAGCATTTTCACTAATTTCATCTATGATCCTATACTGGGAATTTTCTCACATGAAGTCTTAATGTAGACCCCCTCAACTTATACTGTTTTACGTAACAACTAAAGGTATTGTGACTTGTTAGGATTACGCGTGTCTGGTGGTGTAACTCAAATATAGAAATATATCTTGAATCCAGACTAGAAACCAAGTTCTACCAACGAATCTGACGACAATAATACTAGACACCATCATTTTGGCGCTGCGTATTCAAGTAAGGAACAAACAGTAGAAGTGGATACTAGTATGGATTAGCGAGGGTTGTATGTATTATCATATTCTACATGTACAATAATCTTCAGTGTGTTCAGTTAATCTCTATTCACCCCAAACAGTCACAAACTGTGTGGTGGGGAGAGGGGTGCATGTCTTAGCTTGCGTCATGATCTCCCACAAACATGGCGATACAATCAACAACGACTTATGAACGTTCAACAGACTGCACATTCGTAGTGGTGATAAGCACGAGGAGGGTTGAATTAGTGAAGAAAAAGGGGGGGGGGGGTAAAGAACATAGCCATTCAAGTTAGACTCTTTTCCAGTTCAAAGTTATACAGATAATACTGACATTACCACAATCATTTTAACATAATATAAATGAATAGGCGGAATGGTCGGACACACAAAATCTGATAATCTCACGATAGACCGGAACAAACGATGAGAGGAGAGAGATTCGAGCGTGCTGAGAGGTGGGGGGGTGGGGGGGGGGGGGGGGGGGGGGGGGGGGGGGGGGGGGAATTACACACACACACATAGTAATCGGTATTCACCAGTGAAACTGACATTACACGAAGAAAGACTAAGTCACATCTACATAAATTCAAAGTATGAGTATATAAACAAGGCAGTGGACTATACGTCAATCATACTGTTTGAGAGGAAAATCAATAGGAGTCCTAACTAAGGTAAGGTAGCCTGACAATCTTCTATGCATATAGATGTGGCGACATGTAAAGAAGGACGAAGCGTAGAGGCTGATAGAAGGGCCCTACAAAACTCTCTGGCGTTACATAGTGAATGAATGTAACACAGAGAATGACAACCATAGACATTCACATATTAATATTAGGTCAATACAACAATCAAAAAAGAATTGCCAACTATTGCACAATCGGGCAGCAACACTATTACCACATTCCAGAGATTCTCCCGATCCTCCACTACTCTCATCTACAGTAATCGAACTGTCTACAATGACTTCCACATGTTCTTTCGCGTCTGTACCCACTGGTTTAAAACAAAGATGCATCTTCTCATACGCCATCTTACTAGCTTACGTTTGATGCCTAATTCCAACAGTCTTAACCTGGACGTTCAGATAGCCTTATTCACTCTACTTGTCTGACGTTAGTCATTACTCATCATCAGTCCATCGCTCAATACATGTCAACTTGAGCCTACTCTCAGATCACCATATCTTCTCATTATCTGACACTATCTAATGTGGCTCTGACACAATTGCATACTACTTTCTGCTCAGAAGATAAGACATATATGCTAGAGTATGATATAACTCATCTACCTAGTTCTGTTTAATGAGCAAACATCCATAAGTTTCAATACGTCATGTACGTCACCACGACTCTAGAGCCACTATTCTACAAATTGGACACTTCTAAGTCCAACTATCAAAGTAAACTATTCTAGAGAATTACAGTCTGCTAGTCTATCACTATACGGAGTTCGTTGTGGACCTATAGCAATCCCTCTCTTACCATCAACAGTCGTCTGCGACAGCAATACACTGTCAGCAGAATTGAGCGCTCTGAGTGCGGTGCGACGTGGCTATAGCTCTAGCCCACACAGAGGTTGATCAAGCATCAACATACTCTCAGATCAAGAACTGTCTACTTCCCATGACAGCCCACACAGCTCATGAGTGGCAGTCATGTCTCTGTCGACTGCGCACAAGCACAAGTGACCTATCTACAACAAATCATATCTATCTTAGGGATAAGTCATTATCCGACGTAAGTACGAGTGGATGAAATATCAGGGCGATGCATGTCAGCTGTCACCACATTCTCGCTTCCTCATCTAGGCTACGTAGGCTTCTGAATTATGAACATACATTGACGTCTTCACGAGCTATCGAGGACAACATACACTAGTCCCATTCAGCAACATGGATCACTACATGACAAACAACTTGATAATCCCTCCAGTATTCTCATGACAGACGGCTTCCGTAGCGTGTACATGCGTGGAATCAGGTGCTGCAAGTAGTAACTCCATAATATCTATTTGCACTCGCTCAGACTTCATATCGCGAGAGCTGCTTGGCTGTGGAGTACATCACGGGTACTAGACAAGAGAGTGCGTTTGTGAGTATGTGCAGTCACACCGAGGAAAAATACTGTAATTCTATGAATGCTGGACATTCTATTCTGCGCACAGCATAATCGAACCAACACCGTCATCCTGCATTGTCAATGCTTTGATTCAGACTTCTACTGTTGATGAACTGGGTGTCCTCTCAGAGGAGGTCACATCACACTGAGAGTCTTACTTCAAGCCTCTATTCTGGGCTTACAGACTTAGGATGTCATAGTATGATCATGTGTCACATTCCGTACTTTTACAATCTTCCTGCAGACAACGTGCTGCCAATATAACTCGGCAGAAGTTGGCGCGGCTCACATCTCCGATCTCAAACTACACACTGTACTAATGCTAGAGCGCTAGAATCTCTCTCGTGAGCGCGCGACACACACTCGCACCAAGCAAGAGAACACATCTCTAGCCCGTTCGCATGACCATTACTCACCTAGATCTTCACTTGTCGCTCATTTACACAGCATCGATCACTCGAGACATCTACATTATTCACATACAGAATCTCATATGAGCTATGTACGTTGAGCTGTTATATTTTGCTGTGATTGTGCTTAGCTAAGGCTCCTGAGTGTTAGCACAAGCAACACGTTGCACATCACTATCAATTCAATGAATGGGTCTATGTCTGTATGTAGGCATAGTATGGACAACGACACCATTCTACATGTATTCTTGAGTCTTCCTCTGCTTCTAGTTTTGGCTGATACTAATACACGGACTCCTTCAGGATATTCTCGCGCCTTACGCCTACGTAGTGATATTACTAACTTCTGCATCTCCTTAGTCTTACTTTTACTCCACACCTGGGGTGCACTAAAACCTACCCCTCTGGTCTGTATCTCTCTGTTAGCTGCTATATCCCTCTATGACTGATTCGGTTTTGGCAGACTACTAGATGGCACTCATATATAGGACCATCATGCGTCTACTTTGCCAGTACTGATAGCAGCGTTATAGCGTTGAAGATGTACACTCATCGGTGCGTATTCTCAGACACATCAGGGACACGATTGAGACCGATGTGCATCAAATGTATACGCGTCTTAAATAGTCAAAACTAACAGAGCCACAGCTCATTGCAGTCATTGCCATAACTCATCACCACGCTCGAATGAAAAGTAGCCTCAGCGGGCTCACTGCGTCTCTTTCAGCAGGTCTTTAGAGAGACACTATAGGTCCATGACGAATCTAAAATGAGCTGACACACATAATCCCTTTTTCTCCTTACGACCAATGTACAGAGGTTCTAGCGGAAGACTTCATATCTGATTCATTCATGGTTACACTCCCGATCCACGACACATGCACTTCTCATCCCGACTAAAAGGTATAATCTTAATACTACAAATCAACTATAATGATAAGTATGACTGAATAAGATGTGATACAGAAGTCAGAACAATCAGTCATGCTTTGTATTATCTAATAGCAGAGCTAAGATACACGACTCAGCTGATTATGTGTGTTGATCAATGAATTAATGTTAGCGTGGTTTCAGCGAGTCTCTCTCGTTGTTTCTTAGCTACGTACTATAGATACTACGGTCAGTTCCTTTAGCATACATCACTATAATGTTAAGAGTAGACAGGTAGTGTGACAATCTACACGCCCTCTCGCTATATAGACGAATGAGTAATGGGAGCTGTCAAGTGACATCTTTCGATACATTGAGTCTAGTAGGCTAATAGAGATTTGATTGATTGTCTTATGGTACGTTGCATGATGAGTTGTGTTGTCAGATACTCATGACGTAGTGGAGAGTGCTGTTATGCAGTGAAACATACACTGACAATGCCCACAGCATATCTCAACGGACTATGTTACTTACAACAGTTGCATAACGTAGGAACACTATACCGCACTTCAGACATAAAAATCGAGAGACTAGACGGCGACACTGGCATATACAAACTGAAGATGCACAGAACAAGTTTCTTGAGCAAGCTTTGCATCTGATGGTATACCTAGAAACACATATGTACACTCACTAGTTCTTGGTAGAAGATGAAGCTAGGGATACAATTAAAACATTAAAGAAGAGTAAAACAGTTTTTATATGACGTTATTCTTCTTTAGGCTATTTGTTTGAAAATTACGTAATGCACGATTGCATAATTTATATTTTTCTTTCAAAGGATCACGGAAAAACTGGTGTGAATAACACTAAATGTACTAATTGTGGCCATAAGCATGTATTTTTTACTTTGTATATGGATTAACTTGACGTTTGAAGACTAAAAAGAAAGTTTTATTGTCTACAACAGTAATTTGTCTTTGGTAAGATCGTATTTTACAGTCAACTTGTAAGTGTTTTTCAATTTTACATGCAAAATGTTTTAAGTATAGGGCCTACCGAACACACTTGTGTTAATACTACCAAAGACATTATATATTACAATTCTCTATCCATTTCCCTACAGTTTGGTATATAATAAGTACATGTTCAAAGGAAAATTCACACAAAAATTTAGACTGAAAGATGAACACTTCACTCTATAAAATTCTGCCCACAATAAAAGTCTGGCACAGCGTGCAAAATAACTCTGGACTGAAAGAGTTAATAGACTGGACTGCCCTATGTAAATTTCCGGTGTTATGTGTTGCAGTTCGCACTAATTGACCTGTACTTTTTTCTTTATTTCTTACGAATGCCTGAAAATATATCTTTATGTTTGTCTAATATTTATTTTCTGCGTGAATAACCTTAGGGAAAAATGGCGGACAGTGGGAGATTTTTCTTCCAATTTACCCGAATTTAATCCTGTGACTATATGCTGCAGAGAAATAGATTATGCTTCCTTAATCTATTTTGCCTGGAATGAAAGATTTATCAACTTGATTGGACCAATTACCTCTGTGGGCTAAATGCAAGTTCGTGAAATACACAACAGTCGGTTGTAACATTAGAATCGGAATACTCTTCATTTAGAGAAATACAGGGGGCTATGGTCATTTGTTTATTTTAATCTGTATCGGGTCAGGCAGTGGTTTTTGGTCGCCGCGGGGGGGGGCGGGCTTAAATTAAAAAACGGGAGGGGGAAAAGGGGTGGGCTAGAGTTGTACCTTACAAAAACAAAATAGATTGAGCAGGGGGGGGGAGGGGGATCTAGATTTTGAATTTTGATGGGCTACGGGGTCTGGACGCCTTAGGCTACCTTAGGCGTTTTAGGCTACTTTTGGGCGTAATTTTGAGGCTACTGTGGGGCGAAAAACCGTAAATGGTCTCAGGTTAGGGATGGAGACCAGGCATATTATTATTATTTTTTTTTTTTTAAAGAGGACTTTTCCCATATGTAAGTGCAGATATGACCATGTTTGCGTTTTATATTTTATTTTTTTTTTTTTAATTGAAAAAAAAAACCGTAAGTGATTACATGTATTTTTGTGTTCACACATGACGTATGTGATTACATGTATTTTGGTGTTCACACATGATGTATGTGGTTACATGTATTTTGGTGTTGACACATGACGTATGTGATTACATATATTTTGGTGTTCACACATGACGTATTGTCGCAGAGAGATTATGATCTATAAATTTTCTATATATTCTTTCTTTCTTCCACCCGTGTCCTCTGTTTTATTATCACTCGTTATCCTTTTCCTGTATTTTTCGCATTCGTTCGTTTGCGAGAAATATTTTCTTTCCCATTCTCACTTTACCGTTTTTCTTTCTCATACTGATACGCATTCTATTACGTAGATGTCAGTCAGACGAGAACGGTGAATATTCGCTTATCTCAGACATAGGAGCAGACTTTTGTCTGCATTTTCAGCTGACACGCGAGTTTCTTCGGCTGGGTGCCCAGGTGAGGTACGAAAACCGACATCTGCCAGGCAAAGAACGAGACAGATGGTCTGGTATTTTCATCTGACACCAAGCTCATACGGGAGTGTGATATTTGCCATCACGCATTCGCTCAGAAGGGCCCTGGTCAGCGTGAGGTGTGAAGACGAGAAGTGTCAGTTATGGCATGCGTCTAGTTAATGGGAGGTGTTAGAGAGATTGAAGGGGAGAGACCGGCGCTTTTTTTAGCTTTGGAAATTATCGCACGGCCTTTGTCTATTTTCAGATATCTACAGCAGTAGCTTTGAATATTCACTCATTCTCCATTTGCAGTAGACGTGGTCACTTCGTTGTAGAGACTTAAAACTTATAAGTGAAACTCTTAGTTTCGTTGTGATGCCGTAATTCTGTGTTGAGGTAAATATTATATTAAGTATCTAATATTTTGTGAGTGATTAAGTGTTAAATCGCCTATTTTTTTCACTAGTTCTTTTGTGCAGAGTGATTTAATTAAAATATTCTTCTTCTTCTTCCGTCCTTAGCCAAAGACCGACCAAGCAGTCAGAGGCCATCACGCCTTGTGGCGTCTTAAGGGCAGCAGCAGATTGATTTTCTCTGTTGTAGTTTCCCATCACGCCTAGCGGCGTCTTTAGGGCAACAACAAATAGATCCATCTGCCGTTGTTTCCGTAATCGGTGTGACAAGCCAACGGGTGATCAGCCCATTGGCCAATTAAAATATAGTCTGTATTATTTTCTAGTGACGTGTTTCAATTGAAAACAGAATAATTATATTTCTAGCTTAAAATCATGCAGCTATAAATGAAATTTAATTTAACTGCTAATAATCAGACGAGAATATTTTTAAACTAACTTATAACTGTTCATCATTGAGTATTGACGAAATACGTATGTATTTCTAATTCATGATGATTGATTTTATGAATATAACTTATCTCACGGGAAATTTTTAACGATAGGTCAAGCCTCCGCTTGCAGTTTATAATGTAAGTTATAACCGTAGGAATAGTAGGTATAAATATTTTATATGATGTTGTTTTTCTTACATTCAGTGAATACTGGGGTAACCCAACTTGCCAGCGTTAAGTACTGATGAGTTAAATCTGTGAAGAGCTAAAACATCTTCCTTGAACGACTTGGTGTAGAATCTTTACAAGTACTTTAAAGGTGAAGCAAAGTAACGGGCATATCGCGCCGGCTTTAATTCTTCCAGAGACAAACCTCAAGTACAGTTCAGCCTTTGTGGCAAGTAAAATATTAATATCAAGAACATTCCAACGGAGTTTTGACTAGTGATGTGGTGACCATATAAAGTCCTATCCTGAAAGAACACACCTACCTGACATTCCTCATTTCTAGAAAGCTAAGCTAGTGACACTGTGCTTTCTATTAACGTTCGTTCCTGGACAATTTAATGTGACTTAAACAGACATCCGAAAAATAAGCACCTCCAAGGAATCATTCCCTGAAGCAGAGAATTCAACCCGTCTTTTTGGAACTGGGGATTTCTTGGTCAAGGCTGTCATTGACGATTCTGTATGTAAATGTCCTGAAAAATTGTATTTTCCAGAAGTGGCTACCAAAGCTGTGAGTATGAACGTAAGCCTGTGATCACGGCTGAATGAATAGCGTTAATGCAGGACTGAGTGATTCCTTTATTGTTGATATTTTGGCACCCATTTTCTTGTCTTAAATTTCCTCATGCAAGATTTGTTGCTAACAGTATTTTTCCTTAGGATCATACTCATATCTAAGTCTGTTCATATCATGTAAAAGGAAAATATTAAGACTCAATCATATGTATCTGTGACTCTTTAGGGCTTTCATCTTTCTCCTAGCGGGACTGTGGGCTAAACATTGAGGGATAAGATCATACGGTGGGTCTTTCATTCTTGTAGCAATTCGCCGATTTTTTGACTATTTGTATATGTTTGATGTAATTTTGTATGTTGTGACGTAAGTTTATATGATAATTAAACTTTATCTAATCGTAATCAGCGTGTTGGTCAGCTCGTTCCAAATTATCTGTATAATCACTGTTATAGTTTGTCTGTGCGTCTAACTGTCTTTACTTGTGGGTGTGCACGTGAGTGGTACGTTCATATATATTAATATATGTTGTCACTAGACTGTCTGACTCCACTAAATCTGTTGTAGAAGATAGGCTGAGAAAGAGAGAAGATTCTCGAGTTCTCAGGGACAGCCTCTATTGACTCTACCATCTCACACGTGGAAATATATTTCTATTATTATCTCTCACTGGGACTATCACTCATTCTCATCTATTCAGAAGGGACCACCCCAAGTCTTAATTCCCCTTTCAAAAATCTACGACACGTATGTGATTACATGTATTTTGGTGTTCACACATATAAGTGCAGATATGACCATATTGACGTATGTGATTACATGTATTTTGGTGTTCACACATGACGTATGTGATTACATGTATTTTGATGTTCACACATGTAAGTGCAGATATGACTATGTTGACGCATGTGATTACATGTATTTTGGTGTCGACACATGTAAAAGGTAGTTCCATAGCAGATATGACTATGTTGACGTATGTGATTACATGTATTTTGGTGTTGACAAATTGACGTATGTGATTACATGTATTTTGGTGTTGACACATGACGTATGTGATTACATGTATTTTGGTGTTGACACGTGACGTATGTGATTACATGTATTTTGATGTTCACACGTGACGTATGTGATTACATGTATTTTTATGGTCACACATGACGTATGTGATTACATACATTTTGGTGTTCACACATGACGTGTGTGATTACATGTCTTTTGGTGTTCACACATGACGTATGTTATTACATGTATTTTGGTGTTCACACATGTAAAAGGTAGTCCCATAGCAGATACTGCAGTCAGGGCCGGATTATTCATTATGCTGGAGCCTAGGGGCCCAGAGTTCTTGGAGGCCCGTGCATAGATTTGTCAATAAAATGTTGATTGTGTTTAACTGACAAATAATAAAAATAATACTAAAAACATTAATAAAAATAATTACTAATAAAAGAGGTAAGCAGTGCTAACAAACTAATGTCTGGCTGGACTTTTGAATTCATTTTTTCTATTTGCTTATCTGGCTTCTCATTTCTGGTCTTTTGTTGTAGGTTTTCAAGATATCTGCATAAGATTTTTTTCCCTTAAGTTAACTGTTTTGGACTTTGTAATCTCTAGCATTTTGCTATATTTTGTATTTTTTTTTACCGTTAATACCTGTAGCATTCGCTTAAAATTTATTTCTGTGGAAGGGATATGGAACTATTTTCCTTACTGGGATTTAAACAATGGATTGATTCTACCTTTTTGGTTCTCGAATCTGTGCGTGGGCTGGATATAAACTTGATGGTCCTTGCCGATTGTGAATTGAAAAAAATGACACTAACGGACCATACAAAAATTATTCAAATATGATTTAAAATAAATATAATTATGTCTAGATTATGTAGCTGCACTGAAAAATACTATGATTCGCTCTAAGAATTAGAACACTGTGCGCTTAACTTAGGTTCAAGATTGGGATTTCGTTTTCGCAGCGTTGTCTAAGCAGATGCGTTAAAAAAAGTAATGTCAACAACCATCAAATTTTCTAGTGCCCCATTATATATAAAGGAGCACTAAAATTGTCCTGGTGCTAACACAAAAACAACATACCAGTTTACAAAAGCATAAATTTAAAAAATAATAATAATAATAATGGTGGCAACTATCAAATTTCCCTGGTGCTAACACAAAAACAACATACCAGTTTACAAAAGCATCAATACAATACAGTAGCATTTAAGTCCAAAGTTACGTTAGTCATAACAAAAGATTGTTTGGTGTAACCTTGTTTAACTAATACACGCGAGGCGATTTTAAGTGTCCGTGGTAGGTAAAGTCAGCAAATGCGAAAGGTGTAACGCGAATTAAGTGTGCCTAAAATAAGTCACTTTACTGTTCCTGCGATTGAACTGGAACAAACACATAGACTTATTAGTAGAAAACAGTAGAGGACTTATCAACATGCTAAAATATATAAAGGAAGCGGTTGATGAGCCTGCAATAAGACAATGATCACCTACTCATCATCATCTCATCTCATCTCAACCCGTAACCCGTCATGGGTCGTAGGGGTGCCATGGTGGAAGCATCAGCAGACAGGGTCCTCCACTGCTCTCTATCCTCAGCAATGCGTACAAGTGTGGAAAAACCGTGTCCTGCCCATTCTTTGATGTTATCAGCCCAGGATTTTCTTTGCTTTCCTCTTCTCTGTTTACCTTCGACTGTTCCCTAGAGGATCGTTTTCGAAAGGGAGTCATGACGAGTTACATGCCCAAATCAGGCAAGCTTTCGACGTTTCACTACTGACAAAAGTGGTTCTTGGTGGCCTGCATAGGTGTTTATCTTCACTCTAACATAGACATTTGTTTTGTGCTCTTTATAGCAAATGCGCAAAATTCTTCTATAACATTTATGCTCGAAAGCCTGAATCCTTCGCTCCGTATCATCATCATCATCATCAGTTGCCATCTCCACAACGAAGGTTGGCTGTAATGGATCTCCAACGTCTTCTGTCTCTTGTCTTGGTGGTGCACTCTGATAGACTCTTTCCTGTCCATCTCTTGATGTTATCTTCCCACTTACAGCGCTGTCTTCCCCTTGCACGTTTGCCTTCAGCTCTCCCTTCTGTTATGGTCTTCTGCAAGGTGTTATGCCTTTTTATGTGGCCAAAGTATTTTAGCTGCCGAACTTTGACCTCTCTCATTAGTTCTCTTTTCATACCAAGAATTTCTAGGACCTCCTTATTTGTTTTCATCTCTTTCCATGAGATACGCCCCATTCTTCTAAATATCCACATTTCAAGAGCCTCAATTCTTTCTTCCAAATTCTTATTCATCGTCCATGTTTCCGCACCATACAGAAATGCAGAATATATATATAACACTTTATGATTCTCAGTTTTAATTTGTGAGATAACTGTTTAGACGTCAGTATATGTTTCATGTTGTTGAATGTAGTTTTGGCCATTCCTATTCTCTTCTTGATTTCTGTTTCACATCTGCCATCTTCTGTTATTATATGACCAAGATATACGTAGCTCTTGACTTGTTCCGGGATTTTCCCATTTACGCTTATCTTTAATGCGGGTTTGTCGTCTGTTTTGCTAATTATCATAGTTTTTGTTTTCTCAATATTAATGTCGAGTCCATATTCATGACTTATACTGTTCACTTGCTTCACTAGTTCTTGTAACTCCTGTTCGCTTTAAGCTAACAACACGGTATCATCTGCATATCTAAGGTTGTTTATTGACCTTCCACTGATGTTCAGTCCTGGTATTTCCTGTATCTGTTTGAAAATTTGTTCGGTGTATAAATTAAATAGGCAGGGGGACAGCACACAACCTTGTCTGACACCTCTTTTTATGTCTATGTATGGTAAATAATTCCTTCCCGATCTTACTGTGGCAGTTTGCTGAAAACTGGTGTCTTCATGTCGTGTGGTATATATCCTGTATTGTATATATAGTTGCATATTTCTGTGATTGTATCTATACCAAAGCTCTCCAGAGCTTCTATCATTTCAATTTTTATTTTATCCATGCCTGCTGATTTTCCTTTTTGTATCATACGAATGGCATTCTCTACTTCTGATCTGAGAATGTTTGGGCCTTCATTAGAATCTGGTGATGGTTTTTTAACCTCTGTTGTCCTCGAATGGTTCTTTTACGTATTCTGCCCATCTGTTTGATATGTCTTTATCATCAAGTAATCTTCTTCTTCGATCCTTAACCACCGACCGCCAAACAGTCAGTGGCCATCACGCCTAGTGGCGTCTTGTAGGGCAACTACAAATTGATTCCACTTTGCACTGTCGGTGGCCATCCTTCGTACAGTGCCCCAACTCGGGTTCATTCTTTGCATCTCAGCCTCCACAGTCCTCCGCCAAGTTGTTTTTGGTCGGCCTCTCTTTCGTTTTCCTTCAGGGGTCCAAAGCATAGCTGTTCTTGTGATGGCATCGGGGTCTCTTCTGAGGACATGACCAACCCAGCTCCAGCGTCTGCCAGCTATGATGGTGTGCATGTCCTCTTGCTTGCTACGAGTAAGTCATCAAGTAATATTACATCATTTTTGTTCTTGATACAGCTTCCTCCTTGTGCAAACCGCGACCGATTTTTATTAGGAGCAAACTTGACTACGCCAGTGTTGTCTATGCATCAGCCGCTCTGAGCAATAAGAAAAAAAAACTAGACACAGTCCAAAACAAGGCACTGTTAATAACAGCAGGTACCTCAAAGGGAACATCAGCAGAGGCATTAGAAGTAGCGCTAGGCATTATACCCCTGGAGCTAAAGCGAAAAGAGCTGAGATTCAGCTACTGAATAAAAGTGGCAAAAGATTCAACTCACCCATCACACAAAACCTTTGATAAGGGTAACCAAAACATAGGCCACATTCCACTAGACCATAATAGATACCCGTCAGGGTGGAAAACAATGGATGAAAAGGATCATTACCTAAACCTATTTAATATGATAAACAGCAGTGCTCAGTATAAAGCAAACATCCCACCATGGGAACTAATAGCGCCAGAAACTGACTCCCACTTAGCAAAGATCATAAGCAAATCTAAAGACATAATCTCAACAAAAAGTAAAGCACTAGAGTACATAGAACGGTATATAAACAATAGCCTAAATATATATATATACGGATGGGTCAAAAGATGAAGAAGGACAATTAGGAGCAGGAATAGCAATACCAAAATTGAAAATATGTAAAAGATACAAACTAACAGGTAATACATCCATCTTTACAGCAGAATTAGTGGCATTCCTAAAAACTTTAGAAATAGCGGCAGAAAACCCACAAATAAAATACAGTCTTTAATTTCATGACAGTGGCTTTTTTATCCCCTTTATCTGTGTAAGTAAAATAACGCTCGAGTAATGCATGTCCCTTTTCGGCATCGGTCTTCAGGCCTGTCCCTGTTGAGCTGAGAACACTAGGAATTTGTTGCCTTGTACTTTCCTACTCATTCTTTGATATAAGGACCAACATTTCTGCAGTGTTTTGTCACTGTCCACCTGTGTCACAAAGACCTCCCACACTGTGTCCTTGACCTCTCTAGTTAAACCTTTAAAGTTATTGATGGCTCTTTGCTTTTTTCTCCTTAAAAATCTTTCACCTCTTTATCACTCATTGTCCTTCTCTATGGCCTATCCGCTCTTTCCTTTTCCATCCATGTTGTCTCTACTGTCTCATTCTACCGGGGGGTGGTTGTGTAAATGTTGTCTCTACTGTCTCATTCCACCGGGGGGTGGTTGTGTAAATGTTGTCTCTACTGTCTCATTCCACCAGGGGGTGGTTGTGTAAATGCTGTCTCTACTGTCTCATTCCACCGGGGGGTGGTTGTGTAAATGTTGTCTCTACTGTCTCATTCCAGCGGGGTGGTTGTGTAAATGGTGTTTGAGTTGTCTTTTGTTTCGCAATTTGACGCACTATGTACATAGGGCTTACGGGCCTGTATGACACTGAAAAGTCTGTTTCGATTTCCTGTGCATGCCAGCATTTTCATTCGCAATGAATGCTACACAGGGTAGATGATCACTTTCTTGAGCGTGCTTTACATCCCAATGTGCAAGTGGCGGCGGCGTTAGAAATGAATGCTAGATATATGGCACCATCAATATCCCCGGGTTTAGATGCCAGTCTTTTTGGGTGTCCATAATTTAAAATGGATAAGTTTAAGCTTAAGCCTGGCTCAAGGCAACACCCTGTCTATTTTCTGTGGAGTTACCCCACTCCATAGATATAGCATTAAAATCACCGTCAATTAAGCACATCTCGTTAGGTTCTTCGGGCAATTTTGTCAGGAGCTCCTAGGTACACCCTTCCGGAAGACGATCCACATAGGCATATAAATTGAAGACTTGCCATTCTTGAACGCTTAAATGCAGTACACTTCCATGCAATTCTGCATCCTCATTAGAATGGAAACTTATATTTAGCCATGCGTGAGGGAGTTCATATTTCACATACATCTCTTGTCCTAGTCTGACACACCTACATTAATTTGTGTAATATCTATAACCTAGGCAATTGATAACAGTGTTCGCTTTTAAATTAATGTCCTGGATCATTAGTACCCGGTATATTAAAAAAAAAAATGATTGTTTGAATAACGTCTGCCAGTTGGTAGGTACCTCGACAATTCCAGTACCGGCACCCACTTATACGTATGTAATTCATAGAGAGTCTGTCCGCTTTCTGTCTTGTTTTTCTCTTACCAGCTCTTATTTTTTTGCTCTCTCTCTCTCCTACCTCTCCTTCTACATCCACGTTTCTTCGTTACATTTGTAGAATACATTGGTGACACAGCACGATCCCCGTACCTCCCGCGATAATTCTAGTTTTTTTACATAATACATAATATAATATTTGCAAGATATGGTGGAAATATCCTATCACCCTCAGCCGCCATGCCAGGGAAAAGGCAAGAGGTGTTCCTTAGGAAGTCCATCTGCCTGGTGACGACCCAGACAGCTAATGTCCAAGACTACTTTCCTAGTTGCCATCCTGTCTCTCAGCACATTGAGTCAACTTAGACTTGAGGTCATTAACTAATGACTATGACAGAATATGCCTTGACTCGGGTCTTACCATGTTTATTACATTTCTAGATCAGCATTGATTAAAAAACTGAATGTGAAGGCATTTGTTGATGACGTCATTATTGTTAAAATATGTGTTGACGAATTTATAACACATGTGCTTCATCAGAGCATTTTTATGATGTTTGCATCGGATTGAATGTGAAGTGTGACTGACTGGACTAGTTTGTTTATTACATCTGACTTGTGAACATTGGAGGGAGCAGGGGTTGCCAAAAGTCAAAGTCTGACAGAACAAACCTCCATGTAATCTGGTTGGATCTAGCGAATGCTTATGGGTCCGTTCCACACCAGATGTTGTGGCAGGCCCTAGAAATGTATCATGTTCCACAAGAGATTGCAGCAATGCCGAAGCTGTATTTCGCAGGGTTTTCTGGCAGATTTTCAACCAGAGAGTACATAACGAAGTGGATTGGCCTTGAAGTCAGAATTGCGATGGGATGTACAATGTCTCCGATACTATTCGTGATGGCTATGCAGGTAATCCTCAATGCAGCTGAAGGAATGGCTATAGGCCCAAAGCTCGGTGGAATGTGTCACATGCCACCGCTCAAAGCATTCATGGATGACATAACAATTCTGACATCAGATGAACATCAGGCCCGGAGGATGTTAGCACGCCTGGATGAACTAGTCACCTGGTGCAGAATGAGCTACAAACCCAAGAAGTCGAGAAGCCTATCAGTCAGGAAAGGGAAGATAGCAGAGGTCATATTCATGGTTTCCAACCATAGAATCCCTACTGTCATTGAGGAACCTGTTAAAAGTCTTGGCAGGGTGTACGATGACTCATTAAAAGACTCTAAGGCAGTGCAACAGACAACAGAAATGGCAGACAGAGGACTACAGATCATAGACCAAAGCAGGCACCTGAAAAAGTTCAAACTGTGGTGCCTCCAGTTCATGTTGATACCGAAGTTGCTGTGACCACTGCTTATATATGAAATAAGCACAAGTACATTGGAAGCTATAGAGCAGAAGGTCAACAAGTTTATGAGAAAATGGCTAGGGGTACCACCAGGTCTGTCAGATGTAGCACTGTACTGCAAAAAGTCAAAACTTCTGCTTCCCTTCAAGTCAGTTGTTGAAGAGTACAAAGTTGGAAAGGCACGGCTTGCAATGATGCTACGCAAGTCAGCTGATGACGTGATTAAGTCCATTCAGCCCACATTGAAAACGGGAAGGAAGTGCAGAGTGGAAGAAGCTGTTGATGCTGCCCAAGAGTCACTCAAACTGAGGGAGGTAATCGGATACACACAAACGAATAGACGGGAATTTGGTCATGGAGATATCCGCTGGTGGTCCAAGGCATCAAACAGGGAGTGCAGAAACATGGTAGTTCAGGAGATACGAGGAGCTGAGAATGATAAGAGGTTGCAAAAAAGCAGTGCAGCAGGTCCAACAAGGCCAATGGACTATGTGGGAAGGACCCCTGGAGAGGTCCTTGACATGGAATGATATGGCATATGGCACCTCTTAGGCTCAGCTTCGTTGTTAGATCAATGTATGACCTGCTGTCGTCGGCCACCAACCTTGAGAAATAAGAAAAGTCGGATGTTGAGCAGTCCGCCCTGTGCTAGGGGAGGCAGACACTTGAACACATGCTCTCAACGTGTAAGGTGTCATTAGGGCAAGGGCGATACACTTGGCGCCATAACAAAGTGCTAAATGAGCTTGCTGCGACAATAGATCTGGCAAGGATGAAGGCGAATAGCAAACCCAGGTCAAGCACCGCAAATACATACTTTCTGAGGGCAGGAAAGTCAGCACACCCCAAACCGAGTAAACCTGGTAGCAGTTTACCATCTCTTCTTGACTGTGCAAACAACTGGGAGATGGCGGTAGACCTACCTGGACGAGGGGTATATCCAGAGAGTTTTAGAAAATCGCGGAAACGGCCGGATATAGTGCTTCATTCTTCAGCAACGCTTCAGGTCATACTGATTGAACTGACCGTGCCTTTTGAATCCAGATTAGACGAGCAACATTCGTTCAAAGCGGCCAAGTATAGTGATCTGGCCGCGGATCTGAGACACGATGGGTTCACTGCAAGGTTGTTGAAGTGGGCGCAAGAGGGCTTGTGGCTGCATCAGTGTATGATTTATTAAAACTGTTGGGGCTTAGGGGACAGTCGAGAACAAGGGCACTGAAGAAGCTTAGTGAAACTGCCGAAAAGGCATCAGGCTGGCTGTGGAACAATCGCAATGGGCAATGGAAATCGTGACAATAAACGCTGCGGTTCAGAAAACACCAACATTTTTCTAAGTCTACAATACGCTGAGTTTTTTGGTGGTACTAGTGAAAGGGCTTTGACTGAGGGGCAACAGGTAGCGTATATTATAAGGGGTGTCAGGCACAGAATTTCAGTGGCTAGCGCACAGTGGCTAGACTCATCGGCCGGCGTGATGCTGACCACATCAGCCTTAGTGTGCCTATGGTCAAGAAAATATGGCCATAATATTTTTAACATTCTTCTGTGAAACCACATTTCTGTGGCCTCTAGTGCCTCACCTGCTTGTTTACAAATTGTCAGTGACTCACTCCCATCTGTAAGAATTGGTTCTTGTGATGATATACATTGATACACCGATCCCATTTGTAGTTTTATATGGTCAAAATATTGTAGAAATAAAAATTGGTGGAGTTGTGAGGTTTAGTTTTCGCCCACGCCAGCAATCGTATGGATTTTAGCGGACAGTAACGAGGAGTAAATGATACATTGACCCGCTTTGCTTAGAAGCTAAAATTGAAAAATACGCACGACATTGGTTTTGTAAGTTTGAAAATGCAACGCAAAGCCAATACTTGTTCGTTTCATAGGCACGCAGTTTGACCTATATAACCACACACACAGCGCTGTGTCTGCCAAGTAGCGTATTTTTCTGACGTAACGACTTGTGTTTCGGGTGGAACAACGAGAGAGAGAAGGGGAAAAGATGGCATATGTATATAACAGTAGAAATTGCCAAATAATATGGAAAATATATGGAATTCATTATTACTGGGAATGGGGCCACAAAACCTAATTAGCATGATAGAATATCTTCTCCTGAGTAATAATATGTTTTAAAATACAAATTCCTCCAGAAAATAATACAGATATGGTCATAATACTAGATAGACACAGACACATTGACGGACAGACTCTCGTGCTTGCATTCACTAACGGTGAAAATTTTTTGCACGCGTTGTTGAAGTGAGGCAAATAGAGGGAGGGTCAAAGTCCAAGTGGGGAACTTTAAGGAGAGGGTGAAAGAGAGAGAGATATTATTGGGTGGCTCAAACTGAATATTGTTTTTTTGGTAGTGTTAGGCCAAAAGACAAAGCTATTTTTAACTAACGCCAAGATCGGACGGACCGACCGACAGAGGTACACCACTTTAGTGCGTAATTTTGGCTTTATTTTTCAAATTCAAATCAAAATTGGAGGTCGTCCGATCTCATTGGCCAACACATTTAATATTATTGAAAACTTAGAAAGGCTCGTCGCCATTTGCAGAAATATTGTCCATCAGCCAGGACGATGTACTGAAGTATGCAAGTTACTAAAATTAAAATAAATACTTAAAACTTCATAGTCAAGCCAGCAGCAAAGCTGAATCTGTGCCATGGTCATCGTTCCTGTGTTTATTCATTGAATTTGTGGTAAGACAGAAATTATTAATGTTTTATTTTAAAATGTGAGTGTGAGATACTGCCATTACGACTGTAAGTAACTAGGTCCCTAGCCGACTTCTGCAGGGCCTAGAGGTTGATTTATCTTATAACAAACTACCAGAGATGTAGAATACACATGTTTTCTTAGGTGGTCAGGTGGAAACATATCACCCACCTTATTGTATGGAAAAAAGAGATTAATGATAATATTACAGATGAAGTGCAGCCATTAGAGGAGAGGAATGTGAAAAAACTGGTACACCTTGTTATGTGGATTGGCTGGGTTGGTCAGGCAGATCTGACCCATGTCTTTTAATTTGAATATATTATTGTTTGTACAATTGGTGGACTAGATATTGTGTTAAGACCGAACATAATTTTCATGTTACAGGGTTTTTGTCTGGCACTAGCCCAGTGCCAGATTGCTGTGTAAAGAATTTGTGAAGACTTTGAAATTCCAGTAGTGATAGGTGTACACGCTGTCTACCCTATTACTTTTGTACAAGTACAGTAGTGGCCGTTGGCCGGAGTGACAACTGACAGCTACCACATGTGCCAGTTAAGTACATGATCTGGCACATGATACTTCAACTAAAATTAGTGTTTCATTAACTAAATAATAAAGAACTATTTCCACCCCAGAATTTACATTAAAAGTTGTGAAAAAAAGGACAAGGGAGTGATGACAGAATCCCGACCTACCATCCAGTGCTAGTTTAACAGTAGTATTAGAAATTATTAACACCATTATTAGATTTCAAAATATGTGTTTGGACAGATTGTCCCTTTTGTTTAATTGAACTACCTCTATATATATAAATTGATTTCATTTGAATTTGTAAGTCCTGACCAGAAGAATACTAGGTTCAGGACAAAATAAAATTGTAAAAAAAAATAGTTAATAACAAAATTTAAGACACAGTGTTAGTTCAGTTGATCATAGACATTAATATTTGTTTGTGTGTGTGTTTAAGTATTTATTTACTAACACACCACATATTCATTACCCTAGACATTAGACGTAGCTATCATACATACTAGTCAAGAATAAGTCTGAATGAGATCATGAGGTGGTAGCAGAAAGGCCCCCTGAAAACTCACCCTAATAATTGTTATATTCAGGGGCCTTCACAGCTGACCTCATTCAGTACAATATAAATACATAACAACAACATTTCATAACATCTAAACCCACCACATATATTGGGGTCTCCTGTCCCGGTATTTAAACCCATCATTTATAAGAGAAGTTAAATATTGTATCAATAGTGTCCCTAAAGATATTCAATAATAAAAATAAAAATATTTAAGGTGGAAATTAATAGTTTATGAATTGTCATGGCCAGTAGTTAATTAATTAATTAGAGTTTTCACTTTGTTAATTAGAATTTTTAATTTGTCTTAGAACATTATTAGAGTTGATTGAAACAGGATGGCAGACTTGGCAAAGTTCAGATCTGCTGCTGTGCAGACTGCAAAAGAGATGAATATGGATGGTCAAGCTCTGATTCAGTATGTGACATCAGAGTGCGACAAGTATATTGAAAGGGAAGATAGGAGGTTAGCTGAAGAAAGGAAATTACAGTTACAATTAGAGGCTGACAAAGAACTTAAGAGGTTACAGATTGAGGCTGACAAAGAGGCTAGGGCATTGGAGGCGGATAGGGAGGCTGAGATAAAGCGGCTCCAATTTTGTGACATCAGAGTGCGACAAGTATATTGAAAGGGAAGATAGGAGGTTAGCTGAAGAAAGGAAATTACAGTTACAATTAGAGGCTGACAAAGAACTTAAGAGGTTACAGATTCAGGCTGACAAAGAGGCTAGGGCATTGGAGACGGATAGTGAGGCTGAGATAAAGCGGCTCCAATTTGAAGAAAAGAAATTGGAAGCTGAGGCAAAGAAATTGAAAGCTGAGGCAAAGAGATTGGAAGCTGAAAGGGAAGACAAGCGACAGGCTGCAGAAAGAGAAAAAAAGAGATTGGCTGCTGAAAGGGAAGCAGAAAAGGAGGAGAAGAGATTACAAAGGGAACATGAGTTATGACTAAGGGAGTTGGAATTTCAAGGCATGCTCCTAAAGGTGGTAACAGCCCTTCAACCTCCAATGCCACTGCCAGTCAGGGAGCCTCTAACTCAGCTATGGGGTTTTACTTAGACCATTTTGTTGAGAGGGATGATGACATTGAATCATTTTTAAGCAGGTTTGAGGTATTAGCCACCACTTATGGGTTAGAAAAGGAAAGGTGGAGCTTAAAGTTATCCCAGGATCTTAGGGGAACATCTTATGAAGTTTTTGCAAAAATGAGTAAAGACGACCAAGACAATTATGACATGCTAAAGCAGGCTCTGTTATTAAGATATGAAAAGAATGGTGAATTTTATCGTAAGAAGTTTAGAAATGCCAAGCTTTTGTCTGGGGAGACATACCACCAATTCTCTGCCAGATTAGAAACCTATTTGGAGAAATGGACTGCACTGGGGAAGACCCAAGATCTTAAGGAGATGATCATGATAGAGCAATTAAGAGAGTCCATGGCTCCAGACCTGAGAAAGTTTCTCATGGAACAAGGTGCAGAGAGGTTGGGTGAGGTACTGAATGTCACTGAGAGGTATCAGGTAGCCCAGGCAGAGGTAGCTGACGCTAAAAAGAAACATGTAGAGAATTATAAGGCTCCACAGAACTCTAATAAATTTTATAACAAAGAACAAGGTAACAAAGGTAAGACATACTTCGATAGGCCACGAAATGATTATCGAGATAGAAACCCACAGTTCAATGACCAAAAATATAATGAAAGAAAACCTTTTAACCAAGGAAAGAAGTGGTGTAAATGGTGTAAGAGGGACACTCATAACACCGAAGTTTGTAAAAGGAAACCTTCTAACTTTGCTGCAATGAAAACGGGGAACCAGAGATTAAAGGTCAAACTACTGGACAACAGGAACCTTATCAACCCCCAGTTTGTGAGGATGTTGTATGTAACGGGGTCACCATAAGGTGCCTTTATGATACAGGTTTGAATTTTGATTCTGTCGTGAGTTCTAGCCTAGTGAACCCAGGTCAGTATACCACAGAAACAGTGGAGATACAAGGGGTGACTAAGGACATACCACTCATGACACTTCCCATCGCAATGATAACTGTGAAAACTCGCTATGTGGAAGGAGAAATCAGAGCAGCAGTGATAGATGAACCAATCTACCCTCTGATATTGGGGTGTAGATATGTCTTCTTGGGGAATCCCAAGAGACCTGTGATCATGGCAACATTGCAGACCAGGTCACAGTCAAAGAAGGAAGAAAGTGATCCCATAAATACTCATCCAGAGGAGATGAGGAAGGCGCAGGCTGAGGATAGGACACTCAAGCCATGTTTTAAAAAATTGTCCAAATGTCACACACCTCCAAGCAAGGGAGATTACTATATGAAGAATAAATTGTTATATAGGAAGGCCGGAACTAGAGCAAATGGTCATGGACAGCTGGTTCTTCCCACTTCATATAGGGAGAAAGTAAAGGAACTAGGGCATGCGATTCCCTTTAGTGGTCATATGGGGAACAGCGCCACAGGACAGCGTATAGCTTGTCATTATTTCTGGCCAGGTATAACGGAAGATATAAAAAGATATGTAAAATCCTGTCCAGAATGTCAAAGGGCAGCTCCAAAGCATTGGACTGCTCCTGCAACTCTAGGGGAGATGCCCATAGTGGAAACACCTTTTGAGAGGGTTGCAGTGGATATTGTGGGACCTCTCACTCGTACCAAGAGGAGGAACAGTTATATCCTTACTCTGGTGGACTCTTGTTATATGTGGGAAGAGGCGGTAGCACTGTCGTCAATTGATTCTAAGCATGTCGCAGAGGCATTACTTACAATATTCACAAGATTAGGATTCCCGCATCAAATCTTGATTGATAACGGCTCACAGTTCAAGGGGAAACTAACAGAAGAGGTTTTCAAGTTATTTCAAGCCAGGCACTTTTATTGTAGTCCTTATCACCCCCAAGGGAACGGCCAGGTGGGGAGGTTCAATGGGACTCTCATTTCTATCCTGAGAAAGCTGGCACATAAAAAACCTGATACGTGGGACCAATTTTTGCCCACTGCGTTGTTTGCGTACTGCGAAGTTCCACATAGTTCAACCAGAATGGCACTGGCAACCTTGTTATTTGGGAGGCCAATCAAAGCTCCATTGGAAGCCTTGTTAAGGACGTGGACAGATGAGAAGGCAGAGGAGACTGTTACCTCATAATATCAATATGTGAACGAGCCGACCACTAGTCTTAAAATTGGCTGAAAACTTGCTAATGATAATCTCAGACAAGCCAGGAAGAAAAGCTGCATATTTTAATAAGAAAGTGAAGGATAGAGAACTAGCTGTGGGGAGAAGGTGCTTCTTCTATTACCCGGCAGCAGTAACAAGTTGCAAATTGGATGGCAAGGTCCATATACAGTTCTAGAGAAGGTGTCTAGAACGAATTATAAAATTGACAAGAAGGGGAAAGACAAAATCTATCATGTGAACCTTCTAAAGAAGTATCTGGACAGACAAATCCAGGAAGGCACCCCTTTACTGACCTTGGCTGTCGCAACGGAGATGAAAAAGGAACCACTCGCCTCACACGAGTACCCCCTAAAACCATGTGAAATACTGGCACAGGTGAAAGTTAGTAATCACCTGACTAAAAATCAGAGGGAGTGGGTTCAACAGGTTCTGCTTGAACATACAGACGTGTTAACGGATAAGCCGGGGCATACCAATTTGTTGGAATACGATATGAAGTTAATAGACCCAACACCCATCTGTATGAGAGCCTATTCTATTTCTTTCGCTTAGGAAAAAGCTTTGAAAGAGGAGATTAAGTATTTGTTGAAAGAAGGGATTATTTCTCACAGTGAATCTCCTTATAGCTCTAGTGTGGTTTTGCTGAGGAAACCCTCTGGGGAACATCGTCTGTGCATATATTACAGGAAGCTGAATGCTGTCACAGAAAATCAGGTGGATCCATTACCTGATACAACTCAACTATTTGCCAGGCTGAACAAGGCAAAATATTTTTCTAAGGTGGATCTTAGCAAAGGCTATTATCACATCCCAGTAAAGCCTGAGGTTCGACCTTATTTAGCGTTTAGCACTTTGGAAGGACATTATGAGTTCAACATGTTGCCGTTTGGGTTGAAAAATGCTCCGAGTGTGTTTTCTAGGATGATGCGAAAATTGTTGGATCCACTGAATAATCCATGCATCACAAATTTTATGGATGATATCCTCATTGCTACTGAAACATTTGAGGAACTTGTTAACTCTTTGACTATGCTGTTTGATAGACTCAGAGAGGCTAACTTGACTGCTAGACCAACAAAATGTTGTATTGGATGCAGAGTTGGAATTCTTGGGACATACTGTATATCATGGTAGCATGACCCCTGACCCCAAGAACATTGAGAAATTGCAGAGAGCATCTACGCCACAAACAAAGAAAGACGTGCGATCTTTCGTGTCGTTGTGTGGATTTTATCAAAAGTACATTAAAAACTTTAACTCTATATGTGCTCCTCTGACTGATTTAACTCACAAGGGAAATCCTGATAAAATTGTTTGGTCAGCACAGTGTGAATTGGCATTCCAAGAGTTAAAGGAAAAACTCACTAGCAAGCCTATTCTAAAATTGCCTGATTTGACTTAGGAATTTGTGGTGAGAACGGACGCAAGCAATATGGGCCTGAGGGCCACTTTGTTACAAAGGTCCTCTTCACCCAATGGGGAATTGAACCCAGTCGCTTATGCTAGCCGCAAGTTGAACAAAGCGGAACAAAACTACTCAACAAGCGAAAAAGAATGTTTAGCATTAATCTGGGCTATACGAAAGTTCCCCAGATATACCTCTATGGTAGGACATTTGTGGTCCAAACGGATCATTAGCCCCTCGTATTCTTATCACAGGCAAAGCATGAGAATGCGCGTTTATTAAGGTGGTCGTTGCTACTACAGCCATATGCATTTTCGATTGAATACATTCCCGGGTCACAGAATGTCAGTGCAGACTTTTTGAGTAGACACCCTGTTGACGAAAATCAGAATATTCACAGGCCTATTGAGCATTTGTGATCTGTGTGTACCACTGATTATGAACTTGCATCAGTGCATGTTCTTAAGTGGGGAGATGTGTGATGATATACATTGAAACACCGATCCCATTTGTAGTTTTATATGGTCAAAATATTGTAGAAATAAAAATTGGTGGAGTTGTGAGGTTTCGTTTTCGCCCACGCCAGCAATCGTATGGATTTTAGCAGACAGTAACGAGGAGTAAATGATACATTGACCCGCTTTTCTGAGAAGCAAAAATTGAAAAATACGCGCGACATTGGTTTTGTCAGATTTGAAAATGCAACACAAAGCCAATACTTGTTCGTTTCATAGGCACGCAGTTTGACCTATCTAACCACACACATAGCGCTGTGTCTGCCAAGTAGCGTATTTTTCTGATGTAACGGCTTGTGTTTCGGGTGGAACAACGAGAGAGAGAAGGGGAAAAGATGGCATATGTATATAACAGTAGAAATTGCCAAATAATATGGAAAATATATGGAATTCATTATTACTGGGAATGGGGCCACAAAACCTAATTAGCATGATAGAATATCTTCTCCTGAGTAATAATATGTTTTAAAATACAAATTCCTCCAGAAAATATTAAAGATATGGTCATAATACTAGATAGACACAGACACATTGACGGACAGACTCTCGTGCTTGCATTCACTAACGGTGAAAATTTTTTGCACGCGTTGTTGAAGTGAGGCAAATAGAGGGAGGGTCAAAGTCCAAGTGGGGAACTTTAGGAAGGAGAGGGTGAAAGAGGGAGAGATATTATTGGGTGGCTCAAACTGAATATTGTTTTTTTGGTAGTGTTAGGCCAAAAGGCAGAGCTATTTTTAACTAACGCCAAGATCGGACGGACCGACCGAGGTACACCACTTTAGTGCGTAATTTTGGCTTATTTTTCAAATTCAAATCAAAATTGGAGGTCGTCCGATCTCATTGGCCAACACATTTAATATTACTGAAAACTTAGAAAGGCTCGTCGCCATTTGCAGAAATATTGTCCATCAGCCAGGACGATGTACTGAAGTATGCAAGTTACTAAAATTAAATAAATACTTAAAACTTCATAGTCAAGCCAGCAGCAAAGCTGAATCTGTGCCATGGTCATCGTTCCTGTGTTTATTCATTGAATTTGTGGTAAGACAGAAATTATTAATGTTTTATTTAAAAATGTGAGTGTGAGATACTGCCATTACAACTGTAAGTAACTAGGTCCCTAGCCGACTTCTGCAGGGCCTAGAGGTTGATTTATCTTATACCAAACTACAAGAGATGTAGAATACACATGTTTTCTTAGGTGGTCAGGTGGAAACATATCACCCACCTTATTGTATGGAAAAAAGAGATTAATGATAATATTACAGATGAAGTGCAGCCATTAGAGGAGAGGAATGTAAAAAACTGGTACACCTTGTTATGTGGATTGGCTGGGTTGGTCAGACAGATCTGACCCATGTCTTTTAATTTGAATATATTATTGTTTGTACAATTGGTGGACTTGTTGTTCGTCCATCACAGGTGATGAAGACCACTCTGTTCATCCAATTATTAGGATGTTAGGATAGTCTATGAGTACGAAGGTGACTGATGAGCCCGATGCGGGCCTGGAAGGATCTCGGACAGTGTGGGCAGGGAATGTTTGCTTCATGTGAAGGTTTTATTTCACGATCTTTTCTAGCTTGTCTCCGCTGTTCCACTGCTGCTCTTCTGGAAGATTCACATGCCACTGCACCTTTACGAAGAGATGTGCGCCAGGCAGTTCGGTCTTGCGCAGCAGCTTCCCATGTGTCTGGGTTTATGTCAAAGGTTTTTAATGAAGCCTTAAGCGTGTCTTTGAAGCGCTATTTCTGGCCACCATGGGAGCGTCTACCCTTCTGCATCTCACCATAAAAGAGTATCTTTGGCAGTCGATGATCTGGCATGCGGACTACATGACCTGCCCAGCGAATCTTTGACTGCATCAGAATAGTATCGATGCTAGGGATACCAGCTCTGTCAAGAACGGCGGTATCCGGGATCTTGTCTTGCCATTTGATGTTCATTATCTTCCTGAGACAGACTGTATGGAAGTGGTTGAGCTTTTTTACGTGGCGCCTGTATACAGTCCATGTTTCACATGCATAAAGCAGCACTGGAAGCACCGCAGCTCTGTATACCTTCAGCTTTGTCTGTAGACTAATGCCACTTCAATGCCAAACGTTGGTGTATAGTCTGCCAAATGTGCTGCTGGCTTTGGAGATCCTGGTGTTCACCTCATCATCAATGACGATGTTCTGGGATAGTGTACTACCAAGGTATGTGAACCTGTTCACAACATTCAGTTTCTCACCATTTACCTTGATGACTGGCTCAGTATAAATTGTGCCAGGAGCTGGTTGGTACATGATTTCTGTTTTCCCCGTGTTGATGGTAAGCCCAAAGTTGGAGCAGGCTTCGGATTTGAGACTGGGAAAGGCTCCGATAGCTCACCGTTTTCCTGAACTCTAGCCTGCATTCCATCATGCAGCTGCTGCACTATTGAGATAAATTTCTTTGGGCAGCCGTATTTTGCCATAATCTTCCATAGACCCTCTCTACTGACCGTGTCGAACGCCTTTGTCAAGTCGATGAAAGCTGTGTACAGGTCACAGTGCTGTTCTTGGCATTTTTCTTGAAGCTGTCTTGCAGCGAACACCATATCGGTGGTTCCACGTTCTTTCCGGAATCCACACTGACTTTCAGGTAGAAGACCTTTGTCAAGATGAGCCGTAAGGCGATTAAGAAGGATTCTGGCAAATATCTTCCCAGCGATTGATAGTAGTGAGATGCCTCGATGATTGTTACAGTCTTGGCGATTACCTTTACGTTTATAAAGATGTATAATTGACGCATCCTTGAGATTGTGTGGGATGGTTTCACTCTGCCACATTTGCTGGAAGATCATGTGAAGTTTCTCTATCAGAACTGTACCGCCATCTTTATAGACTTCAACAGGAATTGAATCGGAGCCGGGGGCCTTTCCACTAGAAAGTTGACGAATCGCTTTTTGAGTCTGGAGATGGTGTTTCTCAGCCAACATCTTCTTTATATCATCTGAGTTCTCATCAAACCAGTCATTTTGTTTCTTGACGGCGGGACCCAGGACCTCTGTAGCAGTGTTGTAGATCTGCTCGCTTAGGGCTGTCCAATTTCTTTCCGTACTTTGGCCGTCTAACGAGATAGATTTGAGACGGTCTTCTAGGGTGTCAGTGAATGACTGTTTAATTTTTGTCTTCTTTAGTTTAGTAATATCCAGCCTTTTTTGAGTTTTCTTTCCCTGAGGGCGCCTGGCAGGTTGGATACGAATTTTAAGTTTAGACGCAATGAGGCTATGATCAGTCCAGCATTCGGCACCATACATGGACTTGGTCACCCAGACATCTTGCCTGTCCTTCTTCCTAACAATTACATAGTCAATTAGGTGCCAATGCTTCGAGCGAGGGTGCATCCAGGAGGTCCTGTTGCGGATAGGAAGTCGAAAAATGGTGTTGGTGACAAGGAGGTTATGTTCTGCGCAAGTCTGGAGGAGAAGAAGTCCATTGCTGTTACAGCGACCCACGCCGTACTTTCCGATAGTGCCATTCCAGGAGATGTTATCTGAGCCTACTCTTGCATTAAAGTCACCAAGAATAATAAGCTTATCTGCTTTGGGAACTGATGCAATGACTGCATGTAGTTCTTCGTAAAAGTTATCCTTGACGTTATCCTGGTTTGTCATAGTTGGTGCATACGCGCTAATGATGGTGGCATGTTTCCTTCCATAAAGCAGCGGGATCTTGACCGTCATGAGTCGGTCATTTATTCCCTTTGGGGGCTCCGCTAGCTTGCCAATAATTGCTGTTTTGATTGCAAATCCAACCCCTGCTTCTCGTCTTTCTTCAGTTCCTCTTCCGCTCCAATAGAATGTATAACCTGCACCCTTTTCGCAAAGTTGGCCCTCGCCTGCAAGTCGAGTTTCACTCAGTGCTGCTATGTCAATGTTGTATCTGGCCAGTTCTCTCCCTATCAGGGCAGTTCGCCTCTCGGGTCTGTTTGTGTTAAAGTCTTTGTCGAGTAGAGTGCGCACATTCCATGCGCCTAGAATGAGGGGGAAAAAATCTGTCCTTTCTTTTTCTTATGTGTCGCCCGCTGAAGTAGGGTACCCACCAACCGCGGTAAGCTGGTTAGGTAATGGTGGAGCAGGCAATGTTTAGGGCACCTTTTCTAGCCCCTTCCTCATGCCATGGAGGTGAGCAGTGCTTTCCTAAAGAGGGCTGCTCAGTCACTCAGGGGGCTGCCGAATCCCACTGCTGCTCCGATCAGTGGAAGACGACCATATGGCCTGAGCCGCCTGTGTGTAGGTCTGCGACTACGACTGCCAGCGCACCCACGCCTGCCGCTTCGCCCATCGCCACAGGACTTGTTGTGAGTGGATGGATGAGTGGATGAAAGAGTGACTTGCGCAGTGATTTGGTTTAAAGTGAGGAAGAGTTGCGCAATTCGTCGACCTCACTCTCTCGCCTGGGTCCATCTTAATCCAGTGGCAAGACAAGTCAAGACGACTGGAGATTAAGTCAGGTGCAGTGGATGACCATGGCTTTCTACGTGCCTCGCCATGCTCCTTACGCTCCACAGCGCGTTGCTGGTAATCGCCGTCATGCCCGTTGAACCAACAGGTGGTTTCTTCCGCGCAGTCTACCGAATCCAGTCTTCGCATGCATGGGTAGGCAGACCCTAACTCACCGAAGGTTTATAACCAGTCGGCTACCCTCACCTAGTTTAGCCGGCCTGTCAAAGCCGTTTCCCGGGGGGTGGCCGCTGTCGCATGCTGACAGCTACGAGGAGCCACAGGTGAGAGCTGAATGCCAGGTTTGCCCCAAAGGTGGCCGAGCTGCCCTGAAAAGGGCATGACAGCTCCTTAACCAGAGGTGGACTAGATATTGTGTTAAGACCGAACATAATTTTCATGTTACAGGGTTTTTGTCTGGCACTAGCCCAGTGCCAGATTGCTGTGTAAAGAATTTGTGAAGACTTTGAAATTCCAGTAGTGATAGGTGTACATGCTGTCTACCCTATTACTTTTGGACAAATACAGCAGTGGCCGTTGGCCAGAGTGACAACTGACATGTGTCAGTTAAGTACATGATCTGGCACATGATACTTCATCAACTAAAATTAGTGTTTCATTAACTAAATAATATAGAACTATTTTCATCCCAGAATTTACATTAAAAGTTGTGAAAAAAAAGACAAGGGAGTGATGACAGAATCCCGACCTACCATCCAGTGCTAGTTTAACAGTAGTATTAGAAATTATTAACACCATTATTAGATTTCAAAATATGTGTTTGGACAGATTGTCGCTTTTGTTTAATTGAACTACCTCTATATATATAAATTGATTTCATTTGAATTTGTAAGTCCTGACCAGAAGAATACTAGGTTCAGGACAAAATAAAATTGTAAAAAATAGTTAATAACAACATTTAAGGAACGGTGTTAGTTCAGTTGATCATAGACATTAATATTTGTTTGTGTGTGTGTTTAAGTATTTAATTTTTAACACACCACATATTCATTACCGTAGACATTAGACGTAGCTATCACACATACTAGTCAAGAATAAGTCTGAATGAGATCATAAGGTGGTAGCAAAAAGGCCTTCTGAAAACTCACCCTAATAATTGTTATATTCAGGGGCCTTCACAGCTGACCTCATTCAGTACAATATAAATACATAATAACAACATTTCATAACATCTAAACCTACCACAGTTCTATATAACACTGAAGAACTCTCTTTCTTACTTCCAATAACAATGAATTGTTGTATAAAATACTCTTCATTTTATAGAAAGCTGCTTGTGCTTGAGCTATTCTGCTCTTTATTTCTGAGATGCATCTTCCATCCGTTGTTATTAATGTGCCCATGTATTTGAATTTATTGACTTGTTTTAAAACTGTTTCATTCACTTTGATAGCGCATTTTGGGGGAGCCCTTTTCTTTGAGACGACCATTACTTCTGTCTTTTTTCTATTAAGGCTGAGGCCTTTATTTTCACTCTCTATCACTATTGTATCAACCATTTCCTGCAGCTTCTTTTCACTTTTTGCTATTAAGACTACATCATCAGCGTATCTTAAGTTGATTAAATTATGTCCGTCAAATGATATTCCTGGCATGTCCTCTAGAGATCTCATTATATTTTCACTGTACAGATTAAACAGATCTAGTGACAGCACCCATCCCTACCTGACACCGTTTTTTACTTGCTGATTCGTTCCTATTTAGCGCAAATTCTTACAACTACTGTGTGTTGCCAGTTCATGTTCTTTATTATCTTCAGGTCGTTACCATCAATGTTCATGCTTTCTAACATTTTTATAATTTCCTCATGTTTCACCTTGTCAAATGCCTTGGTGTAAATTAAACTAAAAAACCTCGTATTACCTGTGGGGGACCTTTTTTGCCAAATAACTTGTGCTTTATTTTTTTACAAAATTTACAAGGTGAAAAAGGAAATTCTAAAATTTTAGCCTTTAGGCATGGGATTTTCACCAAACCTCTTAGCGTCTAAAAACCTGCACCAACTGGCAACACACAGTAATTTGTAAGTTTGCCGCTAAAGTATGTAACGAATCATCGATTTTTATTTGTTAAAAATATGTTTTCCGAATGTAGGGGGTCTTCACTGGAAATCTGTTTGAATCTTGACAGTGAAAATTAAAAACTTCTCATAAGAGCAAACATGCCAAAGAACTTATCATTTGAGGGGGACTTTTAATACTGTGATACGGCCTGGATATGTTTCTTTTCTTAAAAAGTGAAAATAAAGCCTGCAGGAAATTCTTGATACAAAGTATGTCCGATAGAGAGTGAAACCAAACAGTTCTCACCTTAATAGATTTACTGAAGTGTATTTGAGTCAGGTTTCAAAGAAAAAGGGCTTCCATTGCCCAAAATGCGCTTCAAAGAGAATGAAACAGTGGAGCCAAGGTTGGTCGGTAGTCCAATCCTTCAATTTTCTTGGGATTTAAGAGCAACAGGGGGGATGAAGATGCCACTCAATTCAATAAAATAAAGGCACTAAAAAGACCAAGCCATGCAACTTTGCCTTTAAATGCTGGAGTATTTTATACAACAATTCATTTGTTATTGGAAGTAAGAATCTACAAGAGAGTTTTCAGGGTTATATAGACCTTGGTAGGTTTTTTGGGGGATGGGTTATGAAAGCATGGTGCCTTATGGTGTATTTAATTTTTACTCGGGAGGTCTTCTTATAGGCCCCCTGAAATATAACAATTATTAGGGTCTGTTTTTCAGAAGGCCATTTTTCGGGGTACCAGCTTTTATGACTTCATTCAGACTTATTCTTTGTGATGGGATAGGTCTACTTTAATTTATGGGCCAATGAAGCTCCATGTTGGCAGCCAAATTAAATAGTAGTAAACACCACACAAACTTGTTTTTAATGGGACTATGGCAATCAACTGAATACACTGGTTCCTTAAATGTTGTTTATTATTAACTATTTTTTACAATTTTTTTTGTCCCTGAAAAAGTATATGAAAGGTCAGGATTATGAATTCAAATTAAATTTCAATGGTAAACCCTTACTGGAATATGGGGGGTTCTGTGTCTTTATGTGATGATTTCCAGGTGTGCATAATTTGTAAAATCTAAAACCTCTGTTGGAATTTCTAATACTATGTTAAACTCACTGGTTTGGTAAGGATCGGTGGATTCTTTCAGTGGCCAAAACTCCCCTTGTCGGTTTTTTTTCAGGGCCTGTTTAATTTGGTCAGAAAAAGGAAGTTTAGTGTGGCAAATTCTGGGATGAAAATAGTTCTGGAATTGTCATTTTAAAAAACTAATTTTTTAAGCACTTGATAGAAGCGCTCTGGGGGGCCAATTCATGTACTTAAGCTGACACATGTCCTTTTTTGTCACTTTTGGCCAGTCTTAGGCCACTGCTGTATTAAAAAATAGGTAAGAGGGGCATTCCGGTTCATAGCTGGGTTGGTTTCAAAACGGGGATTCTTTACACAGGCAAATCTGGCACTTGGGACTAGTGCAGCGAAAAAAACATCCAGGTAACAAATGAAAATTTGTTCGGGCTTAACACAACCTCGGAGTCCACCTCTGGTTGGAGAGGTCATGCCCCTTTTCAGGGATCAAACGGCCACCCTTTGGGACGCAAACTGGCAAGCTCTACCTGTGCTCCTCGGGGCGCCCGCGTTGGCATGCATTGGCGACAGCGGCCAAAGCCGTAAGGTAAACGGCTTTTGACAGGCGGCTAAATAGGGTGAGGGTAGCCCGACTGGTTATAAACCTTCGTTTGAGTTGGGGTCTGCCTACCCATGCAATGCGAAGACTGGATTCGGTAGACATGCGGGAAGAAAAACCTGTTGGTTCAACTGGCATGACGTCGGCGATTAACCAGCAACGCGCTGTGAAGCGTAAGGAGCATGGGGAGGCAACGTAGAAGCCCCCATGAGGGGGGTCAGTTTCCACTGCACCTGACTTCATTTCCAATCCGTCTTGACTTGGCGTCTTGCCACTGGATTAAGATGGACCCAGGCAGAGAGTGGAGGGGGTCGACGAATTTTGCATTTTTTCAACTCCTTCCTCACTTTAAACCAAAATGTTCACTGCGCAAGTCACTCTTTCATCCCACCCATCCATCCACCACACAACAAGTCCTGGGGGCGTGGGCGATGCGGCGAAGCGGCAGGCGTGGGGGGGTGCGCTGGGGGCAGTCGTAGTCGCAGACCTACACACAGGGGCTCAGGCCATAATGGTCCGGTTCTTCCACTGATCGGAGCAAGCAGTGGGATTCCCGGCAGCCCCCTGAGTGACTGAGCAGCCCTCTTTAGGAAAAGCACTGCTCACCTCCATGGCATGAGGAAGGGGCTAGAAAAAAGGTTGCCCTAAAAAATTGCCTGCTCCACCATTTTTACCTAACCAGCTTTTACCGCGGTTTTGGGTGGGGTAACCCCAAAACTTCAGCGGTGCGGGCGACACATAAGGGAAAAAGAAAGGACAGATATTTTTTTCCCCCTCATTTTTCTAGGGCGCATGGAAAAAAAATGTGCGCACTCTACTCGACAAAGACTTAAAACACAAACAGACCAGACCTGAGAGGCGAACTGCCCTGATTGGGAGAGAACTGGGCCAGATACAACAAATTTGACATAGCAGCACTGAGTGAAAACTCGACTTGCAGGCGGGAGGGCCAACTTTTTGCGAAAAAAAAGGGTTTGCAGGTTATACATTCTTATTGGAGCGGAAGAGGGGGAAAAACTGAAGAAAAAAGACGAGAGGAAGCAGGGGTTGGGATTTGCAAAATCAAAAACAGCAATTAAATTGGCAAGCTAGCGGAGCCCCCAAAGGGAATAAATGACCGACTCATGACGGTCAAGGGGATCCCGGCGCCCTTATGGAAGGAAACATGCCACCATCATTTTTAGCGCGTATAGCACAAAAAAAAAAAAACTATGACAAAACCAGGATAACGTCAAGGAATAAGGTTTTACGAAGAACAAAAAAACATGCAGTCATTGCAAATCAGTTCCCAAAGCAGATAAGCTTATTATTCTTGGTGACTTTAATGCAAGAGTAGGCTCAGATAGCCCCATTCTCCTGGAAATGGGCACTATCGGGAAAGTTTTTTTAAAAACGGCGTGGGTCCGCTTTGTAACAGCAATGGGGACTTCTTCTCCTCCCAGACTTGCGCCAACATAACCTCCTTGTCACCAACACCCCACGTCTTCGAAGCATTGTGCACCTATTTGGACTATGTAATTTGTTAGGAAGAAGGACAGTCGCAAGATGTCCTGGGTGGACCAAGTTCCA